>JAAXCT010000161.1:600000-1030380 GCA_012490785.1 Eragrostis nindensis | reverse complement strand
CTCTCTCTTTTCAGCTTCTTATCTTGTAATAGCTCACCAGCAACTCGCATATGAAACTTCCTGAGGGGATAGAACTGAGAGATCTCACACCCCCAACCTGTATTACCTGTCTTGAATATTTCTAGTGGAATTTTAACACCATGCTGACTCACCCTATTGTGGCATGTTGGCGGGCACCTGCACATGGTTGTCATTTGGTTAGCTTAGTTATAGAACTGAATTATTAACTCAGGTTGAGCTATTTATCTAATCTATATCATTATATTTGCTATCAAAATCAACTAGAGCGTTATTCATTTGCTACCAACACCTTTTGCTATCCTTATGTTTAACAAGTTGCCTCACAGTTGTCTAAATCTGAAATTAAACATCAGGCTTAATGGTGATAAAAGTAATTACCAATTTAAAATCAAAATATGAAAACATAAATGATGCAACAGAAATAACAAAAAGCAGATACTCTATCAAGCAGACAATTATGTAGACTAGGTAAGGTTTTCCAGCATCCTACCTGCATGATGGGCCGCACTCGTATATGAGAGGTTTGGCCTCAACGATGGCACCATTGAAATTGTACGGGATTTCTCCTCCATTCTTCACCGCACAAGCACATTTAACAGAATCTGAGCAACCATTTGTGCAGTCACAACCGGTTGGAGGTTCTTTCTTGTACCAAGGTGGATATATGATTTCGGTAACATACTTGAATGGTGGCGGCCTCAAGCCATCGATCGTGTTGATGACACATATGGGTATTCTCTCGCTTCCTTGAGAGATATCAGGCAAAAGAAGACCTTCACGTACTTTGGACTTCTGTGTCACCTTGACTAGATGAAGGGCTAATTGCGGTTGTCCCGGGATCCTTCGTAATCTATACTTGAAGACCATCGAGCCTTTCGAGCCGGCTTGCCAACATTCCACCACGTTGTACAAGCCATCGTAAGTGAATGTAGAGACTTGCTTGCCTTTAGAATGAGCAACTTCACCTCTACTCTGACCTTTGAACCCATGGATTACACGTACCGGGGTCTTGGTTTCTATGCAATTCTTCAAGGCAAGATTACCACGCACAAGCTTTTGATCTTCTGCTTCCTTCTTCCCCGCGGCCTTACCTCCGGAGCCAGTGTATATTAGTTCATCCGAGCTCGACAGTTCGTCCGGATAGCCTCCGGAAGCAACAATGCTAATTGCGACGGGAACCCCATTTATTGTAGTAGAGTCAATACCTGGTTGATGCGGGCGATGAAGACCAATAATCGACATCTCCACTCGAAAGTGAAATTCATCGCCAACCTCAATACCTGGAACATTCCCGACGATAGGCTCTGGCTTTGTATAGGTGGGGTCCTTCTTTAAGGCATTACTTGCTGCAATGTCAATCCTCCCCACTTTGCGTGTGCCTTGTTCCTCAACTTGCATAAACTTTCGACATAGTAATTGGAACTTTTGGAGCAACTTCCTAACTTTCCTTCGAGCATCTACATCATCATCCCCGGACTGGCCATGGTGCGACCCAGAAGGAACGGAGGGAAGGAGATTGGCAGTAAATTCCGTCTTTTCTCTCTTCTCATCATAGAGGACGAGTGCCCTAGAGTTTTCGCCATCTTCCACGTAAGGATCTTCGTTGGCATCTATAGTCTCATCATTGATCAATTCACTAGAGGAAGCTTCCAATGCTAATTGTTTTCTTGGAGCAGCATCTTTTCCCTTCAACCTTTTCCGAGGAGCAAGAGACTTAGAAGCACTAACAATGGACCTTTTCTTTTGTGTCCAAGGGGATTTGTCAGGAGCCATCAATGCTAGTACAATTACACGGTCAGGGACAGGATCCATTTCATCATTTTCTTCAATTTGATTAGTTGTAACATTTTTTCCATACTTAGACTCGCTGGACCTTGGAGAAGTATTCTTACTTATTCCATCAGCCTTCAACTTAAGAGCAAACTTATCTTGCTTCATGTTGGCATTTGAGTGAACCAGTTCTTTTTTGGTGCTCAAAGTCTTCCTTTGCATATTTCTCTCCCGGGATGCCTTTGCATTATCTAGCAATGTCGCATTCATCTTGTCACCATCGGATCTCTTGCCCTTTGTATTTGCATCAATGGCACGGCTCGTAGGAGTCTTGAAAACATCTTTTCGTGAGTTTCCATCAAGCTTGCTTCTCACTTTATCATCCCCCACTACTTGTGCTACTTGCTTCCCTTCACGTGTCGAGATGTTCCCTTTCATCTTCTCAGCGAAACCATGCTTTGGTTCCTTTGTAACAACATTTGGCAGCTGGTCGCTGCCTTGATTTGCCCCGACAATATCAGCAGGAGAAATATAACTAGCAACTTCAGACCCTTGGATCTTATTGTGTGCCTTGCTGGATCCTTCGCCCACCACTTTCTTTCCTTCCACTTTCTCGCTAGCAGCCCCTCCTGAAATTGGAAGTGCAGCCAAAGCCTCCGTCGCAGAGGCATCACACCATTTGTGGCTCCTACAGGCATCCTCTCCTCATCTCCACTGCCTATGGTAACAGCAGCCCTCCCACAACCAGGAGGATATGATCGTATAGGAGATACCTCCAAACTGCACTGCCATCAGGGGTAACAGCAACCCTACCACCATCAGGAGGAAAAGCACGCACAGGCGAAACCTCCAAAACTCCACTACCATCAGTGGCAACAGCAACCCTCTCGCAGCCAGGGGGAAACGTGCGTATGGCTGAGACCTCCGAAACTCCACTGCCTTTGGTAGTAACAGCAGCCCTCCCACAGCCAGGTGGAAATCTGCGTACTGCAGAGACAGCCCTCCTCTTAGGCGGTGGATTCACGGCGGACATCAACCATCTCTTCTTTCTGCTTCCTTGTACTACATCCGCGTTCGTCTCTACTTCACCACCATATGTTCTGTTCCTCATATCCCTGTCATCCCCATGACCAGCAACATCATCCATCATCACCCCTATACTGCCATCATGTTCCTCCTCTGCCAGTAACAAAGCAGCCCCCTTACCACTGTTCTGAGCGGAACTACCAGCACCAGCAATGCCACTGTCTGGTACAGACACCACGGGCACTTCCACCTGTACCGTCCTGTTCCCCTCCTGACCATCCAACGACGCCGCATCTGTGCCATTGATCAAGGATCCTGCTGCACCGTTCTCCCTTATGTCTCCCTCCTCCCTTGCCTTCTCCAGCCCTGCAGAGGCAGGGCATGAGGAATGATGCCGTTGCTTTCCTCCGGCGAAACGGCGACTGGAGCAACCGCCTGCACCACTTTATCCTGCCCCTTCTGAGTTGGGGCGCCGTTCTGCGCCGCAAGTGAAGCGGTGGCGACAGACACCACCTCCACCTTATCTGCCCTTGCTGAGGGACGGCGCCGTTCTGAGCCACAGGTGTGACGCCGCGGGAGCGACCGCCACCTCCACCTTATCCTTCCCCTGCTGATGCGGGGTGCCGTTCTGAGGCGCAGGTGGGACGGCCGCGGGAGCGGCCGCCACCTCCACCTTATCCTTCCCCAGCTGATGCGGGTCGCCGTTCTGAGTCGCAGGTAGGACGGCCGCGGGAGCGGCCGCCACCTCCAACTTATCCTTCCCTGCTGATGCGGGGTGCCGTTCTGAGGCGCAGGTGGGACGGCCGCGGGAGCGACCGCCGCCTCCACCTTTTCCTTCCCAGCTGATGTGGGCGCCGTTCGTTCTGAGCCGCAGGTGGAACGGCGGCGGGAGCGGCTGCTTCCGCCTTATCCTTCCCCTGCTGATGCGGGGCGCCGTTCTGAGCCGCAGATGGAACGGCGGCGGGGGCATAGCCTCATCCGCCCTGCCGTCCGCGCCCTTCTCTCCATCGCCGGCAGCAGCGGCCGGCGGTGATGGCGCGGGGAAGCGGCCGCAGCCGAGCGGCCACGACCTCTTGGCGGAGATCCTCCTGGGCCTCACCCCGCGAGCCGCGAGCCTCGCCGCCACAGCGGAGGGCGGCGCCGGCGGCTCCACGCCGGCTCCCACCATCGGGGCCGCGGGGCACAACAAATCCTACAAAATCCAGATCGAAATAGAGCGCCGTCAGTCGATCATCCCGACACAAGAACTCCCCAAACACGAGATTTACCAACCACGAAACCCTAAAAAACCCCCCGACCACCGGAGACTCCGCGTCCGGCACGACAATCGCGACGGAGCGGCCTGACGGAACCGCCTACAACAACACGAGGAGGAGACGGGGATGCGAGGGACTCACCTAATCGAAGACGGTCGGAGACGAGGGCGGGCGACGGGCGACGGCGAGGGTGGCGGAGCCCGGGAGAGGGAGGGGGGAACGGAATGGGGAGCCCGGAAAGGAAGGGGACGAGCGGCGAGGACGAGGGGGCTGGGCGTGTGCACGCGCGCGCGCTCCTCGGACGCTTCAGTTTGGGAGGAGCTGGTCTACGAAACTGCCGCTACGGTCGGTCCGCGGATCTTTGCCGCAGGCTGCGGTGGAGCCTCCTTGGAATCTGCGGCGCAAGTATTTAAGGAGTATTCGGTAATTTCTTCCTTTAAAGGAAAGTGTTGACAAAAATCACGAGGTGGTTTGCTGTCATATGGGTTTGCTAGTGGATGGATGGTGCATTTTGGGAGAGTGATATCTGCTTGCCTTTTTTTACTTCTCTCACTAGCATTTCTTTACATTTTGTAACCTTTTGGTTCATGGTCATATTTTTAAACCTTTTTCCTTTTTTATTTTGGAATTTTGGAACTTTCACCACATGGTATCTCATAATCTTTCAAAATATAAGAGAGAAAGTAGGCATGCCATATGACAAATGAATCTATACAGCTAGCACGTATCTCTTGTGATACTTGTGAGAAAAAAGGCACTCCTAAATACCACTGTAGAGTATTGATCTTGGTACCAATATGTAACAATCAAAGTCGACTGTGTGTCTATTTATAAAGAAAATTCAATGAAACAACAACTGGTACCATACAGAAGAGGCCATAAACTAGAGAGTCTTGACCAATTTGAAATATCATTTGGTGTAGATGAATTAATGTAATTTAAGTTTGTTTGGTGAAGTAATGTAAACTCGATCAAACTCAACGGAATCTTTTCCTTCTTTTCTTTTTATCTGAATATTCAGTTAGGACCATTCCAAGGCTGCTTTTGGTCATGCATAAACTAAACCAACAATTAGGATAAGCATGAATATGAGAAATCCTAGGTCCAAAATTGCTTTTTCATGCACATCAATATTTGTCGAAGCAGAATCAGCGTGGAAAATCATATCTTTGAGATGTTGAGACATAAAAGTTGTACCTAATTTTGGATGCAGTATATCTTTTTATTTTATGTTTTTTTGTCCTTGGCTAACTTTAATAGTGAAAATGAGTGGTTGGAAAAAGGAAAAAAACATTAATGTAGAAGATTTTGCTTAAGATTCATTTATTTTCCTCGAACGATACGCCTCAAGTTTGGACAAACTATACATTATATGATTCTGGCATCCATATCATCCAATTCTGTATGTCATTTTAAAAGAAAATGTTACAAGATTCATGTTGCCCAAGCTGTAAATCTGCAAAATTGTGAAAAATATATGCCCAATCTGTGAATCGTATTCATAGGTCTTTAGAACTTCGTTGATTAATTTGCAATTGAATTTGGAAGATTTACTACTCTATCAATTTCATGATGTTTGTCTATGGCCTTGGGAAATACCTTTCAAGGATAATTTGTCTACGATAACTGAAGCAAAAAAAAAAACTACATTTTTTTTTCAGTGTCCTACAGACAAAGCAGCTTTTAAAAGCCCGCCAGTCCAAACAAGCAAGCTCTTAAGTCTGCATCATGCGTTCTATGTGGTTCTAACTGGCAGCTGCAGACCAAAATGCATAGAACGTCTGAAGGATCAGAGGGAATGCGTTAGTAATTTTATTGTTCTGTATTTTCCTCAAATCACTATGCTTCTCCAAGTAGACACCCAGGCTAAAATGGAACCAAGTCGAAAGACACTGTTTTCCACAAATGAGAATGTACAAACACGTGCCACATCGGCATCTTATTACCACCCACAGAGGTAACACAAGCAACAACACACACACCCTAGCAGCAGATCAGGGCCTCTGCAGAAGCTCACGCACCGTTTGCGCAAGCCTGGACTCGCTCCTGATGCCCTGGATCCACCTTGCGTTGATCCGCACATACTCTAAACTCTGCTTCAGCGTTCTCTCGAATGCGGGTCTCTTACGTGTTGCGAAGAAGCGGGAGAACTCTTCTGCCTTCTCATTGGAGGTGAACTGAAAACCAGAAACAAGGGAGCTCGGTTAAAATTTGGTGGAGACAACAAGCACGTGAAATCTGAAAATTGAAATTTGGCGATAAATGTACCAGTGTGACGACATATCTGATTAAACCTGAAACTTGTGTGTCCCAGCTATCTTTGAGATAAGATCCCAGTTATTCTGCACCCAAACAGAATTGCTTTGAAACATTGCACGTTTGAACACAGGTGGTAGTGTAGAGAAGTTGGTGTTAATTTTAAAGTTGGAGCAACTGCATATAGACAAAACATAAAACCATTACAAAGCATGTAGCCCTATCGATAATAACATGCCACTCGAAGTGAGCACTCGTTGACACATAGAAGAACATCTTAGGACCTTTGGAAGCATAAAATTCAAAATTTTGATCGTAGAAATGATTATAAATGGGGGTATATATTGCTTTCCATACAGAATTCCAACAAGAACTTAAATTTTGAACAGGTTCAAAGTGTAAACTTATCTTTTATAATTTTAACTGACACAAATAACAGGACTTCCACCTTCCCATAATAATAAACGAAATTTTACCTTCAACCAGACCCAAGCGATTTCACGTGTCTCGACAGTAACACCTTGCAGCAAATAATATGCATCTTGATAGCGAACCTGGCGGGCAATAGAAGAATGAGATCTGATTGCAACTTAAAATTGCTACACCAATTGAGGGGGGGGGGGGGGGGGGGGGGGGGGGGGGGGGGGGGGGGGGGGGGGGGGACATACCTCTTTGCTGAAAAGGAAATTCAGTGACTCAAGCACAATATTCTTATCCTTGCACGAGCACAATGCGCCTAGAGACAGTATATAAAGCAATGAGAACAGCCTAACTAGTCAGCAAGCTTTGTATATTTATGATAGTTGAACGACCACATACCCAAGACACGTGCCTTTTCCTCTGATTCAGCTGACTTCCTGTAGACTTTTAAAAGGTCATCATAACCAGATCTGTTTAAACTAGTAACATTCTGCATCACAGAGAGGTATGCGGCCTGCAGAGACAACATAAGGCATACAGAAGAGTTAAATAAATCACAAGGGCACCATAAAGGGAGAAATAGGTAGGACCTTTCTGATATTTGGAGGAAGAAGCGAAGTGCTGTGATCGTTGAGAAAAATACGGAAACGCCTAACACCCTCATTTATAGTCTTCGCATGCCCAAGTATAACAAGAGAATCCAAGAGCACTGGTCTAAGCATAGCATCTAGGTGGCTCTCACCATCTTTAGGGTCCCAGCCTAATTTTCTGAAAAAATAGTGAACAAGGTCACTTGTAATGGTACCAAATGGGGGGAAACAGAGGAACAATCATAGCATAAGAGACAGAACTACTAAAATGCCATGCATATTTAAGCAAACATGCAAACCAAGAAACAAGATGGCGTCTCAGTAAAATGACAATTTAATATGACTCAGAACAAAGAGATGTAAAACAAGGTTGGTCATACTGAGCAGGTTGCAGAAGAAGCTTGATCAAAACTTGTTTGATGTCGCCGACCAAGCCAGGAGTAGCATCAACCGATATTCTAGCTACACTTAAACTTACCTGATAAGTGAAACAGAAAAGCACAATTAATATTGAAACAAAATCAAACGCAGTGGAATCAATCAGCCATACAAGATTCACATACAATGTTTATGTGTGAAAGAACACTGTAATCAATCTCCTCGCGATAAGCATACAGTAAACGTAGCAAAGACGTTAATGTTTGCTTGCAGGACATAGATAGGGCATGTGCATCTTCCACAATGCCTGCAAAGGTAATGTTACGGTACGTATCACCCAAAAAGTCTTAAGAATATTTAACAGAACGGCATGTTGTGGTTACCAATTTTATCCATTAAGGAGAGCTTCTTGGCCTGCAATGCATTCTGAAGTGCAGCAGCAAGCTCATCATCGTATTTAACTCTATAGAATCCTGTTTGATTAATATTCAACTTAATCCAAAAGTTTCCACCCCTGTCTCCGTTACCACACTGTGAAGCAATGTCCTTTATAGCAAGTTTATCACTTTTGCTTTTCAATAGAAATTTTTTCTGGGTATCATATGAACCACAGCCTGAAGTTATCGGGACAATCCACATGCCAGGGCCGGAGGATCCATCTAACAAAAACTGTGCCTGTAACAAAAAGGAGTTAGCAAATTCTCCAAGCAATAAATGTACAAAACAAGGATATGATGGCCCATGCAAACTACTCAGTTCAAGTCAGTAGTTCACATGCACATGAATGCAAAAAAGTACAGGGGAAAGATGATGTTTTGAGAAAACCTGTTCAAGTTCAAGGTAATTCCCATTAAGTTTTACATTAATAACGGGATATCCTTGCTGCTTTGTCCATGTAGTCATCAAATTCTTGACAGGTTCACCTGATTTCTCTTCAAGAACAGCCCACAGATCATCAGTTTTAGCATTTGAATAGGCATATTTTCTTATGTACGAAGCCAACGCTTTCTGAAAGATTATAATCAAAGATTACTTATTAGGTGAACTCCTCAAGAAACTAGAGTAACAGTAAAGAAAACTGGACAAGAAAAAGCCAGGCAAAAAGTATCCTTCATTAAATTTAGTGAATACAAACTAGAAACAAAACTCAATTACTCCTCATTGAACTTTTTAGAGTTGCATGATCGTATCAATGGCAACGTGAAACAAATCTCAAAAAAGAGAGGAAGATATAATCTGAACATGTGCACAAACAGCAACAATCCTACATGAGGCTCCGCCCCCCACAAGTCAGTCCATCTCATGTGCACGTCCCGATGAACTACTAGTAACCTTTTTTACCCTAGCTTGAAAATTTGCTCATAAACGGAATCGAACCCAGAACCTTGGGGGTGCTACTAAGAGTCCTAATTAGGGCTGAAAACGGATCGGATATGGACGGATAGTGATCATCCCATATCTTATCCAATACTCACTCTGTCCCAGTTTACTTGTCATCCTAGGAGTGCTTTTTGATGTCCACATTCATAGAATGTTCAATGAACCTGGTTCAGAGCCAGGATGACAAGTAGTTTGAGACGGAGGGAGTATTTGTTTACTCGGAATACCAGATAAATATTTCTACATCCCATACCCTATCCCGTATTTTTGGTTTGGACCCATCGAACACGAATATTATCATAAAGTTTGCAAGGATGAAAATTCAAAAGATAGATAAACAATTAGAGTAAAAAAGGACATACAAACCATTTATACATAATCAAGAACATTTCGACTCTTATTCATGTTAATCTCTTGATTTTACAAAATATTCTTTGGTGTATAATCGTTATAAACTTCCTCAGATCACATGATATTCGGATTTGGGACGGATAGCACTCATCATGTATCCTATCCCACTATGATTTTTCAGACTCTGATTCGGGCACGGACCGCGTCGGATAATTAGTGACGCACCCTGCATTTGCCCATGTTGATTTTTTGCGGATTCGGTCAGTCAGATATTATCCACCCCGTTATCACCTCTAGTCCTAACCACTAGGATAAGACCCAGTTTGCTACATTTAATATCCCTTTTGTTTTAAATTGTTACGAGTTGTTAATACAGTTTTTTTTTTTGCAATCTTATTAGTTACAGAAACATATGTCAATTCAACTGCAAATTTAATGTTGCAGATCAAGGAAAGGGACTTCCAAATAACAACTTTACCCAGAACTACAAATAATGTGTGAAAAAAGCCATCCCCATGCCAACAAAGCCTAATTATTTTCAATGTATCAAATCAATCACATTTCAGTCTATGCAACCAATAAATTAAGTCTATCATGTAATAAACTGATACGCCCAACTGACTATAAAATGTGCACTAAACAAGGGTTTGGTGCCCAACAGTCTATGCAAGAAATGAATATGACGTATCTAAAAATCATAGAACATAACATGTAAATGAAAGATATTGCATGTTGTTTGGGGCCCAAACCAAAACGTTTCCGCAAATTGTAAAGATCATGATCATTGTTTCTGAGGCCTTACTTTAGGCGTACAGGCATGGCCACTAGGCGTTAACTCAAAAACCATGATCGTGATCAATACATTCATGCTGGATAAATGAGGAGATACAAATAAATTGCAACCATTGCTGATTGGTACCAGAAAAACAAAATTGAAAGGTTTTGGTGATCCGATTGGCTTTGAAATAGCATAGTAAAGCAGAAGAGGCTGACTCAATGCATTAAAGAATGACATGATGCATAGAATTTCATGTACAGCCAGTCTAACCTGAAAACGCTCTGCACCAAGGTAATTTTGTAGCATCCGGATAACAGAAGCACCCTTATCATAGCTTATGGCATCAAAAATTTCATCAATTTCACTCGCATGATGTATTTCAACCTGAGGAAAATGGGAAAAGTAAGCATCTAAAGCTGTGAAGGCCGGGCCTGGTGCAGCGGTAGAGCATACCGCCTGTAACCAGCAGTCCCGGGTTCGAGCGGCCTCCCCGCATTGCACAAGCGGGGGTAAGGCTTGCCGCTGTCACCCTTCCCCAGAGCAGTGCGGGAGCTCTCAGCACTGGGTACGGCCTTTTTAAGCATCTAAAGCTGTGGATCTGATAGCTTGAATTGATCCCCAAAGTTCAACCTTTAGTTTTTGACTTCCATATATATCTCAGGAGTGACACTGTGATGAATTCTCGGATGCCATTTTCTACTCCATATATGCCTCAACAGTTACACTGATGAGCTCTGGATTAGCAAAAGTGTTCAACGCTTCAACCCCTCAGCTTGGGTTCCAATTCCAATCCCAGGGAATGGGATTTGGCCTCAATCAGGAAACAAAAGGTGGAAATTTACTGACAAGATAGTAACTAAAATAGGCCGCTAACTTTTAAGCCCATCATGGATGATCTCGTGGATGTGTTATAGATGCAACAGACACATTTTACATGTACTTTCGAGGTCAACAATCGAATGCCTAAACAAATTCATATATATTTACAGCAAACCAGTCATCAGACTCTGGTTAAACACTGTAACGGAAGAACACAGTGTCTAAAGTATGAAATGTAACAATACTTCCATCCATTCACTGGATAGGTCTAGCTCAGGTATTAAATAGTGAAAGTAGGCTACCTCAATAGGATGAGACTCTTCAAGTGAATCCAATTTGAGACCAGAAGTTGTATCGCCAAGGAATTGCGTCCAGATGTTCCATTGCGGAAAAAGGAATCAACTGCTAAATTACTCATCTGTTAACAGAAAGTATATGTAATCATTATATAGCAGCAACTTGATAACCGCAATTCCAAAGTTTTAGAATCTTAAATTGATTACCCATGTAGCAAAACCTTCATTTAGCCACAAGTGAGTCCACCATTCCATGGTTACAAGATTGCCAAACCATTGGTGGGCTAATTCATGTGCCACTGTAATAGCAACCTAGAACAAATAAAACGTCGACATCAAAGGGAGGATATCTTCCCAGTTTTCAGTCATCCAAGAGGGAAAGATCTAGTTTGTTATGAGCACTGTGATAGCTACCGAAATGATCCAGCGTCAATAAAATTGTATTGGACTGTAGTTAATAAGATCTCCTATAATCTATAGAGTATTGCAGTGACTCATCATTATTTAACAAGCGAAATCATAGTGGAAAATAATATACATTCTGTTTGCTGGATTCTGATGAAGACTGTTCATCATAAACCAAAGCTACTTCCCGAAAGGTGACCAGTCCGTAGTTCTCCATGGCTCCGGCAGCAAAATCAGGGATAGCCACCATATCCAGCTTGGGGAGTGGATAAGGAGTGCCAAAGTAACTAAAACAGTGGGAAAATTATACTTTCTGTTAGCGAGTCTATCGTATAGAACATAAGTAGCAATGGGCATACCATTCATCAACTTTAATTCTGCTTCTCTGAAAAGTTATTCTCAATAATGAGTAGGAAGGTGGTCTTACTCTTTGTAGAGAGCCAATGACTTCAAACCAACATCTAGTGCAAATTTGCCTTGATTACTCTTACCAACTTGAGTGTAAACACGAACTTTGGTGCCTAATACAATAACAAATATTAAGAAATTGGAAAAGACGAAGTATAATTTAATACAAGATGCTGGAATGGATGACGTATAATCAGTTGTGTGAAATAGAGAGTATACCTTCTGATGTTACACCCTCTACATAATCAAACAATCCGACAACTACTGCCACTAAGTAAGTTGACATGAGAGGTGATTCCTCATAAAGGATGGACTTGACAGGACCAGCAACTGATTCATTAGCTACTGGCATGTTGGACAATGCTATGAGCTCAGAAGGTACTTCAAGCGCTATCTTGAACTTAGCCTGAAATATGGAAACAGCAAAAAAGGGGAAACTGAAAGAGTAGATATGAGTTCATTGATATTCTAGAGACGTGTACATGGGAATAAGAGGAAGATAAAGCAATGGGTTGAAGGAGAAGAATGTGATCTCATGCATACACTCTTACTGTGTGGACTAAAATCGTCACTTAAAAAAATAAAATCCAAGAAAATGTAAAATCTGGTGGAGAAAAACCTGTACTGAATTTTCATCATGTTATCATAATCACCTTGAATGCAGGTTCATCCCAGCATGGGAAGCATCGTCGGGCATCAACGGACTCAAACTGTGTCACAGCCATGTTCTTCGTCTTACCCTTATACTGATATTTACTGCAATCAAATGGCACAAGGTAGATGAAGAAAGGAACAAAACCCATTCAAACTAAATAATCAAATTGTCAAAGAAAGTTCCAAATTAACATATCAGTTTCTGGTGAAGCTAGCGTTGCGAAGATCCGAGTGCCGCTGAGTGCAGATGATAGTGTTTAGGTGGTGCACATGAGGTGAAAACGAGATGCTAATCACTAAAATTTCGCTTTTTCCCTGTTACCAGTGCACTCGGGAGGCTGAAGGAGCTTCGCCCATGTGAATCAGGACAGTATCCAGGTATTTGGTGCTGGACACATCACCAGTGGACAATAGGTGCTAAACAGTGACCAATAATATTGAAAAGTAAGCATAGGCAAAGCACCGGGCCAAACTTTGTTCAATTTTCTTTCTACAAAGTCATGATTTGCTACAGATGATAACGAATTTCGAGTTAAAACTGGTGGATCACGGCATTTGGTAGAAATCCAAGTATTAACAGAAAAATAGGCCAGAAATATGTCATTTCTCCGTTTCAATACTGCTCAGTGGATATACCAACAGTAATTTATAGGATGATAATGTAAACAAATACCTTCTGTAGAAGCCCCTCATCTGATCGTTGAGCGTGCCGTTGAACTTCATATTGAGCACGCCCTCGCCGAGCGGCAGCTCCTTGGCGAACTCGAGCACAAGTATCTCGTCATCCGCGAAAAGGACCACATTCTTCGGTGCCAAATCCTGCAAAACCGGGCGGCGAGCCCAACCGAGGCGTGACGTTTGTGGGCCAGGAACCGCAAAGGGGAACCTCTTTTTTCCCATTGAAGTTTCGGTTCGCGCATACGTACCCGGAAGCGAATGGAGGCGCGGTCGACGGAGAGGTCGGCGGCGTTGAGGACAAGGAAGCGGCTGGGCGCGGAGACGGCGACGGTGATGGGCGGCGGAACCCGTGAAGGTGCAGGCGACGAGGTCGGGGCGGAGGCGGAGGTCGTAACGGCGCGGCGCGGCGAACCGCGGGAGGCGCGCCTGCCCGCGGAACTGGTCCGGCGAGCCCGCCGGCGCCGGCGCGCGGCGAGGAGGCGCCGCTGCCGCTTTAACATTCGCGCCCTGCGTGGCGGGATTAGGATCAGACGGCGGAGTTTAGAGAGATTTTTCACTATTTTCGACCCATTTTTTGAGCCAAAGGTTGGCAGTGAGTTGAAGAAATAATCATATTCTCTCCGTTTTTTAATTGATGGTTTTCATTAGCTCAAATTTAAACTAGTAAGTGCCATCAATTAAAAAAATAGAGGGAGTAGGTCTTCTTTTGATACTCCAGATAATGTTGCAGTGTAATTTCGATCCGTTCAAGTTGAACGTGTTTTTCATATTTGAAACCAGTACACACCTCATCCACAAGGGTGCGTTCGTTGCACCCCCTCTAAATTTTAGACCTGTCACATCAAAGAGAATCTTACTATTTAAACATATTTTTATTAATTTAATGACAAAACCTATATCACGACTCCCCTCTAAATCGCGAGACGAATCTAATGAGCCTAATTAATCTATATTTTGCTACAATGATGCTACAGTAACCATCGTCTAATCACGCCTTAATTACCCTCATTAGATTCGTCTCACGAATTCGAGCGGAGTCCTGAAATTAGTTTCGTAATTAAACTTTATTTGTAATCACAATATTCGTTAGAAAAACCCTATAAAGTTTAGACCCCATGCAACGAACACACCCAAAGTGTTATACGAGTTTTGACTCTGACAAAATGGATGACTCCCGTATAAATGGCCCCAATGTGAGCGGTGGCCTCAACAAAAGTAAATGTCCACGTAGTACTTCATCTGTTCTAAATACCTATCGCTGTTGACTTTTAATCCTCACATTTGACTATTTGTCTTATTTAAATTTTTTATACAAACAATAGTTGTTCTTTCATAACATGTTTATCATTTAAGATAGTATAATCATGACATATTTGTTTTGTTTTTTGAAAAAAAATAAATAAGACAAATAACCAAGCATGGTCATAAAAAGTCAAAAGCGACAGGTATTTTAGGACGGAGGTAAGTACAAACCTACTACAATCTCTCAATCCCAACATATCCACGCGGCCTGGTGCTGAATATGTTTCTTCCGCTCTTTGTGATGCTCCTTTTGGCGGCTCTTCTACTTTCATTAGCTCATCGCCAATGGTGGTCCTCGTTCAAACCCTAACAGCTTTCTCGCCGTCGGATCATCTCTGCGTAACTAATCTGGCAGTTGTGACTCCCTCATCTGGACACGACCCGCTCGGTCGCCGTCGTCAGTCCTCCACATCAGCACTTCACCCTCCAAACTCCCTATTCTAATCGCTGAGTTCAACAATTGACTCAAAGTTTCATCCATTTCAGTCCGCCGACGGGAGTAATTCTTAAACCTTGTACTAGCTTTGAGCGAAATGTATATAACTCAATTATTAATTGAATATAAACAAATCGTCCCAAAGAGAGAGCCCCTACTTCGATGAGTCAACTTACACCCTAGCGATAATACAGTACAGTACTAGCTCCTAAAGCCTGCTTTAATAGTCTGTATGGTATACTTCCGGCATGATGCATGACAGAAGGAAAAAAGAAAAAAACTTAACACGGCACACGTAGCACGTACGCTGTCATAAGGTACCTTCGCGAAGTACCGCACGACGCCGCCTCTGGCCTCCCCGCCGCCCCACCCCATAATCTTCCTGCCGCCGCGCCGCATCGCGTCAACGCCGACGTTGTCGCCGGCTGCCGGCGACACGAGGACGAGCAGCCCCAGCACCGCCGCCGCGCCGGCGGCTGCTGTTGATCGGGCCACGGTCACCATCGCGCGCTGCAAACCGCGCGCGCCGACGATGGATCGATCTCACTCACTCGGCCACTAGTGCAACGCAAGCACCGGCAGCGCGGTCGCGGAGCGATCGATCTCCGAGGGGGTTGGTTCAGTGACGCCAGGGGAGATGGCATGACTCGAGCTCGCGCCTTAACCCCGAGAGTTTCAGTGATGCATGGATCGGGACGCCGCTGCTCCTGCAGTCCCTGCTGAGTGCTGGCCCCAGCCGCGGATATGCAGCTGCGGACCAGCGCCGCTGCGTTGACTGAGGAAGCACGCGCGCATGCAGCCACGAGCGTGGGCACACGTATACGCGTCACCACGGCCACGTCACCGGCCTGCTTCGATCGATCAAGAAAGAGTCGTCGAGGGAAAACCAGCCCGCGAATTGCGTCCTCGTGAGTTGGGTCGGCCATGCATGTGAACCGATGCATTTCGGGCCGGCAGGAAGAGGCAGATGGGTGAGTAGGTGACGACCATCGGGGCAGGGGATTCTTCTAATCCAGCTAGGATTCCTCAGAGGTACGATCGTTCTCGGAACCTCGTCCCCGTCGAAACGATGGGCACCATAGCAGCAAGGGACGTCCACGGTCGTGCACGTGCTGATCGCTACTCGTACTCCATTTTTGCCCTAATTCCATTTTCTAAAAAAAAATAGTTTTTGCCTTGAATGGTTGTACTTTTCTGATGAAGGTACGGCGGCGGCGAGAATTAGATGGATCCGTACGTGCATCACGCGATGGAGGTACCGGTACGTGCAGATCCTAAGATGTCGTCCTCCAAAACAAAAATCCTGTTTGTTGCACCTTTTGCTAACTTTTCCAACTATAGTAAACTTGAATAGCCAACCAGGTTATTGTACGTAATCCAATGAATGGAAAACAAATTAACATGGCCTTATACATCCAGCACAGCGCTAAGCACAACCACCGGTCCATTTCAGGCTCGTGTGACCGCCGTCCACACACTGTCGATGGTCGGCCCGAGTATACACTAACGTGATCGGATTACTCTGTTCTATCACGTGACACAAACTTGCGCCGTATCACACACACTGCCAGAACTCACGTGACGCAGAAAGATTAATCTAGAGTACGTTGATAGAGAGTTGTGCGGCAGGGGGCGTGTACGTGACAAAATTGGCAACCTCGATCGTCGGTAAATGGCGAAGCGTGTGTTTACCTCCGTGGACGTGGAGTGCCGGACGCCGGCAACGGCGCCACGCGGAGCCGCCTCCAGCTTCCGTCCGTCGTCCCCCGCGGCAGGAACGACCGGGCGTTACCCCTCGAGAGCGCGCGCGCGCTGACCGGAGCCCGGGCGCGCAGGGTGCGGGAGGAAGAGACCAAACGCAGTGTGGACTCTGGAGTGAGGAGATGAAGGAAACGTTGCATGCCGGCGTCGGCTTCACTGGCGAGTGGCGACGGGTGATGGAGGGGAGGGCGCGCATGTCGAGACTACGGATGGATGGGGCGGCTACGCCGGCTAGAGTGGTGAGTGGTGACCGAGTAACTGCCATGCACTGCGGTGGACTGCACGATCGAGATGAGATGAGCCGACTTGTTGGTTGGCTTGGCTGGTCCCTTGTTCCCTTGCGCTCGTCTCTTCCCGAGCGGCCAACCTCGTGTTATCAGCCAGCCGGACCGTCCAAGATCGCTGTGGTGGTGTGGTGTACTATATACTACTGCCATTCTAGGGTCTACGTACCACCAGGGGCAACGGAAGCGGAAGGCCCAAAGTTGAAGCTACGCTATCAAAGTGGATTTTCGGAAGACATCTTAGGCAGACAGTTGATGAGAGCAATCGCATGAAGTAGTACATGGATGATACGGATAGCATCTTCGTCCCAGGATGTCTTCATCCAGAATTTACCCGCTATATACGTGATCATGCCCTGTATTTTTTTAATTTTTCTCCCCAAAAAAGAAAAAAAAATGACCTGCTTTGGCCAGCTACTCGCGGTCACTTGTGCGCTTCGGTCCCAGGACAGTACAAAACCATCGTCCCGTCTAACAATCACGGCCACGTACATGAGCAAAGCAAGCAAAAGATTCTCACAGTGGAGTAGGAGTACCTCCGTAGAGTAGCGGCCTCGCGGCGACGTCGCGTCCCCGCCGCGCCCCTGCAGCTGCTGTCCTCCGCCTCCGTCGCCGGCCGCGTCGACCGTCGCCGCCACGAGGAGGAGCAGCAGCACGACGGGCGCAAAAGCGCGTGTTGCCATGGACGACGACACGCGCGCACCCGGCTATAGTTGGTCAACTTGGTTAGGGACTCGCCACTCCTCTCGGCTCGATCTCGCCTAGTACCTCCTCTCCGGCGATTATTATGTATGCGGGCAGGCGCGGGCGCGGACGACAGGTCATCCGGCGCGCGCCCACTACGTTGACCGTGCCACGCCAACGGAAACGACGACGCAGTTATATATCTCTCCGCGTGGACCGCGACTGCCGCAGAGGCAGACTGGCAGGCACCCATCATGTCATGCGGTGAACCACCCGCCTCGTAGTAGTGGCCGGAAAAGCGGGCGCGCCTGTCCTCTCCTGTGACGGCCATGCATCTATAGGATCAGAGACTGCACGCTGCGTAAGTTCTGCACGGTTCACACCTTGCTTGCTCGTATCTGCGGGCATCGCTGGGTTGGGTTCCTGCGCTTTTAACGCTTCTCTGCTGCTCTGTCCGATCACGTCGTGGCCAACAACTTCACCTGTTTTCATCGTCACTCGAGACAGTTTTCAGTAGCAAACCGTTATCCGCGTTCGTCGCCGGCAACAGCAGCCATCGCCTTTCCTACACACCACCACCCACGCTGTGCTCTTCGTTTTATTGTACCGCAACCAAACAGCTTCTGCCGTAATACTATCGGAATTTTCCAACAAAAACAAGTAACATCGTGCAGCTTTCGAAGTTTCACCAAGTTGGCGGCTAATGTCATACTCCTACATATGAGCCCTGAAACTGACACCCTGCTATAAGGACACAGATTTGCACCGCAAAATGCAGTCTGGTCAAGAAAGTGTTTGGATCCCAATAATTCATTCCCTGTCCATTTTGGGGGTAAATAGCTTAGAGCTGCGCTGATGCAAACCACTAATACTTCTCAAAAGTCTCTCGCAAAAAAAAAAAAAAAACTTCTCAAAAGTCTCTCTCAAAAAAAAAAAACTAATACTTCTCAAAAATGACATCGTACAAACACATGCCCAATCTGACAGCGTCTCAACTTATTACCAGCCACATCGTTAACATAAGTAACAGCATACAATGCTCCCAACTGAAATACTACAACTGAAGGTAGATCTCATCAGAGCAAGCCCAACAAGCGCCGGTCTCACCTCAGATTCAGACAAGCTGCAGACTGACACGCCCAACGCTTTGGCTTCTCACCGTGCTCCAAAATCCTTTTTTTATTCAATGTCCACAGCTTGACGCGGGCAGCAGAGAGAGTGAGAGGAGAGAGGTGTCAGAAATCGATCGGCTGAGCTGCGAGCGACAACGGTGGTGTTTTCTCTCTCGTCCAGACTATATTATATAATTTAGCTTGTCGGTAAGACGATTATTGGCCTTGCTCTCATGCCCTGGGTGGGTGCACTGCACCGCTTCAAGGCCTCTGCAGCAGCTCACGCACAGTCTGCGCGAGGTTGGGCTCCTTCCTGATGCACTGGATCCACCTCGCATTGATCTGCACACCCTCGATGCCCTGTTTCAGCGTCCTCTCAAACGCGGGGTTCTTGCGGGTCTCGAAGAAGCTGGAGAGTTCTGCTGCCTTCTCGTAGGAGGTGAACTGATCACCAAGGAAACAAGGGGGTTCAATTCATTGATGATGGGGATAGCAAGCAAGGATACGTAACTGGAAAACGGATAGTGGCGTGGCTTGAAAACGTACCAGTCTGAATATATGCGTGATAAATTCTGTTATCATTTCGTTCCCGTGTATCTTCGAGATATGGTCCCAATTTCCCTGCGTCCAGACAGAATGAGGCACTTGTAAGCATCATGGTTGAACCATTTTCTAATGAGGTTTCCCCACACCCCAACCCACCTCTTTTTAAGGAAATTATAAGGCGACAGTAAATTAAGAAAGGCATAAAGATGGAATTTCAAACAAAGGTCCTTCATAAACGTTTCACGTTGATGTTTCCGTTGAATACACTTGAGTCATGTACTTTCAGTAATATGGCATTCAATGTGAGCACTTATTGACAAATACCAGAACAGCCTAAATCTCTTTAGGACGCCGCAATGTGAGCATTATTTATTTTTCTTCCTACACGAGTGCCATATTCGAACAGGTTCAAGAGTTTCAAATTAGATGCTGTAAGCAAGGATTGAAAAACCGGAAAAAACCGAAAAATCGCTACCGGAAAAACCGCCCGTAAACCGGACAAACCGGGCGGTTTACCGGTTCCCTCCGAAACACAGTGCAAATTTTTCCGAAAAACCGGTCGGTTTTACTAACCGGACCGGACCGGTAACCCCGGTTACCGCCCGGTTTTCGCGGTTTTCGAACGGTTTTCAGAACCTTGGCTGTAAGCCTGTAACTGGCAAAATTAAGAGGGCTTCTGCCTTCCAGCATCAGCGAAAAAAGATTTTACCTTCAACCAGATCCAAGCAGTCTCACGTGCTTCAACACTAATACCTTGAAGCACATATTTTGCATCTTGATTGCGAACCTGGCAGACAGATAGACTTTATTACAACGAAAATTCTTACCAGAACAAAATTGCAAACTCATCACAGGAACCATGGATGAAACAAAAAGTCTACCTCATTGCTGAGAGTGAAATTCAATGAGTCAAGAACAATATTTTTATCTTTGCAAGAACACAATGTGCCTACAACAAGGAGATAAAGCATTCAGAATAATCTACCACGTCAGCAAGTTTTATTAATCTTTTTATATGGTTGAAAAGCCACATACCTAACACATGTTCCTTTTCCTCGGCTACAGTTGACTGCCTGTAGACTTTTAGAAGATCATCATATCCAGATCTATTTGAACTAGTAACATTCTGCATCACAGCAAGGTATGCAGCCTGCAGAAACAACAACGACATACATAAGAGGAGATTTTTTTTAAAAAAAAACAAGGGCGGCATGCAGTAGGGGGAAGGTAGGACCTTTCTGGTATCTGGAGGAAGAAGGGATGTGTTGCGGTCATGTATAAAGATATGGAAACGCCTGACTCCCTCATCTATGGTTTTAACATGCCCAAGCTGGACAAGAGTCTCCAAGAGATCTGGCCTAAGCAGAGTGTCCAGGTGGCTCTCACCATCCTTAGGGTCCCAGCCTAATCTTCTGAAAAAATTAATAAAGATTTATAGCAATCAGATACAAGTACTAAAAGACTATACATACATGGCTACACAACAAGGCATGTTTAAGCAAAGACGAGCAGTGTTGAGCATACTCTGCACGTGAGAGAAGAAGCTTGATCAAAAGTTTTTTGATATCACCGACCAATCCAGGAGTAGCATCAATAGATATTTTAGCAACACTTAAGCTTACCTGTCAAGCGGTAAAGACTATTATTACCCTTGAAATGAAATTGAGCAGATTGTAATCAACGGATATAACAGATTTACATACAGTTTTTATGTGTGAAAGAACACTGTAATCAGACTCCTCATGATAAACATACAGTAAACGTAGCAAAGATGTTAATGTTTTCTCGCATGCCATAGATAGGGCAAGTGAGTCCTCCACAATGCCTGCAAATCCCGTGTTATGATACTTGTCACTAAAACAGTGATAAGAAAATTTAACAGTGCCACATGTTTTGCTTACCGATTTTATCCATTAAAGAGAGCTTCTTGGCCTGCAATGCACTTTGAAGCGCAGCCGAAAGTTCATCATCATATTTAACTCTATAAAATCCTGTTTGGTTAATATTCAGCTTAATCCAAAAGTTTCGCCCCTTTTCTCTGTTAACACACTGTGGAGCAATGTCCTTTATATCCAGCTTCTCACTTTTGCCTTGTAGTAGAAAGCTTTTCTGCGTATCATATGAACCGCAGCCTAAAGTTAAAGGGACAGTCCACATGCCAGAGCCAGAGGATCCATTTAACAAAAATTGTGCCTGCAAAAAAAAAGAAGCCAAATTATTAAAGAATGCTACAAACTACATGCAACAATTTAATGTGAAATGAGGTCATGTTTTTACAAACTCTACTCAGCAATTCACATGTTAAATATAAAGGGTACATAGGAAGGACAATGTTTGTAAAAACCTGCTCAAGTTCAAGGTTGTTCCCCTTAAGTTTTGCATTAATAACAGGATATCCTTGTTGCTTTGTCCATGTAGTCATCATATTCTTGATTGGTTCACCAGATTTCTCTTCAAGAACAGCCCACAGGTCCTCAGTTTTTGCATTTGAGTATGCGTATTTTCTTATGTATGCAGCCAGTGCTTTCTGAAAGAGCAGAATCAATGAGGCCATAACTCATGGAACTAGAGAGCAACAGTGAAGAAAATTGGACATCCGAGAGCAGATGAAAAGACAGCTCCTTGTGAGTTGTGACCACAAAAAGAATAATATGTAGATATATTACTATGTTATACTTTTACCCTACCAAATTAGCCACCCTTTAGTCTGCGAGACCAATAACTTAGTCTATTTGGCGATAAACTGATAGATGATTCTGAACAACTGAAATGACTATGCATAAAACAAGGTTAGGACCTATGGACAAGTTAGAAATTGAATGGTGTGGCACATAAATACAGAATATAACACATATGATCGAGATATTGCATGTTGGTTTGGTGCCGAAACCAAAACATTTGCATGGTTTCCATCCCACTTTTGGAATATCATGTAACCGAGCTTACAAAGATACAGATTTATTTTCACATTGAGTATTAGATTAATCACAGATGCATCTGGTGCTACGACCCGGATTAGGGAACCATGAGCGACGAATGAATCTGAATGTGGGGATAGGGAACCTTGAGATCAGGCACGGATGGTGACGTCCAAACTCAACCCAGGGGATTCCCTAGCAATATTGATCTAACCAACAACTACTAGATAAGTAAGATACGATACTTATTCGAGTGGAACTAACAAGCAAATCTAACCAATAGCTAATATCTGTTGCTGCTGCCGACTTCAGTGGGTTTCCTTGGACCCAGGTGGCCTGCCAGCCGAGCCCCAATGACATCTGGTGTGGCTAAATGAAGAGGTTCAGATGACATGAAACTATTGGCTATTGCTGACTGGGATCAGAACAAAAAATAGAGGATTTGGGATGATTCAATTCATTTTTAAACAATGTAACCAAGCAGATGATGCTGACTAAGGCACTGGATAATGACAAGAGCCAGACAGAGTTTCACGGAGAGCCAGTCCAAACCTGAAAACGCTCTGGACCAAGATAATTTTGTAGCATGCGAATAACTGAAGAACCTTTATCATAGCTTATGGCATCAAAAATTTCATCAGCTTCACTAGCATGATGTATCTCAACCTGAGAAAAAAAGGAAAGGTCAGCTCCTAGATAAGTTAATAGTTGACATGGAAAGCTAATGCCACAGAGATGATAGCCAAAATTGATCCCGAAACTGAGTTTTCAAACTAAAAGGAACAGCAGTCAAGTATAAGATTCAATTTCTACTCTGTAGATATCATGAGAGCAAGACTGTGATGAGTTTCAAATTGGCCAATGAGTCCCCTCAGTTTGGGCTCAATTCCACAATCCAAATATAAAAGGCTTGGATTTGTTCCCGGAACAGTAAATGTGTGCCTATCACAAATCGGATGATGGATGTGTTGCAGATGCAACTGTCATATTATGCATCGTCATCATTTTCTATGTCAATAATCATATGCCACAATGTATATTTTTATATTTCTCCTGCAAGCTAATGAACATCTTTCATAAGACTCTGGTCATAGACAAAACATAAAATATCTACAGTTTTATGAAAGTAGCAGACAAGAATAAAGTAAGAAATGAAACAATATTTTTCATGCGATGACTGGAAAGGGTTATAACTTAGGTAGGAAATAGTTAAGCAGGCTACCTCGATGGGATGAGACTCTGCAAGTGAATCCAGTTTGAGAGCAGCAGATGCGTCACCAAGTAACTGCGTCCAGATATTCCATTGCGGAAAAAAGGAATCCACCGCTAAATAACTCATCTGTTAAAACAGGTCTGCGCTTCAATATATAGTGATAACCTGATAACTGAAAATTCTGAAATTTAGATTATAATTTCAATACCCATGTAGCAAAACCTTCGTTTAGCCACAGGTGAGTCCACCATTCCATGGTTACAAGATTACCAAACCACTGGTGTGCCAGTTCATGTGCCACTGAAATTGCAACCTGAAAAAATTAACTGCTGGAGGTCAATAAAGGAACAATATCTCCACAATCTAGTTATATCCATAAGGGAGAGATATAGCTACAAAACTCAACAATATGATTAAAAAAAGCCTTAAAGGATTGTAGTTGATCAATTACTATTAAATTATAGCACCAACTGAGCTTGGCAGTAATCATCAGTATTCAATTAGCAGAAACTAGATGGTTGATAATAATTTAACAAAATGGCTTTGGGAGTTATGTTAAGGTACATTCTGTTTGGCAGATACAGATGAAGCGTGTCCATCGAAAATCAAAGATGATTCCCGGAAGGTGACTAGTCCATAGTTCTCCATGGCTCCAGTAGTGAAATCAGGGATAGCAACCATATCCAACTTGGGGAGCGGATAAGGAGTGCCAAAGTAACTAAAATAATTGAAAAATAAACTTTGCGTTAGTGATTCTATCCTATATGAAAAACAAAAGTAGACAGGCAATTCATCAACTTTTATTATGCTTCTCTGTCAACATGTTTGCAAGCAAGAGTAAGTAAGCAAACTTACTCTTTATAGAGAGCCAACGACTTCAAGCCAACATCTAGAGCAAACATGCCCTGATCACTCTTACCAACCTGAGTGTATACACGTACTTTGGTACCTAATACAACCAAACTAGATCAGAAGACTGACAGAGGAAATTTACTTCAAGACACTGAAATGAAAGATGTCAAAGTAATTGTACAAAACAAAGTTGATACCTTCTGCTGTTTCACCCTCTATATAATCAAAGAAACCAACAACTACCGCCACTAAATAAGTTGACATAAGAGGTGATTCCTCATAACGAACAGTCTTGATGGGGCCAGCGACAGTTTGATCAGCTACTGGCATGTTGGACAATGCTACTAGCTCAGATGGTACTTCAAGTGTTAGCTTGAACTTGGCCTGAAATACAAATAAAATAAAAGGAAATGTGAGAAAATAGATATGAGCTCTTTGATATTCTAGGAAGTGATGAGTATGATGCCACATATGTATGCTATCTTGTTGGGTGCACAAAAGGTGTTTTGTCGAGGACCAAATCCTAACAAGTCAAACCCTCGAGGATCAAAACCTGATTTCTGATTTTTGACATATCCCATATAATGGAACATCTCAAGGATCACAAACTGATTTAATTACTGAATTGTCATCATATCATCACAATCACCTTGAATGCAGGCTCGTCCCAGCATGGAAAGCACCGGCGAGCATCCACAGCCTCAAACTGGGTCACCGCCATATTCTGCATCTTCCCCTTGTACTGATACGTACTGCAGTAAAATGCCATTATAATGAATGAAGAAAAGGAACAAACCGGGAAAAAAAACTCAAATTGTCAAAATAAGTCATAATAAATAATTCGGGGTTCAGAACATATCCATATGCTTCTGCAGTGACATCGCAGTCGGCAGTAATCAGTGATTCATGAACCTTGGTAGGCTATACTTTTGTTCATTTGTTCGCACAACATTATGATTTGCTAGGTGGCCACGAATTGGAGTTGACACTAAACAAAGGATCACATCGCAAGTACTCGGAAATGGCAAGAATGTTGCTCAACTTGCTCTTCTCCTCATTTTACCACTATCCAGTGGAAATGCCAGAATGGTTATTGTGCAAGGGAAGACCAATACCTCCTGTAGAATCCCCTCATCTGGTCGTTTAGCGTGCCGTTGAACTTCATACTCAGCACGCCCTCGCCGAGCGGCAGCTCCTTGGCGAACCATAGCACCAGGATCTCGTCGTCGGCGTAAAAGACCACCTTCCTGGGAGCCAAATTCTGCAAGAACGGGTCCCGGACCAACCAAAGATGAGTTGGGCGCCAGGGACAGGGATAATGTCCCATTTTATTTATTTATTTATTTTGATCGAAGAAGTTCGGTTGGCGCATACGTACCCGAAAGCGGATGGAGGCGCGGTCCACGGAGAGGTCGGCGGCGTTGAGGACGAGGAAGCGGGTGGGCGCGGAGACGGCGACGGCGGTGGCGACCGTGCCAGTGAAGGTGCAGGCCACGAGGTCGGGGCGGAGCAGGATGTCGTAGCGGCGCGGCGCGGCGAAGCGTGGGAGCCGCGCCTGCCCGCGGAACTGGGCCGGGGAGCCCAACACCGCCGGCGCCGGCGCCGGCGCGTAGCGGGGATATGCTGTTGCCAATTTGACATTCGCACCCTGATAAAAAAAAAACACGGGAAGGTAGAAATCGACAATTTGATGCTCCTTTGAAAGTTACAATTGACAATCGATAGCAGAGAGACAGAGAGTAAACTCGTACGAGTATGATCTCTACTCAAAACGCGAGCAGCTTGACAACGATGAAAATAGGATACGTGCGTGCGTGCTCTCACAAAGACGTTGACATTGTGTGCGTCGCCGACTTGCCGTGGGTGCACAGTTTTCTCTCCTCCTCGCTTCGCACTGTTTTCTCCTCGATGACACCAATGTGAATGACAAGATACATGCCGCCGCGTCTCCTCGCCGGCGGCCACGCCTCATCGTCGTCATATTCGTTCCTACTAGTAGCTAGCTAGGTCCCGACGCCGCCTGCCGGCCGGCACCAAGACGGTGGCGACGGTAGCCACACCGCACTCGATCGGGCTAACGCTCTCGATGGGTGTCTCTCGCTCGATCTGCGCCTTTTCCCGCGGTGCCACTCGAGCTCGAGCTCGATAACTACTTGCACAAGTACTGTTTTCACTGCTCCTAACACTAACAAGAGGAACAATCTCTCATCCAAGAGAACATGTTGACACCCACACGAATGCACAAAGTCCTGTATACGGCTGGGCCGGATCAGTTGATTACCGTAGAGAACGGGACACCGACGACGGCGCCTTGCCGCACCCGCAGTTCCTCCCCGCCGGCCACCGGCAGCTTCCACCCCGTGCCGCCATCATCGGCGGCGACAGTCGCCGCGACGAGCAACAAAAGAACGGCGGCGGCGGCGGCCGCCGCGCGTGGAACCATCATGGACGCACGCTGCATTTGCTGGGCGCCAGAACGTACGTTGGACTCAGAGCCGTGGGCAGGCGTGGACAGTAGTATATGTAGCCCAAGCCCCGGCCATGAGTCATATACTGTATGTGGCCCATGACGCCGCTGCGGTTGGAAGAGGTAGTAGTCGCCGACATTGCTCGCGTGCGACGGAGTGATGGTGCGCGGGAGAATTGTATTAAAATTTATGAAAGACGAATAAAACACAAAGAAAAATCTAATTCTGCTACGTACCAGTGGCTGGTCCCGTAAATTAATCACAATTGGCTTTGAACAAAGTGCATATTTAGTGAAAACCAAGAAAATGTTTGGAATTTTGGAAACATGAAAACACTATTAAGAAAAACACTATCCATGCATACTGGGGTTTAATCAAGGATGCACATAATAAAAGTTACATCTTTAAACTCGACATTGTTCTGAGATAATAATTTGACAAATTTGATGTTTAGATGGCCTGCAGGACAAAATGAGCATGTTTATTGGATGGAAGAGCTCGATACCACTCATGAACAAATGCCAGAGGGAAGGAAGATATCTTTCGAAGAAAGGTAAAGATTAATTTTCTTCTCAAGTACTATTTAGTTTTTTTCTCTAAATATTAAGCCAACAACGATTTAGTTGGAGTAACATTTGCATAAGTCCGAATTCGTAATTTTAAACTTAGTGGCCTCCAATTAATTTCATGCTCGATATATCATAGATTAACAGATTCAAAGATGTTTTGCATGGCAACGTAATTGGGATTCAATGATCGTTCAGATAAATATATTCAGGGAAAATATACATCATTCATGCCATTTTCCCTATTTTGGGCAGTCCGGGAAAATATTCAGGTAGAATGTTCGCACTTGACAGATCTCAACAGGAAAAAAAAAAGGGTAGTCAGACGATCAATTATGATCTCGCATTTTGATGCTACGGTGCAAAGAGAGAGAGGTCGAAACAAACGACATCAGGGGAATAAAGAGGCAGGGTACTTTAATAGACATAATAATGTCACTAACATTCTCTTTGAGTCTTGGTCTGTTACAGATTGATACATGCTCAAACTCTCTCCTTGATTTTTCTGTTGTTCACTTGTTTATATGGTTGCCAGATCGATAATTTTTTTAGAAAAGAGTCCAAAAGATGGTACAAGATGTCTGCATTAGCTCATTAGCACTAGTAGCCATCCATGCATGTGTAGGCTACCGTCGGTTTTATAACTAAACGACACATGACAAAAAGTTGTCCGCAGCAGCCATGCCCAAAAAGTGAGAACAAGTTGCTGAAGTTATAATTCACATGTTGTATTTGTTCATGTGAGCATCACATGCAATTCGATCAGACGTTTCTAAACCGCTACCACAACGTGCATCCTTTCTTTCCCTTTTTTTTTCCTGAATATAATTGCGTGGACAGAACTAAATATAATGCGTGCAACTGGTCGTAGAATAGCATTGTGATGTCTGTTCAAAGGCTGTTACTTTTTTAGGATTCAGTTGGATCGACACAAACAGTGACAAGTTGTAACAACAAAACGTTTGTGGAATTAGTAAAGATTAACCTAACAACAATCAAACTTCTTGACACAACATTAACAAAAGTGTCAATATAATCAGATGCAAAGAGCATATGTACCTACAAATAACATTGATCAACCAACCAGACACATCCAAACTACAATAATGATCAGTCACAACAGCTTTATTACAATTTTTTAGCAGGACAATTTGAAGATCCCCACTGGTCGAAATCCATAAATTACTTGCCAAATTCTATTGCAGCAGATACAGTTCTTTAGAATCTAATAACTTACTGTATCTGAATTATAATACATCGTTAAACTTCCTGGCACAACATTACAACTAGTACAAAGTTAATTGTGGAAGAAAAAGTGCTAATATAATCAGACGCAAAGAGCGTATGTGCTGACAAATAACATTGATCAACTAACCGGACACATCCAAATTACAATAATTATTAGTCACAACTACTGTATTACAAATTTTAGCCGAACAATTTGAAGATTGATCTCCTCGACGAATCAAAATTATAAATTGCTTGCCAGTTTCAATAGCAGCGGATACAGTTTTTTTAGGATCCAACTTACTGTGTCTGAATTATAATACATCCATAAAAATTACGTAGAATCGTATGCGGATTCAGTATCCAAATTCATCTATTCTGCTTTCGGCCTTTTTTTTGGGTCAAAAGGCTGAAATACGTCTTGGCCCCTGGTTCACGGAAACCTTGTTGACTGCAACACAGGAAGACAGGTCTCCTCGCACAAAGCGGCGGCGGCGATAGCATGGTGTTCGGCCGGAGCAAGTCGTCGTCGTCAACGACACCGTCTTCTACACCCGCCGCCTCTGCGGCGGCGGCGGCGTGCTCGGAGGTGCGCGCGGCGTACCACGAGTGCTTCAATCGGTGGTACGCGGAGAAGTTCGCCAAGGGTCAGTGGCAGAAGGACGACTGCGCCGACCACTGGAACAAGTACCGTGCTTGTCTCGAGGTAACCCGCTTCTCATCGCACTTTTCCTCCAATGCCTGAGCCATGGCTTGCTCCGACTGGATTGCAGGATCTTGCGCTCGTTAATAGATCCCACTTTTGATCCCCTCGTTTCGTTTCAAGGACACGGTTCTTAGATGCAGGTTCTCGAATTAGGCATCGGTAGATTTTGCTTGCAGAAAAGGGAATGCGTTATTGCGCTGGTGAATATAATATCTTAGACCGGGGTTCTTCTTGGTCGGGTTTGGATTTGGTGGCAAGACAGTTGCTTGCTAATCTCGTTGGTTATGAACAGTTCTTGAAATTAGAGCTGGAGGGTTAACCTTCTGTGATGCTCATTTATCCGAAGGCTACGCTGGAATTGAGTCGTGTTGAGTGGTTGAGTCTGTTGCAGTGCAAATGCAGGATCGTCTCTATCCTGTAATTGTTGTCATAGTTGTTAATTACGATGTACGGAGACCAGTTATAATTCGTGTCCTTGCATTTGGTTTAATTGTTGGAGCAGACAATGACCAACTAGTTTCGTCACATTTCTGTGGCAAAGCAGTTCATCAGCATTCTAAGAATTCGGAATGTTGGGTGCTGCCAATCCGAGCATCCACGATGTCGGATTGCCGCCATTCTTGTTTCTGTCTGACTACCGATTTATAACAGGTACGATCTTCCTGTGAGTTTGACGCAAGTATGTTCATGCCTAGTTGTTGGGTGCCAGAATGCTTCCAACAAATTACTGGTGACAGCAGGTTTAGTGCTGACTGCTGACTGGCAGCTTAACACCTTAGTGGCCAGAAATGAAACAAAACCCATCTGTTGCCCTCCTAAGCTCACTGTATTTAATGTGTTTTGTTTCTTAAGTATGAGTATGAGAGAATGTTGAAAACCTAATGTCCTATTGTAAATATAAACTATATAAACTCTGTTCATAGCACTCAAATATTTGATGTTTCTTTGAGGAATTACAGCTTAATTTTTTTCAATGACAAATATAACCTACCAGGACAGTAAGTTTCATAGAACTCAAATATTAGATGAAATAATGGGCAAAATTTTTTACTGTGAAGGAAAACAGCCTATATTTATGCTATTGTTTTGTTTATTCTATTGTTTATAGCGAACTACTGACTCCTTACATCTATTGATGTGTCTAAGAAGTTTGGATGGAATTTGCAAATGATTTTCAGTTTTGAATTGAACATTCACTAGGACTTCTTCAATTCATGCGGGCATTTCCTGTAATTAAAATATTTTACATTTAATGGACCTCTGAATTAAGATTCTATTCCTCTATATTGTTTTGCTATAATAGTGGCTGATTATTTACCTTATTGATTGCAGGAACATCTGGAAGACAAGCATCTGAGGCAAGTCCTACTGGATGCCGAAACTTCTAAGTTTTGTGCCCAGCTTGATTCTGATCCTCCCTTGCGACAAGGGGCTACAAAGTGACGGTCTAGCGCCAACAACATGTCATGTTTTACTTCACCTAGTCATATATAGAGAACCTAGATATATCAGTAGATGAACCAGAAAGCTCTCTTGTAATTCTGCACTTGTTATGTCCCTGGATCATGTAGCACTTCAAAAGTTGAAATGACGTTTGCATAGTTTTCCATGTTCTAAATGTACCTACTACCTACCTGAGTTACATGTTCCTTCGTATACTTGAGCAATTTTTAATTTGGCCTTAAAACATTGGTCAGTTCTGCCTAGCAAAATCTGATTATAAAATCTACCATAGAACTGTCCAGCCTCCAGAACTATGTTTCTTGTACGTTGCATTTGGGCAGAGTTGTAGGGTGTCACTTTCCAAGACCTTTTTTTCAGTGCTTTGTAGGGTTTCATGAGTCATGACTTTGACAGACTCTTGTGGTCGGTATCCGATTCCTTGACTTTATATGTGTCTTATAGTCAAAATATGTCGTGACAGATAAACACGGGTCTTGCTCGTACTGATGAATAAGCATGAAAGCTACTTGTTAAGGGAAACTTCCTGGCAATTGAGGTACCTTTCCCCTCCACTCTCCAGAACACTTCTGTCCTGTTTAGCGTCCATGGCCAAGAAAGCCAAGAGCCATGCTAACAGAAGACCTGCTGCTTCTGCCTCCTCTGCTGAATCCAGCATAGACCACGCGCCATGGCTCCGACTGACTGCTTTCGCTGTGCTCACCGCTCACTCGGCCTTCTCTGCATATCTGGCTAGAGATGACGCGAGGTTAGTCGCTCTTGTGGCCATGGGCTACCTCCTGATGCTGGCTCTCTTATTCTACGGCCTGCCTGTGCTCCAGAAGAGAGACTAGACGAGGCAGCTTATATATCCCAAGGATGAGCAACAAGTCCAGTTTACTTCGTGACCTGCTTTTCCTAGTTCCACTGTCTAGTTTTATCTTGATGTGGAGGTTCTGTTTTTGTGCAAATGAATATGGTTGTGGTTTGTATGTTTACATATTCCAAATTACAATTGTATAAGCAACTGAACACCCAGGGCACACTGGCCACCGGAGGATTCAGGATGTTGCCAGTATACATTTGTACACTTCCTCTAGCTGGGTTCCCAAACATTGTACATGTAGTACTAGTCTGAAGTGCTTTCTTTGAATGTTGTTTTGTTGTCAAATTTTGATGATTCTCCTACAGCCATGCAACTATCAGAGTTTACTTAGCAACCGCTTGAGCAACGAATCCCTTTCAGGAGTTCAGGATGACAGAAGGAAAGGAATATTTCAGCTCACAATCTTCAAATCAAAGAGAAATATCCATGTAGAGGAACAACGCGAGAAGCAAGAACATGCCTGTCGTAACCAACACACCTTCAAAGTATGTCATAAATACAAATAACTTGATTGTTTCAAATGTCCAAATCACCTGAACGTTTTTTCTGTAAAAGCTTAATAGTAAGGTAAAACTTGATTTGCTGCATCAGTTAATAACTCTGAGAAGGATTCATGTCCTGAATCCCAAACTATACAATTTTGCAAAATCCCCACAGGAAAATGTACTTCATGATCCAGCTACCTGTAGTCTAGAAGAATATCTTTGGGGCATTAGGCCTCTTTTGCATGAAAAATAAGTTAAATTTGACTACAATGGAGACTGCTGCTCGTGTGTGTGTGTCAGTGTGTGTGTGTGTGTGTGTGTGTGTGTGTGTGTGTGTGTTACTAGCCGCACATGCATGGCGGTGCAACTAGCTAGTAATTCAATGATGTACAAGCGTGACTGGTTGAAACATGAATGCGCAATATTCAGCTGCATGCACAACCATGAAAAGTTTGCTGGACCTTGCATATGCAAATGCAAGTGCATGAATTGTTTAGTTATCAGTCAAAGTTGTAAAGTATGCTTTGATAACTTTTGTGACTGTCGTAAGTCACCGGCCCGTTGTAATTTTGTAGCCTTAGAAAATAGCAATAACCAGGTCCAGCATTGGCGTACTAGTCTCAGCTTTGTTTTTTAAACTACTTTTTTTTTTAAGAATTGGGTCTCAGAATACATTATCAGATAGGTGTGCTCTCCTATTTCAGATGGGTTTATCCACTCGCAGGTGTCTATTCTTTTATGCTCTATTCTTCGGATACAATACTCTCCATGGTCAGTCCCAAGTGATATTATAAGAGACATCGGAACAAATGTCATACAGTTCGTTACACAAAGACACTTATACAGTTATACACAGTGTTTTCTTCCGGGAGAAAAAAAAAGTCACACAGTGAAGTAGAGTAGGTGGATACTGTGTCATTTTCTGGGTTCTTGTGAGGTTTCATGACTCATGACAGTCGGATGCATTTCATTTCAATAAATATGCAGTAACCACGATGCAGAGGCTGTGTACAAAGCTGGGTGTAATTAATGAATAAGGTAGCGATTTTGTATCTTTACATGCTCCAAAATAGAGTTGTGTGACCAACTCAAGACCCAGCACAGACTGGATGTTCAAGATATTATATCAGTATACACTTGCACTAACTGAATTGTTATAGCTTACAATTATTGTACATATACCGGTCTAAGTCTTTCTTTATCTCTTTACCTTCTGCAACTTTGTTCGTCACTCACTGCTTGAGTAAATATGTATCTGGTTAATTATTTGAGAGGTGTACGATTATATAAAATCTTGTTTTCTTGGCAACAAAACAATCCTTTCGATGTTTTAAATAACAAAAAATCTTCCATCTCGGAGTCTTCAAAATCCAAATATCCCTGTAACAATAGTGCAGAAGCCGAGTTTCAGTGACAAACAAGCATAATTAAGGTCATAGATATAACTTGAATATTGCTAGTTTAAAGATTTATTGGAATGCTTCTATTGTAAATATTTTAATTGAAAGATTTCTGAATTTTTAGATGACTCACTACTTTTCTATTTAAATCGCTGTTCCCATGTTTTCAACCTCCTGAAAGCAAATATGTTGCTCTTGGTACCGCAACAACTTTTCAAACTGAAAACAACCATCGAGTTAACACGTTAGAATTTCAAAATAACATTAATCTTACTGTTTTTTCATTAGTGCTACAGAAAGATTACCTGAGATGCTTTGAGATCAAGTTCCTCCCATTCGAAAGATGGATTTGTGCCTTCTACAATCCCTGCACCAGCATAGACTAAAGTGCTATGACCCTGGAACAAGAGGAGATGGGTAGCTGAGAAATCACTTATGACAAGTTCGGCAAAAGCAACTCAGAATCACTTATGTCAATTGAATAGATGAACAATATCACGTTCAAACTTTTTCTTATCAACTGTATCACGTTCAAGTGTTTGCTTACCTTTCCAAGTAGTGCTGACCTAATCCCAACAGCAAACTCAGTTTCAGCTCCCCCGAACCAACCGACAGGTCCAGCATACATTCCACGGTCAAAAATTTCTGTGAGGACATCACAGTTAGTATTTGAAAACCACTGCCAATAAATACTGCATTACTCCTAATTCACAATAGTTGTTTTGGATTTAAGAATGTATAGATAGAATAAACCGAGACATACCATAATCTCGTATGAATTTTCGTGCCTCTTCAGTGGGCAAGCCACAAACAGCTGGACTTGGGTGAAGAGTGTTTAGAATTTCAAACTGCAATGTAAACACAGATGGTTACAATAATCACATATTTGTTTATCATCACAGATAACCAAAATCACAGATATTAACACATCAGAAAAGGGCCCATCGTAGGTTACCTCATCGTCTTCGTTCCTTATTCTTGCAGCTAATTGTGCAGACAAGTGTTGCACTCTTGGAAGTTTCCGAAGAGCCTTTCTGGGATGGACAACCACCTCATCACAGATCATCTGCACATTCACAGACACTGGTTTAGGAAACTGCAACCATCTTTTTCCCCTGACAAGCATTACGTGAGAACCGAAACCTAGACAAGCTACTTCAGGAACGTATCTAAAATGTAGAATTTAGGGGAACGCAACTTGCCTCCAGCTTCTTCATGATGCTGTCACGCACTATGGTAAATTCAATATCCTCTTTGTTACTGCAAGAAAATTATATCAGTACTAGCTATTTCTACACAAGATGTTGATATCACTTTAGTAAAACAGGGAAACTTAATGTTACAGTTATGGACTCCAAGAAGGCAAAAAGAACCTTAGAAGCAAATCCTGACCAATTCGAAAGTCATCTGCCCTTGTTTTCCCCCGTGCTCGTGTACCAGCTAAAGCCTCACTGGAAATGTTCAAGTACTTCCGGTGAAATAGTTGCTCTGGCTATTCAGAATGTTTGCATAAGATAAACATTAGTTATAAAATAGTTATTCAAAACTAACGCAGCATAACAAGGAAATATGTCCAGTAGAAAGGAAGAAAGTGTCCAGAATAGAGTTGACATACGCTATTTCCTACAAACGCAGGAGCGTCTGGTGGCTGTATGCAGAATTGGTAAGCATTTTGGCCCTCGATCTGTATAGTCAAGTCATGAATGATCCTCATGGAATAAAGTGATCTTGAAAACAAAAATGATTAGCTGAGGTAGGGAAAAACATACCTTCAATGAAGCTAGTAGTTCCACAGGATCAATGCAAGTATCGGTGATGTACCTGCTACACCGTGCCAGTACAACCTGTCAAAAAATTGGTAACTCAATTTTTTCTGAGATCAAAACAAAGTAGTGAACAGAATAATAAAACCATGGTCATGAATTCATTCAGAAAAAAATATATGTGTGTCAGTGTGTGTGTAAAGTTGGCGGAAATTTCAGAATGGACAACAGATCAGAGTGATCATTTCCATTATGCCAGTTGTGCTTTCTAATTCTCTGTTCTTTGGCATGGGAGAAAGGTGAACAAATGTTTTACCTTAACAAGTTCTCTATGCCTCCCTTTGACCATCTGAAGAGCTTTGGTAACAGCAAGATCCCACGACGCCTTGGTTGGGACGTGATTGAGATTCATGATGGTTGTTTGTAAGCTAGACTTGTTGATTTTCACAGAAGAAGGCGATATCTGTACAAAATACAAGTTACTACTATCTTCCACGTGCCAAAAACTGGATAAAGAGGAATGCAAACCTTCTGCAGCGTCGATTGGACCCCTTTCACGGCGTTCTGCCATGTCCAGGAAAGCGAATCATCCCACGCGATAGTTGTTGCGAGGGCTGAGCTCTCCTCAAACTCATTGAATTCAACCTACATACACTTTACATACGTCAGCACAGCATCTCACCCATATTCCCATCCCTTTATTTGAGCAACTGCAGGTCAACTCACTTGAGGAACACTGAAGTAAAAGGAACCATAGTCCTCCCATTCAACAGAAACATCGCTTGTCGCGTCGAAACGGATGGCGCCATATGCACGAATCAATGGGCAATCCCTTGAAAGAAATCTTCACGAACGTTCATATTACAAACACATCAAGGCAATATCAGAATCAGATTGATCAATCTCATTCAGTTCAGATATAAGATAATGATGCAATATCATCATCTGAAAACTTCACCTTGTTCATCATTCTGAGGAAATTTGGTGCCAATGCCTTACCTCTTAATGGCGCGCCAGTCGGCAAGGGAGAAGGGATCGGTCCCACGGAAGAAGACTGCCGAACCAACACCGGCGACGCTCACCGGCTGCTGAAAACAATCGTTTGGCACGCCGTTGCCGTTGCCGTTGCTGCTGCCGACGGGGAGGGCCGGCCCATCGGGCAACGGCGCCCGCGCGGAGAAGAAGCAGCGGGGCAGCGCGCTCTGCGCGTGCAGCCACTCGATGGCGTCCACCCGCTGCCTGATCGGCACCTCGATGCGGATGATGCCGGATGGCGCGTCGGGCGGCGCGGCGGCCCCGAGCGCGTCCACGGCGGCCCTGAGCTGGCCCACGGCGTCCCACGGCGCCGACGCGGCCGGCAGCGCCCGCGCCTCGCGCACGCACACCGCGCCGCGGTCCCCGGCGCCCGCCGCGCAGCCGTTCATGGACAGCGAGCACGACGGCCGGGCCCATCTCCCCACCTGCCGTCAGTCACGCGCCTCCCAAGGAAATGATCAGCGAGGGAAGGAAGAGAAAGGGAAGAGACTGGAAGCGTGGGAGACTTGCCGTCGTCGTCGACGTTCTCGGGCGAGCGGTCAGGTGCCGGCCGGAGGAGTAGATCGACGGCGGCGGCGGCGGCATTGACGTCGCTGCGTTCGTGGCCGTGCGTGTGTCACCACGCGCGCTGGCGAGTGTGAGGCGACAGAGTGCAGACAGCAGAGCAGCGGGCGCGGGGCGAGTCGTTTGCGAAGGAGGCAACAAGAAGAGATAAGGGAAGGATCACACGGGGATAACTGATGAGTGGCAAGCCTGTAAATTCACGTCCTCAGGGGAAGCACAAACACATGACGACGTCCCAGAGGCATCAAAATTCAAACCTGTAGGCTGTAGCATGACATTTTTGTTTGACCCGTAGCATGCGAGCGTGACATTCTTAATCTATGCTCCCTCCATCCCTAAATATAAAAGATTGTTGACTTTCAGACATCACGTTTGACCATTTATCTTATTCAAAATATTTATAAAAATATAAAAAATAATTATGTTATATTTAAAATATATCTACTGATGAAACAAATCATAAGAAAATAAACATTATTTTTGTAAATTTTTCTAATAAGACGAATGGTCAAAGATGATGTCTGGAAGTCAACAATCTCTTATATTTAGAGACAGAGGGAGTACTATATTCTTAGTCTAGTACATATTCAATGTTGTGCAAGTTCTCCCACCTATTGCGCCATTGATAAAATCTACAGAAATATATCCAAACCAAACGAAGAACATGATCACTGTTCCTGATAACATTCATAAATGAAACCACTGCTCTTGATAAAATCAACATTCAGCTGGAGATGCCGCACATCACAGGTGGTATACGCAATTGGCAGGACTACCAGGCAACAGATGGAACTCGCTACTCAAACATAAACAAGAGTGAAGAGAATAATTTCCCAATCAGGAAATATTGCTGAAAACAAAGTCTCAGCAATAACGAAACATGAATGAAAGACTTGAGAACCATCAGGGTACGTGGGCACTCAATCAGGGTGGAAACTGAAGTATAAGGCACTAGTTAAATAAGTTCAGAGTTCCACCGAGCTTGAATTATTGTGAAGGTTTCTCAATCGACAGAATGCTACACGGATAGCCGAAAAAAACTCAAGGGAACATAGCATGGCAGTTCATGAATTCTAACAGACTGCAACAACCAAAACATGCCGAAGCCAGGCAGTTTTTCTTCAGCTGATCACAATTTCAACCGAGAAGGTACACGTTGAGAGCTTGAAAAAAAAATACTTGGAGATCAATCAAGGCTTGAGGGCCACCGCGATTCCAACCTTTGAGCTCTTCTCGATGGTCTTGGTGTCTACTTCAGCGGAGATGGTGACCAGTGACTTTGGCCTCCACTCATGCTGGATCAGCGCGCTGGCCTTGCCAGAGTTGTTGAGGCGGGCCTTCACAAGGGTCAGTGGGTCCAGAGCATGCTGAGTACCAAAGGTGAGGGAGTTTTCATTGCTTGAGAAGCTGTGAGTCAGCTCAGCCCCCACGGCTGTGCTAGACAATGGGTTAACAGTGTGGTAATACGCAGCGGTAAGGCTGTCTCCCTTGTTGTTCCTGCAAGAGAATGTCGAATCAATTACATCTAATTTGGCAGAGACACGGCACAGGAGATTGTAAATGTTTGTAAGACAGCTCGGCCATCAACCAGAAAAATAGGATGAGATTCAAATACTTATCTGAAAACTGATTGTAAATGTTTGTAAAGCCAAGAGAGCTTGGCCATCAACCGGCAAAAATATGATGAAATTCAAGTAGCTTATGTGAAAACTAACTTATCACAGAGCAATTGCTTGATTCAATTAAAATCTATCTTCTCAGAATCAGCTCTTTAAAACGCGATGTTACAGTTGGTTTCACTAATCCTTGGGCTTGCAGTAATCTAAGTCGTAAAAGAAGGTATGCAAAGCAAGTTCATGTTACTTCTTTTAGATGCCACTAAATGGCTGGGAAAGGATACTACATGATGAAATCATGATGATTGATATCTTACGCACTGACTACTTTTTGTTTAATGTAGCAGTTAAAAAATAACTTCAGAGACCCATCAAACATGGATTTGCATTCACTCATGAAGATATCACATGTATCAAATAAGCTAACAGTTTCCAAATAGAATTGAATTCAGCCTTGAAAACTCACAGATTGACAGATGCAATAAGGTCTTCATTAGTGAAGCTTAGCCCAGCATTGTACTTGGTGAAGTTTCCAGTAGCAGTGTCAAGTGAGACATCTGCACCAACTGCAAAAGCCTTGGTTCCAAACACGCTGGATAGGTTTACAACAGGATTGGCTGTTAAGCCAATGCTTGCGTTAACACCAGCATAATCATGCAAGTACTGAAGCTCAAACTGCAACCAGAAAAAAAAATGTAAGTAATTTCTCCTTGCTTAATAAATCCTTATCTGGGGCATAAAAAAGATTACCTTTCCAGATCTCTGATCAGGTACAGCAAAGCTCAAGATGGTTTTCAGTCCTGGTGTTGCAATCTCATCAACAGTAACTGTAGTAATGACCTGACCAAAGATCAAACCAAGTAAATAGGCAACACTAGAAGTGAGAATACGTCAACCAACTCCCCCCTGATTTGAATGAGGGTACAGACAGCAACAATAAACTGATTTAGTAAACACATTGGTGATTCATAGCAATTTGCATGTCATGCAAACCTCTCGAGAAAATAGTTGAAACGAATTATCAGAATTTAGTTTTACACATCTGCTATGCAACTTACAGAGGTAAGTGTATAGATAGAGATTTACATTTGAGCTTGAGTTTGCTTTCACATCAACGGTGATGTTCTTGTTCTTTATCTGTGACTGGATCTCACCAATTATGAGGTCAGCTTTCTTTGTGCTTGTAGCTGTAATTGCCTACATCAAAAAGTAACAAGAAAAAATAAACGACAGATATAAAAATACAGAGGAAAAGTTCAGCACGCAAGACCAACCGCAGATTTAATGTTCTACCAACAGTTTCCACATTATGAGACAATATATACACCAAAATACATCAGGAAACAATGGCAAAAGCATCTGTAGAGTTTGATAATACCATCTTTCATTTTGGAGGGGACAAGATCTCCTCTAATCAGGTGTTCTATACCATTTTGTTAAACCTTTTTTATCTGGTTTCGGAAAATCACCTCTAATCACATGGCACCCATGACAGGGAACCCAGCGAACAGCCCTGGAAGCCACCACAGTTCTCATTGGTATTTGCAGCACATGTCACAGCATAAATTAGCATGTGTTGCATTCCTTGAAAAGGGAGCCCAAAACTGACAGCTTAATAAGAATGCTTCTGTTTCACGTCAGCAGCACAGCTAACCTCAAACATCCCAAACCTTGCTACCCCAACCTATGTTTTTAAGGCGGTAAGGCGAGGCGAGGCGACTGACCCCCCTTGAGACGCCTAGGCGACGCTTAGGCGTGCATAAGGCGAGCTAAGGCGACGCCATACCAATCTAAGAAGCAACTCATACATGTACCCTGGAGAAAAGAAAAAGAAAAAGAAAAAAGAAAAAGAGAGAAAGCTGGAAAGAGAAGGAGGCCCAGCCCGCAATCAGCCCAATAAACGTCCACCAGCCCACACCAAAACCTATACAGCCAAGGTCAGCCACGTGATGCTCATCTTCTCCACTCCATCTCCCCACCAACGCCGCCATGGTCTCTCTCTCTCTCTCTCTCTCTCTCTCTCTCTCTCTCTCTCTCTCGGCAACTTCTCCCCCCATCCTCTGCTCCTCGCTACAAGGCTGGAACTCCTCCCTCTGTCCCCTGCTGCTTTCAGATTGACTGCCGCCGCCACCGCCGCCGCCGCCGAGATCCGGCGGAGGGAGATTTGTGCCGACCAGAGGCGCCGGAGCCGGCAGGGAGAGCAGCGGCGGGCACTGCTTGGTCTTCCTAACCAGTTTCCATCTCATTTTCCCTCTCTTCTCCCTCCCTCCCTCGCTTCTGCTCCTTTCCTGGTAAGGCGACCAGGACGCCCAGAATTTTTCTGCGCCTCGACGCCAAAGCGACGACTAGGCGTCGCCTAGAACATAGACCCCAACTATGATAGTTGTCTGTGAACAAGCAGTTTCTTCCAAAACCTGCTACCCCGACTACGATAGGCCATTCACCAGTCACCACAAGCAGTTTCTTAACAAAAAAGAACGCAGTTCATCAATTAAAAAAAAAAGCCAGGCAGTTGCTCCCTCCAGATTTATATTGACGTCGTTAGGCACAAAGTTAAGCTTAAATTTAAACTATGTGTCCTAATGTCATCAAAATAAAGTTGGAGGTAGTAAGCCATAAGCATGAAACTATAATCGAATTAATCTCTTGTGCTGCGTGAGGCTCCAGCCTGCATCCCGCAATACCACGCACACGCAGTGAGTCAAGTCAATCGGTAAGGGCCAGCATTAGGACCCTAAATCGCACAGGTGAATCCCATTAATGACGAACGGAACCCATCCCGTACAAGCTTCAATCAGAGACGTTCCGTTCTAACTCAATCTGGCCAAAACGCAAGAAAAAGAGGCACTTACGACATTATTGGAGGTGTAGGTGGTTAGGGTGAACTTGTGGTCGGTCTGGTAGTCCCTGTACAGCAGATCTGCCAGAAAAAAACACACCAATGGATCAATACCAAGAAAAAGCCAAGCGCCAGGACGAAAGAAACGAGACTAAGAGGAGAAGCGGTCGCGGCGGAGAGGGGATGGGATTGGTGCGCGTACCCCTGGCCTTCTTGCCGATCTCGGGGTAGAGACCTGGCCCAACCATCTCGCCGCCTCTTCGGTGATGGTGCGACGAGCTGCGGTGGCGTTGAGCAGCTGGGGGGTGGGGGATGATTGGGAGGCGGCGGATGGGTGGAGGTGGACGCGGCGGCGGAGAATAAAGGCAGAGAAAAACACCACGCAGAAGAGGGTGCGAGGGCGAGAGCGGCTGCGTGTGGGCCCTGATAAACCCTAGTTTATTTCCCTTTCGGTTTCGCTCTCCCAAACTCTTTTATCTGTGTCTGTGTGTTGTCATTTCAAATTTTCCAACGAAGATTTATGATCCTGCGAAAATTGAGTGGACAAAATTTTAAGATTCCGTCTAGCAATACAATTTTCTTTGCTACGATTATCAATTACTACACTTTATGAAGGCGTGATTTCAAAAAATATGCGGGTGCTTTGTGCTTACCAATTACCATAATCTCTTATGTTTATGTTACGGCGTGAATCTATCAGTTGTGTCATTCCTGGTTAGACATATTGTCTAGCTTTATTATTGTGGCTATAATTGTATGAATATCCTTTTTGAGAACAAATTGTATAAATATCCTAGTAGGAAAATCCTTTTAGCAGCTTGAGTTAGCCATATTCTCCAAACTAAAAACAGACGGAAGAGGGCTTTACCGACCATGCTGTGTGTCTTAATTTCCGCTTGATTATAAAGTTTGGGGATGTGTTGTGTTACGTGCATACGAATCTCAAAGGGTTTATTCTTTTGTGCAGCCATGTGCTGCTTATAACAAAATCTCAATGGAGTTCTCTGATCACCATGATTTGGTCCAATTATCACAACAATTCAAGGGGTATGTAGGATCAAATTTTTTATATACATGTTTGGTTTTTCTTTTTCTTACTAATATTACCTAGCTGGACAGATTGTTTTATACTGGATTGTACTTATTTTCAGGTTCTAGTTGGGAGATTTTGCTGTGGGACTCTATTCAACGGTAGAATTGGTTGTGAAACATTGAAATGAATTTTGTTTGATGCAGGGTCTAGTTCATTCCAGTGTTCTACATCAAACGATTTTCATTTCAGTGCCCCATAACTAATTTCGGAATTGAAGAGTGCTCCATAGCAAAATTATCCTTTTTTTTAATGTTTTGGAGAGCAATATATACTGTGTAAAACTAGTATCAAATGGGAAATGCTCAAAAAGTAAGTCTAGGTCTAACATATGCACTCCTAATATGGATATTTGAGTGTATCTTCTGTCAATTTTGACATGGGGAAATAGAAGTCATTTTTAGAAAGAAAAAAAAGTGTTTCGCACAATTATATTAGTGGTCTGTTCTAAAAAAAAATTATATTAGTGGTCAAATGCAACCATCAACTTTGGATGTTGCTGCGGAAGTGCGGAGAGGCATGTTCGCTTGCAGATTTGTATATATTGAAACATTCTTTTGGCAGAACTTCCAAACAAGGATTTATGCTTCCCCAGTTCCTCCTAACCGAGACACACGCTGCGGCCAAATCTGAACGATATGAACTTTCTTGTTTTTGTCTGATCAGACGCTGCGGCCCACATATGTTTCATAATTGCCAGCCCTGGCCTAGCCCGGCCTGATCTGGCCCAGGCCCGAAACCAAACGGCCCTTCCAAAATGGACATTGGACATGTCGGGGGGAAAAAATGTCAAAAAATGTTATCATCAACTGCGCCATCATCCACCGGTTTAATTCACAAAAATTGCCTCCTCATCTCTATAACGACAATCACCATCTCGTCGCGTCAAAATCAAGGCGCATTTTATTTCGCTCCTTGCATCAACGTTGCGATCTCGATCCTAGCGAAGCGTAAACAAAATTATGTTTGCTTCGATCCAATCCAGTCCACCAAGTATTCAATTCGACCCTCGGTGACGTAAAGAAAGGGACCAATTGATCTAGCGTAGAAGGAGAGGAGAGATTCTAGAGTACTAGTCAGTTCAAGAATTGGACGGAGGGATCGGCCATGGCTCCGCCGCGGCGAGGGGAGGAGGAGGAGGAGGAGGACGGGGCTGCGGAGGCGGCGGCGCTGCGGGCGCCGGCGCACGTGATGGCGCGGGTGTTCTCGCAGCTGGACTGCGTCGACCTCCTCAGCTGCTCCCTCGTCTGCAAGTGAGTGCCCCCTCGTCTCTCGCGCCCGCGCGCTGCTCGACGGAATGCGCCTGTGTTCTTTGTCTTGGATGTTCTATGCTCTTGCGTGGTGTTCTACTCCTTCGGTGGAAGGATTAATATACGCCGCTGCAGCGCACGAAAAGAGCCTCTATGCCACTGATCAAATACACTTGACTAAGTCTTCCAATTCAATTGATGCATATAACTCTACGACTACTGGCTCTTCTGTTTGTAGCTTGTTTCTGGAAAGGAGCAGCAGGTCATCAACAATTGACCAAATATATGAATTGTAGCTGTTTTTTTTTAGATAATGGAAACCCATTATCTAAACAGAATAATAATTGTTGATTGACATAGAGAACCCTTCACCCCTCCAAATCCTTATTTGATACTACCGTTGTCGAAACTGGTTGTGAAATGGGTTCAGAACTCCTTCCTTCAAGTTCTGACCAGTACAATTAACATGACAGATTATGCTTACTCCACTCGCCGTGTCTGTGGTCAAGAAATCAGTCATTCTATTTCTTCAGAAACTAAAAAGCTGCTTGTTTATGTTAGTATTTGATCACTTGACGAAACCTCTTAAAGATGTTCTTTTATGTGGCGGAAGCACAATCTGTTCAGTTGCGCTTAACATACGCTGCACCATCAGTGTTTTTCCCTGCAAAGTTCTTGATTAAATTTCATTACCTATTATATTTCAGCTCTGCTCATCAATTTGTGCATAACCAGGCAATGGTACCGCGACTCTGCAGAGCTAAGAGAGGAGTGGAGAAAGGAGTATCTGGATGCTTGGAACCAGTTTGGATTGTCCGCAACACTTGTGGCGCAACCCCAGTGTCCTACTTGCTCAATCAGAAGTCTGCGAAGTCTGTGCCCTTGATCTTGCTGATCCATTTGGTTGCTCAGCTGCCATTTTAACAAGGCGGAATGGAGAGCTGGATTATATTGTTCATGTACATTGTTACAAAGAGATCTGTTTTAAGTTTGTTAGAATGCTACCTGCAACAAACTCACCTGTACATGGCAAATAAATTGTTACTTATATTGGTGTAATTATTACATGTTTACAAGTGTTAATGCAATTACATGTTTGGTGATTGGTGAGTGTCTGAGTGATGTGTTGTATTTTTATTACGCTAGGAATCATTGCTTCCAGAAACTATGATGAACACCAAATCTGCCACACCCACTTTTGCAGTCCATCAAAATGGAATCTGGCAACAAAAAAACTCCAGAATTTTGTGTAAGAACGCCACCTTTGCCAATATAACAGAACAAACTGCACAAAGCAGTTTGTAAATATCATGCAAAGACGGATCCAAATTGATCTATCACTCAAAATAAAGCATGCCAGAGTGTAACCAAATATTGGACAAGTCGAATCATGATTACAATTAAAACTTTACAGAAATCCGTAGTTAATAGCAATCCATAGAAGTCCAAATGTAACCATATATATACTCTATTCGATTCTGCATGCATATAAAACGACTCGCCAAGGATTAACATTTTCCCCTAAACCTCCACACATATTGTTTCTAGGATAGTGATGTAGCAGAACTTTGATACTGCTATGCAAGATGCCATGCCATCTCAGTGCATATTGGATTGCAGGAGGCCATCTCTTATCTGTGCCGCTACATCTTTGACGGCACCAGGGCCATGGGGAATGAAAACTGCAGAGGACTTGGAGGAGGCACCGATTTCCTTCATCGTGTCAAAGTACTGAGTTACCAACACCATGTCCATGATGTCTTTTGCTGTGGTGCCGGGGACGTTCTCAGAGAAGGCGAGCACGCTGTCCCTCAACCCGTCCACGATGGCCTGACGCTGCCTTGCGATGCCAACACCGGCAAGGTACTTGGACTCTGCCTCTCCTTCAGCCTTTTTGATCTGCACAATCTTCTCGGCCTCAGCTTTCTCGTTGGCTGCCAACCTCATTCTAGCAGCTGTGTACATCAGTTCAGTTCATGTAGTTTAGTAGCGAATCATATGCAACAAATGCTATCTAACATTGTCTGAAGCAATATAATATGCCAATTTAATCTCATGCAAGCAGAACCAAAGTAAACAATCAGAAAGGTACATGAAATCAGTAGTACTTGCCTGCATTGATCTCGTTCATTGCTCTCTTGACACGGTCATCAGGCTCAATGTCAACAATCAGCGTCTGAACAATCTCATAGCCATACGTAGACATGGCCTAAACGACAGACAAATAAGTTCAATAAAAAGCTGTCCATTATTTAAGGGCAACAAATAGTGGACAAATTCCAGAAAATGTATAGAGGATAAAACCTTTTCAAGCTCCTCTTCTACTGCTTTTGCTATGTCATTTTTCTGTTCAAAAGCAATATCCAACTCCAGCTTTGGAACAGTGGCTCTAATGACTGATGAAGAAAAACAATGAATGAAGCTCTATAAGAATTTGTCAATCAGTTGTGCAGAAACATAACTCTCGTATCCTTTTACTGATCAGAAACTAAAAATGTTTGACAACAGGTGCGATGAAAAAGTACAATGTATCTTTAATCACAAAAAGTACACTTGATTGGAAAATTTACATGCATATAAATAGTCGATTCACAAACGTTATAAATGGACTTGAACAGATCATTAATCCAAAGACTATAGAATTTCAGGTAACTAAGGATCAAAGGAGAAGTACGAGGACAAGATTGGACCTTTTATGGACACAGGGTGGAAACACAGGTACTACAATAACAAACAGACAGAACAATTACCGTCAAATACATAGGACTGGATTTGTTCCCTGGTGTTGCTTAGCTTGTAAAAGGCATCTGACGCCTTATCTGCAAGAGCGCGATATTGTACCGATGCAACAACTGTGACGAAGACATTGTCCTAAATACATAAAATACAGACAACAGATTTCAGAAGGTTCTTTCTTATGCAAGAGATTTGCAAATTAGTTCTTTGATTATTGTAACTGCTCAGCAAAGCATAACACGAAAGTATTGAAGAACACCTTTGTTTTTGTCTCACAGCGAACATCCAGCTGCCGGACACGCAGCGAGAGGTAGCCAGCAATCCGATGTCCTATGCACCAGGGCAAGAAGTGGCAACCAGGTTCCAGGACCTCATTGAACTTGCCAAAAGTTTCCTTGATGGCTACAGTTGACTGATCAACCTGTGCTAATCCCAAAGCCTGACCCATGTCTTATCTGCAAATAGGAAAGTTATTATAGTCATATCAGACGTGTCAAACTGGTTAGAGTGCAAAAGCAAGGCATGTATTTGTCATCCACGCATATCTGTAGCTGAGGTATATACACTTTATAGATAGGTCAGATATAAAAGCAACTATATGGGTTCAGACACAACTTCACTATTGAATGACACGGATAACCAAAGCATGGCATGCACATCAGAGAAGATCTAGCAGCGTCCTTATCCTATTATATCTTCATTAACGTGTGCCATGTGCCATGCTAACACAAATGGATCCTGTCTATTCAGAATCTCCAAACATGTCAGACAAATAAGTCATGACGACAAACTAGTAGATTATGAAATCAGTAAACTAACAAGAACTCAAACAGCTCATGAAACACAGAAATCTATGAATCAGTAAACATGAACCAATCCTGAAGTGTTATTGTTATTCACTCAACAATATACATAGCTGAAAAAAATAACAACTCAACAAAGGCAAGTTGGACATACAAACTAGATGGCGCAGAAGAAAATAACGTTTGCTCAGTGAATAACTATGGTCAGAGTTATGCTACATTTTGGTACTGGGATGTCTAGGCTATTGAAAATTACAAATAACAGGTACATGAAAAAATAGCCAACAATCGCGATCAGATAAGGCATAAATATCTTATCAGTTATCACAAAAGTAAGGTACAATTATGTGAATTGACATCATGCATGGCTGCACTACAGCATAAATCGTTGTATACAGTACAACAAGGATGCTGGTTCATATACATTCGCAAAAAAAAAAAAAGGATGCTGGTTCATATCATCGCTACCTTACAAAATTTTTAGACAACAATATAACATATGCACTAGCTGAACCCAAGTGAAATCCCAAAGGAGATTGGTGAAATGCCAAATTCTCTTTAATTTGTTCTTGCGACAAACTTTTCCCCATCATACAGCAGCATAACAATCACAACGGATAAAGCTGAGAGATTCCAAGAACAAGAACCTCTAAGTCGAGGAAACCTCCATGATCCCGGGAACCCCTAAACCGATGACACCATCTAATCCAACAAAGAAGTGTGCTGACAAAGAACGCATCTGTCTAAACCTGGCCCGTGCAGGGAAAAAGATACATTGTACCCTATTTAGCGAGATGATCGTTTATGCGCATGCATCCTAACTTGAACAGATAGAGATTAACAACTGTATCCGGTCAGAATCTCCTATGATGCATGAAGACTACTCTTAACAATTTGAAACTAGTAAACATCAGAAGGCCAAAGTCATCTTCAAATTGCTTACTTATGCCCGTTGAGCAACAAAAGTAACAGCAGAAGAACAATTCAGCAAAGACAGGCAGGACACACAAACCACATAAGACTTGGTGCGAAGATTATTAACAGACTATGGAACATACTAAAAGATGCATAGTTCAACAGACCATCGCAATTAGAAAGTGTAACGTTTTCCCATCATAGGCAGAGGCATCTGAACACAAGCACAGATAAAATATGCAACTACACCTTGCACAATACTATACTAAGAAAACGTTCATAAATAATGTAACTAACCGATCATGCAGCAGAAATTTGGATAACAGCCACATTCGCTATACAAGTTACAAGCACGAAATCATTTGTTGACAGATGAGCTGGATCTACTTCAAATAGGTATTAAAAGCGTTTGATATCCTAAAGACGCGTTGATTCCACCTCAACCTATGCCTAATTTTCCAACTTTCTTTTAGGAGAAAAACGAATAAGAATAGGTTTTTCCTCTCACGCAACACCATAATAATCGCATTGAAAAAAGACGAACTTCTCCTTTTGAAAGGGAAAAGGGGAAGAGGTAGAACAAAATTGGTAGCCTTGAGGAGGCCAAATTTGTCGAAGTCGCAAAAATCCCGCACAAAGCAAATGTCACAAAAATAATGATCTAGGAGAGCGAGAGACTCACGAGAAAACCCATCAAGACTCCCAAGCGCACGGGGTAAAAAGAACAAGATTGATAAAGTTTATTTTCCCCCCGAAAATAACAGCAGTTGTAATTTTGTGAGGCCGTCACTACTACCGGAACCCTAGAAGAAGAAAAGGCTCGCATCAAGCAGAACGCAAAGTAACAAAAAATTGCAGCAGGGAGATCCCTAGAAACCCGTCCAAGAACCCTAAACTGTGAACCCAAGAACACCCTCCTCTAATCCAGCAAAGAACGCACACAAACGAATAATGCGTGCACCTAAACCCCCGCACGAGCAAGACAACTCATTAATCCACGAAACTCCGCAGTCGAGCAAGATGAGATCGATTGCTTACCCTTGCTGGCGCGCGCCGCGCGGTGCGAAAACCCCAGGAAGGCAAGAAGAACTCGCCGGAAAAGGCAGGCTTTTTTTTCGTGAGCCGGTTTGGTTTTCCGTTTAGGATCGCGCGGCGGCATCTTTTATAAGCGGCGCGCCAAGGCAGAGGAGGGGTTGCGGGCGGATCAGCCTGGGAGAGGGCTCGCCACGATCGACGGCTCACATCGAGCGGACCAGAGTCAAACATCATCCGAGCCGTTGATAGTCCAAGAGTTGTAGGTTGGCCAACCAGAGCTGTTCAACAATGATTATCCGTTGGATGATGGATAGGTGACTGCTACGTGGGTCCATGTATTATGCGTGTCTGAGGTGTTAGTTGCATTTGACTTGCAGATATCATCTGTGCAAGACTGTAGATATTAAGCATGATCCTTTCATCGCGACATTAGAAAACATAGTTACAAAGCAACGGTATATACTTGGGGAAAATTTTCTACCTCAATCCCGTACATCAAAAGTGAAAAGTGACAACAGGAACTCCCTGACCCCAAAATCATTGTTTTTTTTTTATGTTTTCCTCTTTAACTTTTTTTTAATCTTTTCTATTCTACAATTGTGCCATAAATGAAACATTTTCCGGTTTTTCTGCTATTCCTAGCGGTGTTTCATCAAGTTACACATCAGCCTAACATGTGACCAACAAGAAGTGCAAGTGAAAAGATATGGATATCATTGCCGCGTAGCATCGAAAGGTACACCATAGATTCACAGATGCTGCAACAACTAATAAAACCATGATAAGATATAACACTTCGCACATGGTACAAATCAATGCGTGATATATCTTGTAGCTCCTGCAAATCCTATTATCCTAGCCATTGTCGTCGAATGCGCAGCGGTCCACGTATTCACATTGCCGTTTTAGCAGAAACAGCTCGTCGGCCGCACAGCCAAGAAACTTATCTCTTTCCATCGTTACCATGGCGAGGAAACAGCGCGCAATAGCAGCAAATGAACTTGCAACCACCAGTCCACCACGTTGCCTGCCTTACGCAAAAACGGCAAAGTGCCACGAAAGCTTGCTTTGCTGCAGAAATAAATACTTGCTCGCCAAGTGCGAGTTAAGCCACCAGGAAATATCTGAGGAAATAATAGACAAAACGGCAAAGGGCAAAGAAAAGTGCGGATAATGTTGAGTGAAAGCAACGCGTTCCGCAAAGACGCATATCTTTCCAGGCACAAGAGCAAACATCAAGAGGCACATTGGCAACGAATTTCACCCAAAGCACCTTACTTTGGAGAAAATGTAGTAGAAACGGTGCATCAGCATTCAGTTAAGAAACTGCAAGTGCAAACATCCATCCACAAGGGAAATCCTGATACCTACATCTCCTTTTCACCCTATAACTTTTTGCACAGGTCAATCTACAAGACAGATCAATTTAGGTTTCATCGCCAATGTGCCAATCTTCAGCCTGAATCAGCAACTTTGCAGTCAAGTCTCATCGCCAGAACAACTCCTGGGTTTTCAATCAGACCAGAACCATTTGCCTCTCTGTTGTCATTTCACATTTGGCTTCGGCGAGTAGCGGAACGGGGAGGCACGAGGGCCGTCCGACAGACTTCTCATAGGCTGCTGCCCGTTGCGAGCAAAGGAGCCCTGCGTCTTGATGCCGTGGCTGTTCCTGCCGTTCATGCTGCTCGAGTGTGCCATTCTCTCGGCTTGCATTGTCTGGTAGAAGTAGGAGGAACTTGCCATGTCCTTGAGGTTGATCAGTGGCTTGAGAGCTTCCACCACCTGGCTCATCAGTGGCCGTGCTTTGGGGTCCCGACTAAGGCAGGCACGAGCAAGCTGTGCTGCCTTCTGAGCACCTTTGACTGAGAAATTACCCTCCAGGCGAGGGTCAATTAGCTTGTAGAAGCGCTGCCTCTCTCCCAGGAGGGGACGTGCCCATTCAACAAGGTTGTGCTCTCCGTTAGGACGGTTCTTGTCCATTGACCTGCGCCCTGACATCATCTCAAGAAGCACCACCCCAAAGCTATAGACATCACTCTTTGATGTCAAATGACCTGAAAGTTAAGCAAAACAAGAAACTAATGAAGTCGAATTACAACAAAAACCAGACAGCTAGACGTTAGGGAAAAAGGAATATTAGAGTGTTTGACCAGATAAAAAAAGGACATTGAGTTTTATTGGAACAAGGAAATCAAATAGCACTTCACAGCTTGAGCTTTGTGCCAATAATTCCCTTATTTGTTTTCCTGTAGAAGTGTGGACTTACGAGAAATGAATGGATAGATTCAATACGACTGTAAACAGGTTAACTAATTAAACTTTGTATGTTAGTGACATGTGGCACCAAAGCATCACAATGTCTTCCCATGATCATAATTACCCATCTTAAAACTTCTACATAGAAGGATCAATCCATGCACAACTGATGCAAGTAACACAATTTGCAAATAACTGGAGCTTAATCTGTTTTTTCATTTATAGCAAGATCCATACAGTTTTGCCATCCATGCAGTCGCAATTACCTGTCATGACATATTCTGGAGCTGCATAGCCGTAGGTGCCCATTACTCGAGTAGAGACATGAGTTTTATCACCTACAGGAGCATCTTTGGCAAGCCCAAAATCTGAGAGCTTTGCATTATACTCCTGCATGAGCAATGTAAACACATGAAGCCACGCTTTGTAAAGTCACATACTGCTCACTGCTATACATGGATTTGCACTTACCGCATCTAGCAGAATATTAGATGTCTTGAAATCACGATAAATAACTGGTCTTCCAGCTTCTTCGTGAAGGAAAGCAAGACCTTTTGCCGCTCCAAGAGCGACCTTCATTCTGATGGCCCATGGGAGAGGAAGAGACCCTGTGGATTAGAGGATAATGATTTATTTTAAGCTTCAGCAATACATCTAATTAATTCAAATTTCGCAACAACAGTAAAAAATTGCAAAGCAACAGGTACTGTAACATGATTAAGGATCAGGTCCTTAAGTGAGTGAGAGAGATTATAAAAGGAAAGTGAAATTTCAACAGCATGGAAACAAGTCAGTCACATACTTCTGAATAGATGGTTATCCAAACTGCCGCGAGGCATAAACTCATACACCAGCAATCTTTGGTCATCTTCAACACAATACCCAATTAACTTGACCAGATTGGGATGGTGAAGGTTTCCAAGAAAATCAACTTCAGCCTGCAAATAGTAAAGTAAAACAGAGTATGAGACACAATCATAACAAATCAATGGAAAACAAGAACTCGAGACAATAAAAATAAATTAAACTTGAAGCAATATAACGAGCACATACCACCCATTCTTTGTGCCCTTGAAGCCCGTCATGATTGAGCGTTTTAACAGCTACTGTAAGGCCTGTACCAGGTTTCACAGGAGCTGTTCCGTTCTCTTCAATCCACCCTTTAAAAACACATCCAAACCCTCCTTCCCCAAGAAGACTTTCGGGCCTGAAGTTCCGGGTGGCACATTTTAGATCATTGAATGCAAACTTGCGCAGCTGGGAGGCAACTTTTATTTCCTCTCCAACTTTAGATGCAGATGAATTGCTCTCAGCATTACTGGTAGTTGTTGAACCTGACACCACTGCTGATGCAACTGGTTGGTTCCTGCTACCATTTTCTGTTGACTTCCCTGCTGTGCCATGGAATATATAACAGTTTAGTATGCTATATTCATGAAAGAAAGTTTTCTGGACAACTACCTCAATAAGAAACATAACTTCTACAGAATATGGGGCTAATATGTGAAGTAGGGAGGACATATAGTAAACTATAAATTCTCACAAAAGATAAGTAAAATAAGACTAAATATGCACCAAACGTCTGTGAAAGGAGAAAGCTATGGACATATTTTATGGGAAGAAAGAGGAAAAGACATAAGAGCAACATAATATCTTTGAAAGTGTCTACGAATGATCATTGCAATTCTGAAACCTCTAAGGCTATAACCACAACAAGAATTAAAACCTACATATTGTCTTGCTGAAAAGGAAGTAAAAATAAAATAAAAAACAAAGTAAAGCTCATCGTACAATCAGAAAAAGCCCACGCTAATAATGAATTTTAGCAGCACCCAGTTAAAGATGTAGGGCGTGCATGGTTGCCCGCCCAAGCACGCCACGCCACCGCTGTGGCAGCCACAGCAGAATGCTGCTCTGCCTGGTTGCTGGCCTCCAGTTGCGGCGGCCACACTATTCTAGTTTATTTTCAAGCCAACGTTGTGGCGTCAATTTCGTGCGACAAACCTTTGGCGTCGCCGAACCTATGGCATGGCAAACGATGGCTGGGAACCAAACTTCCCCATAGACCATCATGCTAAATATAGTACATATCTGTTACTGTCCCAACTTACACGAGTTTTGGTACTCATATTTTCATATCCTTGCTGAATTACTAACATGGGCACTTAAACTGATACATTGACATCCTTTCACCTCATACTTTTTCCATGCCTTTACGTTTATTATTTATTTAGATCTGAATCATAATTACGAAAAAGGCATTCACCTTGTACTAGCAGAACATCAATTGCTGACTAGACTCCTAAACCATTTCTTTCCATATGTCTTGGCACTGTTTAATTTGGCGGACGGCAAAGAACTTTCTAGACCCATATCACTGGGATTAGCAAAGATCCAGCTAGAGAGGCACCACAGCATGCCAATTGCACGCACAAAAACAAAACTTAAACTTTCTATTTGAGATCTAGCATTGCGTTGAGCATCACAAAAAAAGTAAATACCAACTAAACTGTAGTCCAAAAAGAAGTTAATCTCCAGGGATCCCACGAAAAAAAATTCAGTTTATTAGATTGCATCTGGATGCAGAAAATCAGTTTTGGTGAAAATGATTTGACAATATAGCAACTATTTGAAAGATCACGCCTTCTGCAACATAATATCATGAAAACCAGAATCAGGTAGATGAGGCTTCACAGATCAACATACCATTTCCAATAGAGATGCAAATAACATTAACTGGCGACACATCACAACACAAAATTCGCCATAAGATCTAGCGATTCCCAACTGCGCGAAGCTAAAAATAGACAGTGACAAAATACTCATGCCACTGGTCCCATGAACTTGCTCCTCCAGGACCCAAACTACCATTTGCACTGCGACTCAGCTAGAAGTACGCTTGTTTAACATCATGTGCCGACAGTTGCCGACCGTTACGTTATCTTCATGCCGGGTGCACTAACTAGAAGTTCATTCAAATATTCAATGCCCGAGGAGCTTGTCGCTCCCAGCTGTAGTCGCACTTGGCACATATCTCCCTTAGCGTCAGCATACTAACTACCAAAATGCACACGTCCGCAATATTCGCAATTCAAAAACTAAAACCTTGGCGCCAATCGACAACCACGACAAGCATTAAATCATACCTAGATATCCATAACAACATAACACGCAAAATCATTTTACGTTACGAGTCACAATAACGGTTATTCGGTTACCCGCACGAGCGAATCACATCTCCTACACTAACATCAATGCAAGCATGAATGCAATCGTAACGCAACACATGCCACTCCAGGCGCTAGAAGGAAAAGAGAAGCTTACTGCCGTGAGTGCTTGCGCTGCTGGTGGAGGTGTCGACCTTGGACCGTGGCGGCGGCGGGCAGCTCCCAATGGGCCATAGCCGGATGCAGCACCCAGTGGCGACCGTGGTGTCGTCCCCGCCCTTGGGGGACGCGCGCCGCTTGCTGCTGCCGCGGCGGCTGCGGCGGCACCAGCCCCACCGCTCCCGCTCCTCCTCCCCGGAGCTCTCCCACCCGTCGAAGTGCCCCAGCTCCGGCGGTGCCAGCCCCATAGCTTACCTTCACCTCAGCAGGACCTCAAAAATGGTCCGCCACCTCACCTCCGAACCGCCCGCACTCCCCGACAGCAGGAGCACCAGATCGGCGTCCAACAACCCACGCCTCCGGTGCCCAAGAACAGCGAGCGCCCGGCCCCGCCCTCCAAATCGCCGCCAACAATCCCACCTTTTTCCGCCAAGCAAGCACCCAAGATCCAACCTTTCCCCCGAATCGGGCCGAATCACGCCGGGCTCCAGGCACCGACCGCGCGATCCCGCCGCATCGGGAGCGCCTCCTCGAGGTAACAACGCCGCATGGAGCCCCAGCGCCACGAACACCACGCCGCACCAGCGTCACCGAGAGCGGGAGCCGAGTCAGCCCAAGCACCGCCCGTCTAGGACAAAGCACGCCGCCGTGGACTCTTCTCCTGCAGCGGCGTCAGTGGCGGCGGCGTGGGGAAGGCACAGCGGGTGGTGGTGGAGGTGGGGGGGAGTGGGGAATAAGCGAAGCGAAGGGGAAGGAATAATGGATTGTGTCAAGGCACAGGAGGAGAGAGAATGTAGTGAGTGTGTGTAGAGAGAGAGAGAGAGAGAGACAGGGCTGCGAAGGGAAGGCACAAATGTTCCTCGCCTCCCTTTTCTTCTTTCGGAAGCACGTGGCCTACGTGGCCGCCTTTTTCCGCGTGCGCCGGCACTGCGCCGTGGGGCCAGGCGGGATCCCTGATGATGTGTCAGCCACGTGGATCTGACCCGGTCAGCGCCCGCGATCACCGCGGTCGTTTGCGTTTCCTTCCCCGTCTCTAGTGCTTGAAGGGAATAATCTCTCTTTTTTTTTAATGCAAACTGAATGGAATAATCTTCATGGCTGATGATGCTGCAAAAATGGCTGAATGTACCTTGGCGATGGCATCCTCGCCATTAGCATCAGGACAAGAGCGCCATGCTCGCTCAGTCAGTGCCCCTACCCAAACAAGATCACCATGGGGATTTCTTTTTAATTAGCTCACCGTCAAGTACATTCTGGTTCTAACAGAGTATGAAAGATATTTTAGTTCAAGGACTACGATCGTATAACCTGGAAGAAGATGCTAGTGCTACCTGCTACCAGAGCACAAAGATTTTTTTTTCCGGCGCTTTTTTGGGTTTTCTAGATATGATATTGGTTGGTTCAAAATTAAGCTAACCAATACTATCATATACGTATAAATAATTCAGAGAAGTGTTAAACCGGGCCAAATACTTTATGAAATGAGTTACAAGTTATTTTTTTTACCACGATTATTTTACAAGTTGACTCGTCCGCGCACCTCTAAGGCTCTAACCATATCCAACCAATCTAATCCTATCAAATTGCAAAATAGGAGTAGGTTTGTTGTACCTACTTCTCCAGCTCATCCTTGTCCAATGAAATGATTGGGGCAATGTCATTTTGTAACCTAATACTACCTATCAGCCTCTGACTCTTGTAAAACAAATAAAAAGGAAATCTTTCTGGATGTAGCATTATTCTTGCGTTGACCTAGATAACATGGGCTCTCACATGCACCGGCAAGAGAGCAGTTCATTTGACTCGCGTGTCTCAGTAATCAGGTCGTCGAACACATTACAAATTCCTAGATGGGAGAAAAATTCAAAGGCTCACATGCAGATGGTCACCAATCACCACCAAAGGGACTTGAAATTTGGAAATTTTATATAGCCATCTCTTGCGCATGTGTAAGAGTACTAAATCTCGCATGTGCTGTGGCTGTACAATTCAAATGTCACTGGCCCGTCGGCTGATCTGGCTGCCTGTACAAAACAAGCACTTGTGCTTCTGTATTGGATTTTCTGTCAAGAATGATCAGTCCTCTGTTTTTTTTTTGGAAGGAAATCAGTCCTCTGTTATTATAAGCTGAAAGGCTTAAAGCGTAATATTTTCTAGAACCGTAGACAAGTGGCCATACCAAACATGATGGAAGCAACAGCAGCAGAGACACTCATTACCTAGGATACCCACATATGTTTCTAGCACGAACAGCAACGAGTACAAATAACAAACTTACTAAGCAAAAAAAAAAAAACCTCCAAAAGATGCAACGCAATGTATGAAAGATAAAACATAATATTCATGATGCTTTCTCCACACCCGGGAATGTTATCTAAATACCAAAATTTTCAAATAAATATACGTACGTGTATATTATTATTATTGTTTTGCAATAGCACTATCTTGAACATGTTTCTGTACAACCATATTAACAAGGGCATAGAACCAATTTTCTAAAGAATAACAGTTTTCACAAATGAAAAGAATTACTACCTACAAAATCGTGGTTATCTATGCAGTCACCCCTAATACTGGGTCGACAATCTTCAAGGTATTGTCTATGCAAACTCATTGAATGCTTGTGCTCCTCTAGCGACCTTGATGAAGACATCCTCCAAGGTGGTGTCAACTAGGCCCCAAGCATGAATTGTGAGCCTACTTTTCGCATTCTCAACTGCCTGGAAAACTTGAGCTATTTTCACTTCCTGCTTTGGAAGCTCAAACTTCTGAGTTCCAGATAAGTGGTAGATCTTGTTTGCACTGGGAGAGAGTTGATGGACTAGCTGTTCAACCTCCTGTTCTTGTTCTGGAGCTGTTGTCATTGTGAATATGTATGTGCCGCCAAATCTACCCTTTAGCTGCAATGCATTCAGTTGCAGGACAATGAATTCAGGGCTGATTTTGAAGGGTTTTTTTAGATCGATTTTGAAGTAACTTTTGCAAGCCAAGAAGGTATCATACCTCTTTAGGATTTCCAAGGCACTGGAATCCGCCATCAACAAAGATGCCAAGTCGATCACACAATACTTCTGCCTCTTCCATTGAATGTGCTGGAAGAATCACGTTTGATTACTCACTTGGTCACTAATCAATCTTGTTACTTTCAGATGCAATAAGTGACGAGGACTCCAGAATGTGTTCCGTGTTCGAGAGAAAATGAAGACTCAAGAATTTAAGTGGACAAGAAAAGAGCATTACTAGTAAGAACAATTGCACGGTTTCTCTTCGCCTCCTTCACAACATTCCACAGGTTATTTCTTGATGCTGGATCTAATCCCGTGCTTGGCTCATCCATGAACACAACCTGTTTGTTAAGATCCATAACCTTTCTGTTTATTGATAGTCTATAAATGACAAAACAAATAGAAAAAATAACAAGAATATTACTTTAGGGTCCCCAATCAATGAAATTGCCACAGCAAGTCTTCTTTTCATGCCTCCACTGTATTTTTGCACTTTCTTATCACCGACATTACCATGAAATAGATTTACACTCTTCAGGGAGTCATCAACAGCCTGGCAATGGAGATACAAAAACTGATATAGAAGGATAATAACTAACAAATACGAGGTGAAAAGAAACTGCATATAAGTTTGAAATATTTGACACCAAAATATTATAGAGGTACCAGATTGGAGGTACCTTCACTAATGCAGCACCTTTTAGGTTTTTCAATCTGCCATAAAAGAACAGATGTTCTTTTCCTGTTAATGTATCCCAAAGCAAGCTGCATCAAAACAACACCAATTATAATATTACATCATTTGATCAATGAAGGAAAACTTTTAGCCATATAGGTACTAGTTAAGAGTAAATACTCATGTTGCGGACACACGCCCATATTTGAATATATGTTACCCATATCCCTATTTATATCCATTCCATGGACATAGGCAGTGCCAGATGTAGGCTTAACAAGTCCAATCATCTAACAAAAGAACAAAAAGAAATTTATCAAGTTGCATTATAAAAGATAAAAGATTCATGCAACTTCTGAAAAAGGAGGAAACATCATCCATTTGTCACAATTTTGTATCATACCATGTTAATGAAAGATGTTTTCCCAGCTCCATTTGGACCAAGCATTCCAAAGCACTGGCCCTTTTGAAGGACAAGAGATAATCCTCGAACAGCCAGCTTGTCAGGGTTTCCATCCCGTCCAGGATAAATCTTCCTGAGATTATCACAGATGATAGCTTGGTTTGCATTGGGATCTATCAAAAGTTTCTCAACAACTTCTCTCTGTATACAATTCGTCAATGCACAAAAGTCAATAAGTAATGTAGAAAAGTATTATAGGAGGCACAGCATGAGACCTACTTCTTGAGCAACATCTGGTTTCTCCATATCAAGAATGATTTTGGAATCCTGTTGGACAAAGCTAGGCTTATGTGACGATGGTGTAAGTTTCTTCTGTAAACACCTGAAGTAAGATAAAGGATTTTTTCTGGCTCCACCGCCTAATATAAAGGCTTGATCCATATAGAATGCTAATATGAGCAGTAGTGCCCATTCTACACTCATGAGGATCAATACATCACGCATTCCATTGATGGGATCTTTTAGATTCTCCCATGTCATACCGGTAGCTCCCATAGTGCTCCCAGAGAAAGCATATTGACCAAGTTCGTATAGTCCTCGATAGAGGGAAAATCCCGGGACAATCTCCATGACTAATATCCAACCATCTGATCGAGAGAAACAAACTCATTGTAAGTATTATGAAAATCGAGTTGTAAATCATAACTAGGTAAGCAACTTACAGGGAAAAGTTTCATCCTCAACAAAAAGGCGAAAAAGAAATGCCCCTAGTAAGCCAGATCCAAATACATACATGTAACCGATCACTGTTGCAAGAGGCAAATGGAATTTGTCAGTTCACTTTCAAAAGACAAAGCTTTGACATGGAAGTTACATGTTTGAGTCACTAACCTGTGGCTGTCTTGACTGATGAAAAGAATATTGCACCAAAAAATGCAGTTGCAATCTGTAAATTTATACAGACGAAGAAAAAAACAAATTGCACTCTGTATTCATTGACTCTGAAAAAGTTGAGACCTGCTCAGAAGAAGAAAATGGAAATTGTAGATTTGTTTGCCACAACAGCATATTCATGAATAAATAATGAAGCATAAAGTGTTCGAGGAAAAAATTTATGAAGCATAAGTACCTATCAAGGAGCCAAAAATCACAAAGAATAACATATAGACAACTGATAGAGTAAGGAAATAGGAATAAGATATCAGCCAATAAGGTCCATCCTTCAGGCCATGCATTCTCATCATAATTTTTAGCTTCTGCTGCTTCTCATAAACTAGATATGTCAGCATAACCTGGAACAATTATAATTACATTGCAAACTCTATATCACTGACTGTCAACATGATCAACATATTTGTTGCAGCCGTACTTACGGAATGTTCTATCAACACAATTCATCATACTCACTGGGAAAAGTAGTTCAATAATCCATGTGAAGAACAATGCACTGAGAAGAGAAGAGAGATCGAGCCGAAAACTTGTCCCAACTTTGGGCATATCTTTTACATATTCAAGTAGCATTTCTACCCAAATTCCTTTGATAGATTTGATATAAGCATTGGATACCTGTAGAAAAGAAACCATAAGCTGTAGGAACAACAGCAAAGCTTCATAATACGATGAATTACTAGGAGATAATATTCTTTGTGATAGAGTAAATAACACATACTGCGTTCACCAAGCGTGGAACCCGTAATGTTGCGATAAATGAGTATGCAGTGTTATCATTATAAGTAGAGTTGTACCAAACATTGACACCTAGGCCATTCTCCGTGGTATTCAAGAAGTCATAACCTGCCAAGATGAAGCAAATATAATTCATGCCAATGCAAAGGAGCACCACTATATGAATGAAGTTTCGCGGTGACAATTTGTAATATTAAGGTGGGCCAACAGATTTACTGATGACATTGATGTGAGCAGCTTGATGGGAGGGGTGTCACAATTTCTTTTGAGAAATATCAGGAAGCCCTACCAATTGAAACAAATTAAAAATGAGGGCATCAAGATATGAATAATAACCTGCAACAAATTCATTCAAATTTCCTCCTCTTTGTCTGTAACCCCTAAATAACTCATTGTTGATAATCGATGCACTTTCACGCCATAATGGGGCACCTTCGACACATTGTACATCTGGTTCATTTCAAAAGTGCATCAGAGCTGCAGTCTTGGCATACTTAAGACTCTGCCAAAACAACAGAAGCAACAGTGTACTTAAAATTGTATTTGTATAGTGTGAATGTAATCATACAAAACATATATAACATTAGTGTGAATTCTTGAACAGGAACTTATTGTTTTATTTATGTTTGACTGTGTTTGAATATGAAACAAACAAATTATCATGGAACATGAAGGTGCAGTGCATATATTTATAATGCTATAATCTTTTTCCCTGTGAGTAAATAGCATATAACTGTTAATGTGCTTCTGTCAACATCAAAACAAAAAGGGCATATGTTGAACCTAAGTATTATTCTGTGAAAGCAATTCATTGTGTACAACCAGTGGAAGTAATAGACCAAATAATTTTCTTCAAAATTCAGGCAGTTTTGAAGCAACTTGCCTCCAAAACAATTTAAGTTTTCCAGTACAAAATCACAACTTTAGCATTTCAGGAAAGGGTTATTTTACTTACTGATCAGAAAGGGTATGCCCCCAGTAGCATAAGAAATTGTCTGTGACATGTATGGTAGGCACGTAGGCTGGATCAGATATAAAGTACGGCCATAGGAAAATGCAGGCTCCAGCAACTGAGTGTACCACGTCTGTGTGTCTGAGCCCTAATACAAATGAACCCAGTGAAACAACATAAATAAATAAAAAGAAAAGCATAATGTACAAGAGAGAGATGCATTTGGCAACTCACCACGACTATCTTGGAGAGGACATCAAGGAAATCTGTCACGTTCAAAGAAGGAGAAAGGGCAGGGAACAACCTTCTCGAAATAACTAAGAAATGGAAGGTAGTCAAGAATTATAACACATTCACAAAAACTATGAACAATTCGAAGTGTGCTTAGTTATGCTGTGACCAGTGCCTACTTTCAGCAATTTTTGGGTCCTTCCCTGTGACGAGGACAGTGGCGGGGCACGACCAGGAGTCACGGCATGATGGATCAGGCAGATCACTGAACGGTTGGGAGGGTGTCCTTATAGCACGAAAATCCGCACGGGGGACCTGAATCAGGGCCGGCCACCGCGGTGGACTGGGAATCGGGCAGCTCGCAACCTGGTCCAGCGTCGAGTACTGGATGCCACACTCTTTCCTCGCGCAGTGTCCGTCCGCACCGACCTCGACGCACACGCACCCACATTTGTACTTGGGCTTGTCGAGCTCGCTGTTGATGATGTTCTGGAGCACGATGAGCAGGACGCAGATGAGGATCGGGAAGAAGGTGATGCCGATGTTTGTCTTGAGGTTCCGTTTCTGCAATGTGTCACAGATGAGATTAGGTGCTGCTCATGGAGATGTCTCATGCTGCTCGATAAAGGAGAAGGAGCAAAGCCTTGACATCGCTTCATGTAGGCACCGCACAATTGGGGTGCAAAAGTATAGTGAAATCTGCGTAAAATTCGGGGCAACGTTTTGCCAACATGGAAACCAAAGTTGTATCGCTCAGTGGGTGTAATGCCGCTCGCTCTTATCTGCAAGAGCAAGAAAGCCTCACACGACAAGGCTACCTACCCGCCTTGCGTCACCAAACACACCAGCAGCACACAGATTAATACTAAAGCAGAGCTTAAATCTCACAATTCAGCGTGCAAGATCATAAAAAAGAAGTGAAAACCCACCGCACCCACATCAATATACAATCAAACAACTACTCGAACGGCTCAGACGAATCCGCAAGCACCTTGCGGGCATGAGAGGCAGGGCAGCAACAGATTCACTAGGAGAGAATTAAAAAGAAAAGGAGTGGGAAAGTGGGAAGGGGAATAGAGAGAGGGGGCAGTGCCCGGACCTGGAGGCAGAGGTTCTTGCGGAGGAGAGCGTTGGCCTGCGTTATGAAGCTCGCGGGGCCCCTCGGCGAATCCATGGCTCGGGGAAGCGGCGGCGGCCGCGAGGCAGGGGAAGAAGCAGAGCCGAGGCCACCAGAGGAGGGAGGCGTTAAGAATTTGGGAGGTGGAGAGGCGTCAGGGGAAAGGCGGATTTCAACTTTACCCGCTTTATATATGGCCCGCAGGGGTAGCGATCGCCGATTGGCTCCCGCCAAGGCCGGTGGAACAACGCGTCAGAACCCAACAACAATTCAAAAGCGGTGATGAGTTCAATTTGCTGATTACATGAGCTCTGTCAGCAGAGAGAAGCGGAAAACGAGATACTAGTATCATATAGTAAGAAAACATGCATTAAAAAAACTTGGAACATCAACACGGACAGAACGAGGAGACGGGAAGATTTTGGACTAATTCCTTCGATCGAGCGGCGACCATTGCACGTTTGCTGGGTGTGTGAAAAGGAGTGTTTGGATGTATATATGGCTAAAATCGTGCTCGTCCCTGTCAGAAAACATTCTAAGAAAGCGATGTTCCTTGTTTCAAAACGTTGAAAACAATTGTGATTAGATAGTAGCAGTATAGCACAGGAGGGAGTGAGGGACGCTACTGCAGTTAAGTAGCTAACGATCAATGAAGCTAGTGGATCCAACGGTTAGACGATGCTGGGAGATCACTCCGTGAGAGCTCCTTCATCAACCCTTAGGCCACCAATCTTCAATCCAGTGTTTTTTTTTTTTTGTTAGAGAAAGCCGGGAGCTTAATTCATTGTATTCAATGTAATTATGGAAGTTGCACGCATGCTCTTGCGGCAGATCAACGAAATGAGCCCAGGGAGCAAACCCAAAATGTTGGGCCAGGCCTGTCCGGGGTTCGGGCTGACCCCATAATGTTAGTGATCTGCCAGCCCAAAAGAACTCTCGTTGATATTTTTCGCTCTGAATTGGTAGCTGGGTCGAGCTAGACTTAAGTTTGTTTGCACGACATATTTTGATATACAGTATCTATGAATTGGTGCAAAAAATCTACTAGTATATATCCAGAAGAAAGTTCTGTGTGCAAGATCAGAAGCTCTTTCGTTCCAAATGGTAATCTACACGATTTTACCGTGTGTCCTAGAAAATTATACCCCACAAAAACGTGGGGATGCTTCCAAGTGGTTAGGTGAATGTGTGGATCTACTCTGACGCTTCAAACGGCAAAGAGATGCATCTACTCCTACCTATCAGTGTGGTCTGGTCGTTTCCATTTCCAGATGGGTTTTTTTTTTTTTTTTTTTTTTGTAAATCGTGCTGATAATCACAATTGTTTTCAACGTTTTGAAACAAGGAACATCGCTTTCTTAGAATGTTTTCTGACAGGGACGAGCACGATTTTAGCCATATATACATCCAAACACTCCTTTTCACACACCCAGCAAACGTGCAATGGTCGCCGCTCGATCGAAGGAATTAGTCCAAAATCTTCCCGTCTCCTCGTTCTGTCCGTGTTGATGTTCCAAGTTTTTTTAATGCATGTTTTCTTACTATATGATGCTAGTATCTCGTTTTCCGCTTCTCTCTGCTGACAGAGCTCATGTTAATCAGCAAATTGAACTCATCACCGCTTTTGAATTGTTGTTGGGTTCTGACGCGTTGTTCCACCGGCCTTGGCGGCATATGTGTTCCTTTTTTACCCTTTCCCAAATCACCTGAGTCTGCACACTGCATTGCATAATTTTAGCCGCAAGCTCATTATCTAGTTCTTCAGACATCAGCCGTCATTTTAGCTGTGCCTTTCGTGACTGCTGCTAATCACCAGAGAGCCACTAAAACGATTTCAGATGAACTGGCTAGCTTGTTATCATGCTCGTTTACCGAACAATTTCAGTTGAAGCTGCCTATCTTGGAAGCAGCACACAACTTGAACTCACTTTTGTCTCTTGGTTTCGAACGTCTATCTATCTGTCACCTAAGCATGAAACAAGTTAGGCCCTGTTTGGTTTCTTGATATAGGTAATAAAAACGTCCTTTTCTTGGTCCAAAAAGTACTGATTTTAGCTGAGTAGTTTTTTATAGAAACTAGTCCAGAATCTGTCATGTTTAGATCTCCTCCAACTTTTAAAACCTAGTTTCTCAAAAACTGTTGGGATCGAAACATGTGGCCTTAAAGTTATGATAAATTACTTCAGCTGAAATGCTCGAAAGAAGAGCTGAGCAAAGTTAACAAAAAGAGAAAGTCTCAAAAAGTATTCTTTTTTCTTTTTTTGGAACCGAACCAGGGGAGCTCCTATGAAGAAAGCTGTGTAATAAATTTGGATACTATTTTGCTACTATAGGGCATGTAACAGGTAATGTCAGTAATGGGATGTGTGATAAAGTTGTATACTGAGCAGGTCATTGCAACAAATGTGAAAATAGTTGTGTGCTTTTACATCCAAACAGTCTTGCCCGGAAAGTTAATTACAAAACCAATTAGGTGCAAGAAAATGGTTGAGTTTACAGCCAAAGATCATAGTTCTCGAATGAACGAGGTGAAAAAATTCCAGAGGATCATCGTGATTAGGTTTTCTTTTATTTTTCTCGAGGTCTAAGTTGTACTCAAAGTACAAATAGTTGTTGGAAAAAGTTATACTACAATTTATAGTTTGCTTTAGCATAACTTCATTCTGATTTATGGTCCTGATCGGCCCGGCCAGCTTGCATGATGTACTACTAGCTGAAAGCCATCGGACCTTATGGCGTTAGACCATCTCCAGCAATGGACCTCAAAACAAGGCCCCTACTTTTGTTTTTCAGGCCGACATGTAAAAATGAGAGCTTAAAATTTGGCTTCAACTCCAGCAGTAAACTAATCCAAAACCCTATTTTGTGTGAGACCTAGTAAAACAATGGGCGAACCCATGAATGAGAGGGAGGATTGGAGGACCTTAGAAATGGGAGCTTGGAGATAGAGTTTGAGAGGGCATACAAAATGAGAGCCCAAGTAGGATCCTTGCTGGAGTTAATTTTTGCCTCAAACTCCTAAAGAATAGAGTAAGTGCCCAACTAGAGGCCTCAAACTCCTAAGCATCTCCAGCAAGGCCCCTCCTAAGCATCTCCAGTAAGGCTCCTAGTTGGTACTCTATTATTTAGGAGTTTAAAGCAAAAAATTAACTCCAGCAAGGATCCTATTTGGGCTCTTATTTTGCATGCCCTCTCAAACTCCATCTCCAAGCCCTCATTCCTAGGGTCCTCCAATCCTCCCTCTCATTCATGGATCCCCATCATTTTTTTACTGGGCCTCACACAAAATAGGGTCTTGGTTCAGTTTACTGCTGGAGTTGAAGCTAAATTTTAGGCCCTCATTTTTGCACGCCGGCATGTAAAACGAAAGTAGAGGCCTTGTTTTGAGGTCCATTGCTGGAGATGCTCTTAAGACAGCAACCTCAGTTAAAATTTTGAAATAAACAAGTGTGCTAGCGTCATATAAATGGGAGTACCGTGTTAGTACTGGGTAAATTTTGAAGTAAAACAACTCAACGATATATATAGTCTCTGCAATTTCGACCTACTCCACTTCGTATATAGATGCAACCGGATCATGCATTCATTTCCGGAGCGGTACTCCGTGACACCACATGCCGAATCCAGTTGGGGTTTACTTTCTTTCGCACTGTAAGTCGTGTCAAATAACTGATCCGGCATCAAGCTCCAGTACGCAAAAGCCGAGCTCTCGCAAGTGCGAATCAACGTGGAGCTACTTCAGTTAAAAAAGAACGTGGAGCAACTTGCATGACGACGTGACTTGTCACGGGCAGGTAATAAACCGCAGCTGTGCTGTGCCGGTCTTTGAGATCGCAGTAAATACGTGTTGTTGACCCTGCGCCGCTGGTCCGGATCCAGAAGGAAAAGAGAACAAGCAAGCCGACCATGCAGTTACTTCGGCGCTGTGGCGGTGCAGGGCGTGTGGTCTCCCCGACGGGGACGATCGAGCTGCAGAGTGGCCATCCATAGCCAAGCAAAGCAGGAGCCCAAGCCGAGCACACTAGCAGCTCTGTTGCACAGCTGCTCGCATTGATCTTTGCTTCATCACATGCGCACGCCTGTCCAGCGGTTCGATCGATCGATCGATCTGGTGGTCGCCAGCCGTTGGGCCCGATACAATTGATGCGCACGACTCGCGGTTTCAGAAGCCCTATAGCCTGCCGTTGTTCCAGCTCTCTCTCTCTCTCTCTCTCTCTCTCTCTCGATCGAGCTCTTCACTCATTCATTCAGTCGCTCGGTCATTCAGAGTTACTGCTACAGTACCAACCATCTGTCGTGTACTCCTACACAAACTCAGCTAGTACGTACACGCGCTATTCCTATCGCGGCACAACCGCACAGTCTACTGGCCAAACAACTTGGAGCATGGCGCTTCTCGGCCGGGCTAAGCTAACGTTTCCATTATGACAAGAACAAGATACGCATGCGGCTACTACTCCTCTCAGCCGAGCCGGCCGACGCACACGAGCTGGAAATGCTAATCTTGGATAAACCGTACTCCTAGATGGCAAATTAATCTGGACAGCATCTGATTCAAAAAAAAAAAAAAAGCACTGCGTCGTGCGCACGTCCGGCCGGCCCCGACGGCACGACCGCCAAGGCACGCACGCGGCCCCAAAGCACAGAACACGCCATGTCAGGCCACACAGGGCGGCATGCATGTACTATGGGCCGGTCCTCACCTGTCCGCCAGGCGACTTGAATGCATACCAACCCGCTCCACCGATGAAGGATCGATCGATCGATCCCGCCATGACGCCTCTGCAACGCCCGGCGGCCATGGGGACACACGTTACTAGATCGTGCAGCGGCAAGTATGGCCGCTCGCTACAGCGGCAAGCATGGAGACGACGGCGACGGCAAGGGATGCAGACAAATATAACGCCGACGGCTATAAATGATCTACTAGCTAGCTACCGGTGCAATCTCACTGATCAGGTGCCATGCCGTTGCGAGGAAACTCGTCTTTGAAATGGAAATTTTAGAAGATGGGAGAGGGGAAGAAGCTCTTACTACTCATCAGAGAACAGATCTCACATGAACCTGGCCGGCGATCGAGCTCAATCATTTGTGTCGGTATCTATTGCCGTTTCCTCCATCCTGCGTTTCAGACGGCATGGCGCTCGACAGCAACCGCTCGTGGCCATGTCGTCGCAGAAATGGCTCACGGATTCATCGATCGTCATGGTGTAAGTATTTGCGACTGGCAAACGAAGCGTCCGTCACATGCATTTAGGGACTTGCCTGGCCGATCGAATCAACACATCAGCGTTTTATAAGCCTGATTTTCAAAAATCGATACAGGCAGAAATGCCATAATACTAGTAGTAGAACAATCCTGGATGCTTCACATCACTTGAATGGTCCGGTACACGTACACGTACACCTCCTTATTTCCTGCACTAGAGGACCAAATATCGGTCTTTTCACTGTGACGTGGGCCCATCGCCACGAGTAACGCTGATCCTGGTCGTCCAAGAGAACAATCAATAATCCGTGGATACAGAGAGGTGGGTACGCGGCTAGGCGCTGGAATATCATAAATTAAAGCTGTGGGAGTATCAATGCCATGCAGTCGTCGATCAATCGACGATGGACGGATTACACACCCCATGTGGGATTTGATCGTACGGCTCTCAGCGTATCAATGCTCGCACTGTGAACTGTGCCACCTTAATTACCGCCGATTTTAGTAGATACGGTGAAAACTATATTTGGAATCATGTACCGAGCATAAAAAAAACTGCTCATGTTCAGCCAGTTATTCCCTCTGTTCTTTTTTATAAGAGATGGAAGGGTTCAAAATTTATACCAAAATACTAGAAAAAATCTTACATGTAGGATAAGCATTGGAGATTGGTAAGTGGTTGAGTTAAGATAAAAAGATGGGTATAGTGGTCGTTTACATGAAGAGTACTTTTGTCTCGAGACACTAGGATCCTTATATAAAAAGATGGAGGGAGTAATTAGCTATTGCATGGTTCTCATCGTTGGACTAAGTATTTTTAAGAGCAAGTTCGGTAGAGCCTCTATAGAAATGGTTGTGTGTGAGAATTAGATTATCTGAAGGAGGAAGAAATTCTATGGGTGCAAGCGATTCCTTTTGTTTTTCTAGGATAAACTCTTGGTTCATTTTAGAAAATCACTTCTCTGAAACAGAGGAAGCTCTTTTTTTCATCTTGCAACCTTTTATCATTCCAAACAGCCACACTTCACAGAATCATCCTCAAACTTATTCTAAAAACAACGCACCATATAGCTTAACTATAATCCTACTTGAGGACTGATTTACACGAATTAAGTGTTAAAAAGATTATTTTTATTCAACCTCAAAACAAGATATTCATAGAAAAACTTGTTAACCACCAATTACAATTTATGTATGATTGCTAACTGCGCGCCCCATGCAGTACCAATTGCATAACGCTACTGCTCCCTCCATTTTTTTCTTTTCTACATGCCCGCTCAAATTTGAGCTAACTAACATGAAGAAAAAAAAGGATATTCATTGAGGAAAATGGATTGTTTGAGAAAAGAATATTCATTGAGGAAAATGGATTGTTTGACATTTGAAAATACATGTTCACGTGAAATAATAGGTGTTTTGATCGATTACATACTCCCAGTTTCTGCCAAGACGAATGAAATAATAGTTAGCGTGAACACTTGGCACACGACCATGCTGAGACTTGGGGCACTGTGGATTTTTTTTTTTTTTTGATCTTTGGGGCACTGTGGATGTACTATGGCATGACCGTCCTGTTTTGATGCCTATAAATACAGCCGATACAAGGATCGCGCAGTAGTGCACTTAACAACACACGATAGCCAGCGGTTCGAGCAGAGCAGAGCTAAGGTCATGTCGTCACGGACGTCAAGCACGGTCGCGGCGGCGGTGGCGTCGCTGCGCACCCTCCCTCTCCCGGTCCTGGTGCCGCTCGTCGTCTCGGCGGTCGTCTTCGTGGCCACGGTGCTCCGGCACCTGCTGCGTCAGCAGCGGCCTGTGTACCTGCTCAACTACAGCTGCCACCTCCCGGAGATGGAGCGTCAGGTGAACCTGGAGGTGTGCGAGTACTTCGGCCTCAAGTGCCGGCGCTATAGCGACGACACCGCCGACTTCCTGCGTCTCATCTACCGCAAGTCCGGGCTGGGGCAGGAGACGTTCGGCCCGCCCTTCATCTTCTCCGGCAAGTTCGAGAAGACGCTGGCGTACGCGGTGCAGGAGGCGGAGGAGGGCCTGTTCGCCGTGGTCGGGCAGCTGCTGGCCAAGTCGGACGTGAAGCCGTCCGACATCAGCGTGCTGGTGGTGGCGTGCTCCATGTACTCGCCGATGCCGTCGCTGGCGTCCATGATCGTGCGGCGGTTCAAGATGCGGCCCGACGTGAAGTCGTACAGCGTCGCCGGGATGGGGTGCAGCGCGGGGACCGTGGGCATCGACACGGCGGCGCGGTCGCTGCGCGCGTCGCCGGGGCGGGGCCCCGGCGGGTATGCGCTGGTGGTGGTCACCGAGAACACCAGCCTCAACTGGTACTTCGGCGAGAACAAGCACATGCTGGTCACCAACTGCATCTTCCGCGTCGGCAGCGCGGCGGCGTTGGTCACCGACGTCCCCGCCCGCCGCGCCGACGCCAGGTACGAGCTGGTGCGCACGCTGCGGACCCACCATGGCGCCGACGACGCCGCCTACAACGCCGCCGTGCAGATGGAGGACGAGGAAGGGAACGTCGGCGTGGCGCTCACCAAGGACCTGGTCCGCGTCGCCGGCGCGGGCCTCCGGCGGCACATCACCACGCTGGGGCCCCTCGTGCTGCCCGTCTCCGAAATGCTGCGGTACGCGTGGCGCGTGGCGCGGGCGTACGCCGCGGGGAGCCCCAAGGCGGCGGCGGCGGAGGTGCCCGACTTCCAGCGCGCGTTCGAGCACATGTGCATCCACTCCGGCGGGAAGGCGGTGATCGACGCGGTGGCGCGGCTGATGGGGTTCGGGCCCCACGTCGTCGAGCCGGCGCGCGCCACGCTGCACCGGTTCGGCAACACGTCCAGCAGCCTCGTGTTCTACGAGCTCGCCTACTTCGAGGCCAAGCGCCGCGTCCGCGCCGGCGACCGGCTCTGGATGCTGGCGTTCGGGACCGGGTTCAAGGCCTGCAGCAACGTGTGGCGCGCGCTCCGCGACGCCGGGCCCGACGCCGACAACCCATGGAACGGGTGCGTCCACCGCTACCCCATGCCGCTGCCGCCGCCGTCCAAGACGCACAAACCGGCGCCGCCGTAGCTTGCTGTGCTCGCGGTCCGTGCGGCCGAGGAAGAATGTGTACGCGTGAGTGCCGTGCGTTTGCTCGTTTGTTTGTTAATTTGATGCTTGGAACTATGATATGCTGTGATGTGCTAAATGTATTAGCAGTACTTCTGTTTTGAGGCGTATAATGTTCATCACAATACCCTAAAAATGCTGCTCCGTTTGAAAATATGTTTCTTGGAATCTTGGACGTCGATCGACTGCTTATTAAAAGTTCCTCTCTTCACAGGCAGTGGCGGAGCCAGCGGATAGTGCAGGTAGGCTCAGGACTACCCGGCGCTTGTTGATTTTGCTTATGCACTGTTTTGCTACTGTTGATACACTGTTTATTACTGTTTATATTGCTGTGTGGCTGTGCCTACCAGACTCACTGTTCTGGCTCCGCCACTATTCACAGGTCGGGTTGGTTCTTTGAAGTTGTTTACTGACGACCTCGCATTTAGTGGCTTAAATAAGTCTGCGTGCAAAAGTATACTCCTGGGTAGGGGTATGTAGCAAACAAAATCAGGTATAGGACCTGATCTGACTAGAGGCTTCAGTCTTCATCCAACAACAATTTCGAACGCAGTGCCGAACAGAGAACAGAGGTCCAAAACTATGCATCTGATTTTTTTTCTGAAGTAAATAATGTGTACTCTACTACTGTACCATGCATAGTCATCAATGGCTGTACAGCGATATTGTTGTACAATATCCTCTGATATTCATTTGGTGAGCCTCCATGTCGCGGAATCTCTCTGGAGACAGGACCATATGGATAGAGGTGGGTGAGACAGGATTTCTCTGGTGACAGGACCAAGCCAAATAAGACTGTCCGCACTCGTCGTACTCTAAATTTGTCCTCTAAAAAGAATATTTCATCTTGGTCAGCAAGATTCTCTCTTTTATATCTAGTTTTTCCGCACCTGTTCATACTCTATATTCATCCTCTATATCAACTACCTAATATTTTATTCAGTCTTCTCCAACTACCATCTCATTTCATCTCTCCTTCTCTTTTTCTTTTTCTTTTCTCCAACTACCTAGTTTTCTCGCAGCGCGCGTCTTCTCCTGCCGCGTGTAACCAGCTGGCCTCACCGCACCTTTAGCGTTCTTCGCTATGTGAACGCTATGTACGCTTCATTTGGAGGAACCACAACTGAGGCCAGAAGTAGCGGAAGCTTTACCGTGCAGCGGTGCAGCACTTTTTCCTCTAAAGCGATACTGGAGGAACGCTTTACCGTTCCCAGTGCAATCAGTCTAACGCCGCAAAAAATTCCGGTAACACTCCTTTCGGGGGCCGGCTGGGCCGGGCTCTCTCCTTGAGCATTTCAGTTGCTCGTGGCTTTACAAACTCGTCACAAAAGATATCTTGCGAACTTTCAAATCTTTGGTGTGTTTTTTGGTGAAGCGAACAAAAATCTTATGTTGTTTGTTGGAGCCTGATAGATTTGTGGACACATGTAGATAGAGATAAGAGTGAAAGGGGTCTTGGCCTAGTGGTTAAGACATCCGAGTAACACCTCTCAGGTCCTGGGTTCGACTCCCTGTGGGAGCGAATTTTAAGGATTTAACGGCATTTGTGCTTTCAGTGGTAGGCGACGCTCCCGTCGACAGCGAGGCGCCAGTGGTGACTTCGTATCTCTGGATTTGCCGGCTCAGTCTTCGAAGATGCTCATAGGGTAGGGTTTGCGTACGTGTGTTCATAGGGATGAGTGTGCGTGCGTTGTGAGTGTCTGAGTTGTACTGTGTAATCTAAAAAAAATGTAGATAGAGATAAGAAGTTTTTTTCCCAAAGACCGAGATAAGAAGTTTTTTTTCCCAAAGACCGAGATAAGAAGTTTTATTGCAGCCATACTTTCTTTTACAAGTACAACATTACAGTACATTTTATTCTCTTTAGCATGTATTGGATCGGATGAGTCCCCACATCCAGAATCATACCATACATCGGAGTGACACGACTAGAATGTGACATGACCAAGCGGAGGTCGACCAAGGACCAATGACTGCTCTACCAGTTGAATCATAGCGATGTTATTGCCATCTCATTTTCATGGTGCAACCTGCGATTTGACATCAACATATCTGAAAAGGATACAAAGAAGAAATCGAACAAACCATGCATGATTATAAAATGGTTATGTTTCGAATGAGTGCTTCCCATTGGCCTAGATAGCAAAATAACTAATAACTATTATGTCCTAGAAACATCCTGCAATCTAAAGAATGGTTTTCTAAACTTTTTCCAGACAATATTTAAGTTTGTTTGGCACATATTGAGATTGCAACATTTCAATTACATGTATTCATTTTCTATAGAAATTGTATTGCAGTTCACATTATATATTCATACGAATACATGAGTAGTGATAATTTTTGTAATATTGTACGTGAGTAATTCGATGCATATATCATATCACAATCTTCTATCATAAAGTCATTTTCTGAAGCATAAATACCGCCATGCCATGCTTTATCCCAGCAGTTGAAATATTACGTGTTGTAGCTTTCACAAATCACCACAGTAGAAACAAATATAAAGTTATAAAGATGAACACAAGTTTTGTTACCTGGAGTATAGAAGCTTGTGTAGGGTACAATGGAATTGTAGACCTCCCTCTTGCCTACCCTCCTCACTCGTTGCGAATGGAGCTCGAAAGTGAAGATGGCAAAATCTGTGCTTATAAAAATAGTACCTATAGCCTCCGCGAAGCCAATCACATGTAGTGAGAATAATGGAACATCAACATCAACAGGGAGCAACGTCTTTAGCTTGATGACCTTGGGTTGTGCCCATTGTGCCCTGCCTTCAACACCGGCTTCCAGCGACCACAGGTAAAGGTCAAAGCCCTCAATGCTAGCAAATCCTAGCTCACCAACCTCTGTCGCCACAACAATGCCGCTTGTCTCTCCTGGGGCATCAGTCATGAATAGGCATTGCCTGGCCAAGTCACACTCAACGATTCTACGACCGTTTTCAACGATGAAGTAGAGTGCTTCTCTAACAAGTAGACTAGGAGTCATTTCAATGTAGAAAATTTGAGGAAAAGCGGTGGTCATTGCCGGGCCCCAAGTATTGGTCTCTGATGAGTACACTCTCGCCCACATGAAACCACCCGTGTAGTTGTTTCCCAAGAAGACTACAAGGAATGGACCATCGTTGCAATCAAGGTGATTGCATTCGGCCCGGGCGCAAAGAACTGCCCCAGTGACGGGTTCCCAGTGAGGTGTGTATGCTACATCAGGAACGTATTTTCTGCTATTGGTGATGGGATTCCAGACAATGATTCTCCCGAAGCTTCCACTAATCAGAACACGACCATGACGGCTATCAAGGATCTTTGAACTTCTAAGGTGGGACACTGGCAGGGAGAAAGGGAGTGTAGTGGTGGTGGTCGATACGAAGCGAGGAGTGGTGGTAAGGCTGAAGTTGTGGAAGAAACCAAGAAGGGGTGGTGATCCGTGAAAATTACGATAGCGGTGATTAAATGCAGAGTCAAAGAGGATGCTGCGCCATGTCGTGCAGACATGGGATGCCCTAACAAGATCGATAGGTTCCACCGGTGGGAGGCGGAGGAGGATTTCTGCAATGGCATCATCGAACAACTCTACTGGTTGTCGTGGTTGGTTCATTATTTGCTTTTCATCGATGGTGGATGGCACAGGAGGGGGATTTTGGGGGGCTCCTAATTTGAGGGAGCCTATAAGAGTTCCAACTAGCAATCTTATTCGTGATAGAATTCCAGCAGCCATTCCTCGGAGCTTGACTCCGTGCATCTTTCCTCTTCAACTCAACAACAAATCAAACTGAAATAAAAAACATATTTCAAGCCCGATCAAAATGTTTCAGAATTAGGTATGAAATCAAAAAAGTTACAGATTTGTCTATTTCAACAGGAAAAGTTCATCCTACCTCAAAACTTTTAGTTAAAATATTTTTTTTGATTTATTGAACAACTTTGAATTTAAACTATCATGTATAAAAGAAATCAAGTAATATAGTAAAATTTAAAATCAAAATGTACTATAACTTTACCATGCATTAAATTAGCGTTGGGCACATGGGATGATGAATCGGCAACTCTTTCTATATGTAGCACCATTGACTCCTCTTTGACAACTACAAGTCACCGCCTTGAGCTCCCTCCGCCGATGAAACAAGGAGTAGCAGTGGTGGCTATAGGAAATTGAGGAGCGACACCAGTCTGAGCTGAGGGAAGCCAGCCAATATGGGGTGAGTGTCGACAAACATTGTTATATATATAGTCGAAAACAGAATGAAAGCGAACAAATCCACGTAGGCGTGCGTTGGCAATACGACATTTCTTTCTACGCATGTGTGCGTTGGCAATACGACGTTTCTTTTCACGCATGCGTGCGTTAGCAATACGACATTTCTTTCCACGTATGCGTGCGTTGGCAAATACGACGTTTCTTTCCATGCACGCGTGCATTAGCAATACAACGTTTCTTTCCACGCACGCGTGCGTTGGCAATATGACTTCTTTCCACGTATGCGTGCGTTGGCAAATACGACGTGCACTCCCCTTATGTGTGCGTTGGCAATACGACGCTTCTTTCTACGTATGCGTGTAGGAAGTAGGATAGATGAAGAGTGGGAGAGGCATGCGCGAAGTGTTCACTTTTGCCAGACTTCTTTCTTGCACGCTTTACCTTGCTCATTTCTCTTTTTGTTACTTGGAGTTGTTTTTTTTTAATATGTAGAGGGGTGACGGTTGGTGCCTTGCAATTGTACACGTAGGCATGTGTTGCAATATGACGTTTCTTTCCATGTTTGCGTGTGTTGGCAATTCACATATTCGTTTCCTAGAGAGGAAGAGTGGGAGAGAAGCATACATGTTTTGCCGGACTTCTTTCTTGCATGCTTTACCTGCTCATTTATCTTTTTGTACCTTGAGTTGTTTTGGTTCGTATTTTGTAGAGGGGTGACAATCGGGGTCTTGCGATCGTAAATCCTATGTAGCTCCATATCTCTTTCTGCTAAGGATGTACCTGGATCACTCTGTCCTACTAGAAATGAGAGCAAGTTCTTGATCTTGTACTATCTTAGTTTGGTATCTTCTGGCTTACCTTTTCTCTCAATCACCACAAATGTGGCCCTTGATGATGCGAACGTACACATCAACAATGCCAAGTTTCGGCGATGGCATTGTAACTATGGACCAGTCAGATTGTGATACACGGTTGGAGAAGAGAGCGCGAGACATGGCTTAGAGACGTAATTTTAAGTTTTTTAGATGTGGTTGGTATTATTGGAGGACGATGAGGCCACCGTTTCTTGGTGGCAGAGAAGACAATTCGAATGAACAGGTGATCCCTGCGAGGCCGCGGAACAATCGAGCGACTGTAGACCTCCTCAGCCATCCGATGTAGCCCCTTGAACATACAGGGCCAGGGACCATCGACCGTTGGGGGGGGGGGGGGGGGTGCTTTGAGGACGATGGCTAACCCGTGTCGGCCTGAAACTGGGAAGGATGTACGTGGTCGATGCGCTTGCAGGAGACAAATAATTAACCAGCGGCCTCCGGCTTGTTCGGCAGGCTGTTCTGCAGCTGTTTTACTGTAGTGGCTGCTGAAGAAATAACTACGAACATTGTAGCTACTGCTAAAGAAATAACTGGAACACTGTATCTGCTGCATCGTAGCAGGCTGCAGTGCAGCTAGCCGAACAAGCTGGACCGGTTTCCGCATCGAACAGTGTATGGGCATGTGTCGTCGTGGTGGAGTACACTTGTCTTGTCTGGATCTGCTCGAGCAGCCAAGATGACTGTATGGATCTGCGGTCGGTGTGTAAATATGCGCCGCGAGCGTACTTGCGCGCCGAATGTGCTGGTAGAGTAGTTGGACTGGGCTGGCTCGGGAATAGTAGCTGGAACAAAAAAAGGGCTTTCCTTTGTTAACGAGAGATTTAGGGCTCGTTCGTTTGGGCCGGGATCGGCGGGGATTGAGGTCCGATCCCCGTGGGTCAGCCTCGAGAGAATTGGATCCCGGCCCACCGCGGAATGAGTGTTCGGTTACGTCATCCTGGGAATCAGCCCCGGCCCAACTCGACCAATCCCCCCCCATTTGGCCCGGGATTCCAGCCCCTACTCACGGGTCGTGGAACGAGTCCCCGGTCCCGTGTGCGGCAGCGCGCGTGGCGCCGCTAGGGCGAGTGGGCGGCGGCGACGACGACGGCGATGACGACGCTGCCTCCTCCCCTCCGGCACCAATCGATTGCGGCCGCCTTCTCGCCGGTAACGCGCTGCTGCCTACCCTCTTCAGTCGCTATGTTTCTTCGATCTTGGACGACGGAGAGTCATGGGCTCGCACCGCGCGGGATCTTGAACACGAGGAGTGATAGTGCTCGCCACCACTGTCGCGGGGACGGGTACTTGGCTGATGTCGCCGAGTAGTGCCGCCGCGGCCGAGGCTTCACGCAAGAACGAATCGATTCTTTCTTGTGTAGTCACTCAGTGGTGTCCTCTCGCTCGAATCACACTCTGGTCCATGGGCATGGCTGCGCACGGAGCTTGGATCAATAGAGGCTTCATGCTCTGTTTTCCATAAATAGGTAAACTGTTGTATTGATTTGGCCCCTAGGAATAAAAAAAGAAATCGATAGCTGTATGGAGTGGATATCAGATGGTACTGCATGACGTATACTGGTCTTCATCAGATGCGCAGACGTGTGGTATGGATAACTCAGCAGCACTTATCCTTTGATAGATACTATGTTTTCTTATAGCTAACGACAAGACATTCGCAAAAGAAAAATAGTAGCTTCACAAAGAAAAATGTAGTATGGTGACACTGTTGTAATGTAGTGATATGCCCTGAATAATTCTAGATTAGACATTCAGGTTTGCTGTCGAGTCACTCTTTCTGACCATGGTTTGTTTTTTTATATATTGATCTCATGATAAGAGATAATATGTGCTTAAAAAACAAAGTCTGATTTAGCTTTGATTTTTTTTCTTCTATCTTGCTCAATCTAGCAATACCTAGTAGCTTATGTATAGCTAGCAGCAGCAGCTACAACAAAACCTGTGTGTTGATGGTAGCTTATGTAGCTAGCAGCAGTATCTACTAGCTACTAGCTCGGAGTAATTGATAAAGTCATGGTATTGTTTCTCAGGGCATGCAAAGCTCTGAATTTTTTAAGCAAATTTTTATACATGCATTGATGTTCATTTTCATGTAGATCCTCCCAACACCAAGTAGGGTTGGAGAAGACTTGTCTCGACCCAATACCTTCTTCTTGGAATCCAGTACCTTCTCCTAGAGGTATGTTTTTCCAACAACCCAGTACCTTCATCTTGTTACCTGCTTTAGTAATCTGAATATTTTTCATGGATTGTAATCTGAATAAGGTTCTTTATGAATATTGTATCATGTGTTTACGTCACAATGATTTTCATGAATATGGTTCTGTGTGAATATTGTATCATGCCTGTTTTCACAATGATTTTTTCAACCAAAGCAAAACTAGTTACTTTGATTGGTGCTTGGACTATTCTCTTGTGCCTGTAAAGACTAGATATATACAGAGTTCATTTGGTTTGCCACACACACAAACTTAGACTCAATGTGTCCATGTCTTATTGGGTAACTGTATGAAATTTGGGGTGCTGAGAGCAATTCTGATGCTAGAATCACAAAATTTCTCTACTAATTATTCTTGGAAAAAAATCTTTTGGCATCAGCCTTCTATCATCCCTCGATTTTGCTAGTTGACAATTACTAAATGCTAAAATAGACAGAAGGAATGTCAGATTTATTCATAGAACAAGTGACCTTGTTATTAAGTGCCCTTGAACCTATGACCGGTTACTATTGGTGTTGACATGTTATTAATATCACAGTTTCTTTTCTAATATAGTAGTCCAATATTAATTTTGTACTTGTGCAAACCTGACATGAACTTTTTGTGCTTGTGCAGTTCAGTAACATTAGAGTGGCAACAATGCCGAAGATACATGTGGAAGCTAATGAGTATCATTGTTCATGCAGTAGTGATGGCTTCTCTCTCTTTTTTTTTCTTTTTCTTTTTTTTGGGGGGGAAAGTAATGAGTGTTAACGGCTGTACGTACTTTGGCTTCCTGGGCTTACCCAAATCCTCGTTTACATTGAGCTCTTGGATTTGTCTCTTTTACTTCCTGTGCTCCTATGTGAGCAGAACTTATTCATTTATTGATGTTATTTATCCTACTTCAACTTTAAGATAGAATATTTTGCTTCCTAGCACAGCTTCAGTTTTAAAACTTGATTTGTATTAGTGTGTGGTGCTGATGCTTTCTGACCTGTAGAGTTTATTTGAGATGTACATTATGACAGCACCTTCCTTAATAACAAAAAAGATTTCGAGCTTCTGAAATTAACCATAGACAACAGCTTGTAAGTTCCCTTCCTCAATCCCTGTCCAGCCGAACAAGTTATCATGGGTGCAAGGGATCAAGGGATCGGAGGGATTCACTCTGCACAGGGATTGAGTGACGAGCAGGGATTCACTTGATCCCTGGGTGGAACAAATTCACTTGGGGGATTAATCCCCAACAACCGAACAAGCCCTTAGATGGATTCAAACTTGATCAAGCAAGAAAATATCTACGACAATGCTCAGTGGCTCCCTCACATGGCGCTGCTGTGCGAGAGCGGCCTCCCGAACGAAGTGCTGTGTGTCACGCGCCCTCGTCTAACGTACTCGCCGGTGAGTAGTGGCGAACAGTGGCGGAGCGTGACCTCATGTGAAGGGGGGGCCAGACCTGACCAGTGGTAGAACGCACCAAGTATTTCATAGTAGTAGATGACTTCGGTTGCTGCCGGTGAACGAGCTAGGAGTACGAGAAGGCCATGGAGGACGAGGAGTCAGGGAGCCCAACGAAGCTGCGGCAAGGCCGCGCTTGCCTGCTTGCGACGTCCGTTCTTTGTAGCCATGAGTTTGCAGTGTGTTTTGCAGTTGCTCCATGGGATCTCATCAAAATGTTTCACGGGGCAAGGGGGGGCCGGAGCCCAGGATGGTCTCCATGAGGCTCCGCCCCTGGTGGCAGGCCCGTCCCTGGGCATGTTCCTACGGTGCGACCGAACAGGGCCTCCAAAATTCTGGGGCCCCAAAATTTAGCATGTATCCCTGGTATTAGTATTAGTAGGAGCTCTAATCAGCCAGGTAATCAAGTTCAGATGCGCTGCTGTGGCCTGTAGGTTTGTGCTAGCATGTTTCGGCTTCCTTGTTACAATAGCATTGCCTTCTCTTGATCCCTGTAACTTCGCCTCCATTGCATATGTGGGCAGCAGGAGGTTGAAGACGACCTGTCTTGCGAGCTGGGCTTCGTCTGTCCACAAGCTGGGCTGGAAATTGGATAAACTGGGCCACACTGTCGCAGCCATCAGCAACTTAGCCCATCATTACTGTCAGCCCACGTTTCTGGCCCATTGGTTCGTCCTTCATTCCCTAATTCGCTTGGAGCCTTCGATCCCTCCCGTGCGACTGGTGGCGTGCTGTTCCGGCAGAGCGGCGCGATTGGGGCGCGGCGCAGGGTGGCGGAAGCGCGAGCGTGCCGCAGGCAGGTGCGGTGCGCGGACGCTGAGTGTAGTGCTCAAAATTGTTCAACGCTCCTCAATACTAGTGCCCAAGTCTTTAGCTTGACGACAAGGCTTCTCTTTTTTTCTAAAGGAAAGGCATCTAACTTGCAATACATGCGTTTAGAATTATGATTGTGTAATTTTTTCACTCAAAGACAAGGGCCTAGTTTAGAATTCCGCACAGGGCCTCCAAAGTTTCCGGGACGGCCCTGCTGGTGGCGAAGCTAGCACATCGAAGACCATGGTGCCACTCACTGGCACTGGCTGCTCTTGCATGATTTTACGTAGGGCACATGAGGTAAAAACGAGAAGATTTACATTAATTCATTTTCCCTGTTGCCATGGCACTCGGGATCCATTACCTAGCGTCGCCCCTGCCGGCTACTACGAGTCTCCGACGACCGCGCTGGATGGGACAAAATTAACTTCACCCACTTCACTTCTCCAAATCAAGCTACGGCGCATGATCATAAGTTTTGTTTACTTTAGTCAATTTCTCGATGCTAATTGTTTTTATTAACATATTTAAAAGGTTCAAATTTAGAGGGAATTAATTCGAGTTATTTTAAAAGAAAACACCGAGTGCTGAAAGTTCCAACCAAAATCACGACTCAAGATAGTATCATATATAAGTTGTAATGCGAAGAGATGTCGTCCGAGACTTCTCTTTCTACTTTAACGCAAGTGCAGTTCTCGTGCTCATCAGTGTTCACCTGCTGGGTACTGAGTAGTCCATTAGTAGTGCGCAAGCAAAGCTGAAAGGGATGCATCCCTTAGTATCACTGCAGACGTAATTAACCTGCCCCGTAAGTAAAAGGCTCCTCTGGCCTCCTCTACCTTCGGCTTGCACACCCTCCTCTGGCCCTTTTCCACTGTGGTTTGAGATTTCTGCATCCATTTCTACTTAAAGCAAAAGGTTAAGTAACACGAAACCAGCTAGTTTTAGAGAATGAGCTAGCGCAGACAAGATTCGGTGGGTTCCAAACAAATAAACTGGCTTCAATGTCAATGCACCACTGCCTCGCTGCAAACCACTAGTCCAAAGTATCCTGATTTACCACCAGGTAAGCACACCTAATTGTCAAGCCTCTTGAAAGTTGCCAGAGTTGTGAATTGCTTCACTGGGTAAGGTTAGACTGACACGTGGGACTGCATTGGACAAAGGGCCCACTTGGCTGCGTGTGAGCGTGGGTGTTGTATTGCTCAGAACGGCATAGTGCTCTGCTCTGTTTCCCATCACCGGCTCTAGTGCTCTGTTTCTTCAGGTCCAGCTCTCTGTTTTTTCTCCAATCATCCTGTTCCAATTGGCCACGTCAAAATCGGGGCAAGGCAAAAGGGTGAAAGATGTGTGAGCCGAATCATCCCAAAACCCCAACCTTTCACTAACCAAGCCGCGCCGCAGCTCCTCTGTCTGCGCAGCTGCACAAGCCAATACCCAAGATCGTCGATCGCAGGCGATCCACCGACGACAGAGCATCCCGGCGCACCGCAAGCACTCATGTCGCTGTCGAGAGCCACAAGCACAAGACAGGTGCGGAGCCAAGACCGCGCCGTGCTCCCGGAGGAGGTCGTGGTGTGGGAGATCCTGGTCCGGCTGCCGGCGAAGCCGCTCCTCCGCTGCCGCGTGGTCTGCCGCTCCTGGCGCCGCCGCACCTCCGAGGCCGCCTTCCTCCTCGCGCAACACCGGCGCCAGCCGTCGCTCCCGCTCGTCTTGTTCCACGGCCAGCTCCCCCACCTCGCCAACCGGCGCTGCCGCGCCGTCTTCGCCGACGCCTCCCTCGACGCCCTCGACCTCCGGCGATCTCCCTCGGAGCGCCAGCCCGTCCTCCGCTTCAACGACTACAACTACTTCCGTGACTTTCGCGTCCACGCCTCCTGCGACGGGCTGCTCCTGCTCCAGCTCGCCAACCACCGCTTCTTCCTCTGCAACCCGGGCACGCGCCAGTGGACCGGGCTTCCGGCCTCACCGCCGGCGCCAACGGCGTCGCCCTGTACCCGCACGTCTCCTCTGGCGAGTACCGCGTCCTCTACTGGAAGAGCACCGGTCTCTCTCTCTCTGACCTCAAGGTCGTCTACCACGCCCTCACCGTGGGCTCCGCCGCGCCACGCCGCATAAAGGCCGCCGGCGCCGGCGCCGGGCCTTCCGCAAGAGGTTTTTCTTCAGCGGCAATACGAGCGAGAGCCCTGCGGTCTTGCTCCGCGGCTGCCTCCACCGCCTCTTCCACGGCTCGCGGGAGAGCGTGCTGGCCGTTTTCGACATGGTCGCCGAGTCCTTCAGGACGATGCGTTCTCCGATCGCTGCCGCTGCCGGCTCCGGCTGGGAGAGGCCGCGGCTGCTCGAGATGGACGCCGCTCTCGCCGTCAGCTGGAGCCAGACGATGATGAAGCTGTGGGTGCTGCAGGACTACGAGACGGAGGCCAGCTGGACGTTGAAGCGCCGGGTCATCTTTCCGTTGGTGGAGATTCGGAGCATCGTGACGCCGAAGGATTGTAATCCGCTTCTGTGAGACGGTGGCGTCCGAGGACAGAGACGTGCTGCTCCATCGCCCGGGTTCCTTCCATCTGTGTCGGAGCCGTGTGTTTCCGAGGCCTATTGGACATTGCTTCAGGGAAAGCCTCGTCAGGCATGAATTCTTCGAGAGGCGACCTGGTGCTCGTGTGAGGAGGAGGCTGCCACGCTTCTTTCGGGGCCTGTAGCTAGTGCAGGTTGGTGCTGCTTCATCACTCGATACAGCTTTCGTATATGAATTCCTTTGGGCTTAACTATGCTACTACAAACGCAGAAAAGTCACTCGTTTCGCTGCTCCTGCATATCGTCTGTGGACAATACATTACACTTGTTTCTCACTTTTCCTAGGCTCTGTTTTATATGTGCAAGTTAAAAGGATGGTAATATGGATGTACTAGGATTGGTCTGGATGTTCATGATATACAGGAACGTATTGCAGTTTTTGTATAGCTACCCTGTTCTCCAGTTGTACGACCCTGCTTGTTAGGAATTCAGAAAAGAGGAAAAGTATTCTCCTTTTTTTTTTGCGAGGACCAGTTTTGTTTTGTTGGTTGTTAGCCAGATCGAGTTGGACGCATATGGATAGAGACAAAGAGGTTACATTGCAGCCATTTTTTTCTTTTTTTACATATAAGAGTACAACATTACATTGTTTATTCTCTTTAGCTAGTATTGGATCGGATGAGTCCCCCCCATGTCACAGAATCATGCCATGGATCGGAGAGTGACATGAGACCAAGCCGAGTTCGACCAAGAGACCAATGACTTGGATCATACCAGGGGTTCTTGCCATGGCCCCTCAAAGATCTATGGAATTTTCATGGTGCAACCTGCCATTTGCCCTCAGCATATCTGAAAAGATGCAATGAAGAAATCAATCAAACCATGCACCATTATAAAATTGTTATGTTTGGAACGAGTACTTCAGATTGGCCTCAAGGTAGATAACAAAACAACCAACTATTATGTCCTAAAAACATCCAGCAATTTTAAGAATGTTTTCCCTAAATTTCTCCCAAACAATACTCATACGTTACCCCGGTAGTTAAAATACTACTAGTTGTAATTTTCAAAATCACCACAGTAGAAACATATATCAAGTTATATCATCACAAGGTTAGGTTTGTTACCTGGAATATAGAAGCTTGTGTAGGGTACAATGGAATAGTAGGCCTCCCTCTTGCCTACCTTCCTCACTCGTTGCGACCGGAGCTCAATAGTGAAGACGCCAAAATCTGTCCTTACAAAAATAGCATGTATATCCTCCGTGAAGCCAATCACTTTCATAGAGAATAATGGGACATCAACGGGTAACAAATTACTCAGCTTGATGACCGTGGGCTGTGCCCATTTTGCGGTACCTTCAACACCGGCCACCAACGACCACAAGTAAAGGTCACAGCCCACAATGCTAGCAAATCCTAGCCTGTCATTCTTTGTCGTCACAACAATTCCCCTCGGCCCTCCTGGGGGATCAATCGTGCATAGGCATTGCCTGGCCAAGTCATACTTAATGATTTTGTGATAGCTTTCGATATTGAAATAGAGTGTTTCTCTGAGAAGTAGACTATTACTCCTATCAAAAAACAAAAAGTCAGGAAAATCAATGGTCCTTGTCGTGCCCCAAGCGTTGGTCTCCGATGAGTACACTCTGTCCCATATGGAACCATGCATGTAGTTGTTTCCCAGGAACACTACAAGGAATGGACCATCATGGCAATCAAGGTGGTTGCAGCTTTCTTGGGCACAAATCACTGCCCCAGTGACGGGTTTCCACTGACATGTGTCCATTGGCTCAGGGAGGTATTTTGGGCGATTGGTGATGGGATCCCAAACAATGATCCTTTCAGAGGAGTCAATAATTAGGACACGGCCATGATGGCTATCAAGGATCCATGATTTTCTAAGCCGGGACACTGGTGGGGAGAAAGGGAGGGTAGTGGTGGCGGTCGAGATGAAGCGAGGAATGGGGTCCTTGGTGTAGGTGTAGTTGATGTTGTGGAAGAAGCCAATAAAGGGTGGAACTCTATGGAATTCACGGTAGCGGTGATTAAAAGTAGGTTCAAAGAGGATTCGACGCCATGTCTTACACACAAGGGATGCAATAACAAGATTCGAAGGTTCCCCTGGGGGTAGGTAGAGGAGGATTTCTGCAATGGCATCATCGCACAACTCTGCTGGCGGTCGTGGCTGGATCATCATGTACTTATCATCAGAGGTGGATGGCCTGGGAAAGGGATTTTGGGGGGGCTCGTAGTTTGAGGGAGCCTATAAGGATGCCAAATAGCAATTTAATCCGTGATAGCATTCCAGCAACCATGCCTCGAAGGCTCACTCCGCGCATCTTGCTTCAAAAGTCACCAACAAATCAAACTGAAATAAAAGAATATTTCAAGTCATCAAAATGTTTCAGAATCAGGTATGAAATTGAACAAGTTACAAATGTGTTTATTTTAACAGGAATATTTTGTTCTACCTTAAAAAGTTTTCAGAAAAAGATTTTTTTATTTAACCAGCAAAGTTCAAATTTAAACTATTATGTATAAAAAAATCAAGTAAAAACATAGTAAAATACAAAATTTAAATATGTGGACGGCAGGAGGTTGAAGACGACCTGTCTGCGAGCTGGGCTTCGTCTGTCCACAAGCTGGGCTGGAAATTGGATAAACTGGGCCACACTGTCGCAGCCATCAGCAACTTAGCCCATCATTACTGTCAGCCCACGTTTCTGGCCCATTGGTTCGTCCTTCATTCCCTAATTCGCTTGGAGCCTTCGATCCCTCCCGTGCGACTGGTGGCGCGCTGTTCCGGCAGAGCGGCGCGATTGGGGCGCGGCGCAGGGTGGCGGAAGCGCGGGCGTGCCGCAGGCAGGTGCGGTGCGCCGTTTGCTGGCCGGGCCCTTCCATGAGTTTAGATCTCTTTGTATGAATCTCTTATGAAATCCCTTACTTTTTCTCATTTCAGAACGGTCCTTTTCCGAGCGAAGGTTTAAAATGATTCAACTAAAGCTCCTAAGTAAGGTCCGATAGCCAGGGTCATTTCCAGTTTAAGAGGAAGTGAAAGGAGCGAGACCATGCGGAGTAGGTACAGAAAGGGGGGCCTCAGAAGAGGTAGTGAAAGCCCTTTATTTAAGCGAGGCAAGAGAGGTCTTTTAGGACCACATACCCTACTGGATGGAGACCCCGAGGGCAGTAAGGAAGCGAAGGATCGACCTTTAGTTTAGAGTGGCTGTCCTATTTGCTTGCCCAGAAAAACGGTGAAATAAAACTCCCACAGTAGAAGTCAGCCTAATATGAAGCAAAAACTAAACCACAGCGATTTCATTTTCTTTAATTGACTCATTCCTTCCCATTTTACTAAGTAAACTTTCATTTTACGGATCCACCCACCCACCTTCTATATTCTCCCATCCCCGAGGGAAGACCGCGCACGGCTGAGAAAGAAGTGTCTCGTATTCAGCAGCTCGCCTAAGTCCTAACGTTAGTGGAAAGAGTAAGATAAGAAAGCTTAAGCGTGGTAGCCCACAGACCAAATATGAGAAGTGATGTTTTGACGGGAAATGCACTACTAGTTAGTAAAGAAAAAGGAAAAGGTAGTGCTCAAAATTGTTCAACGCTCCTCAATACTAGTGCCCGAGTCTTTAGCTTGACGACAAGGCTTCTCTTTTTTTCTAAAGGAAAGGCATCTAACTTGCAATACATGCGTTTAGAATTATGATTGTGTAATTTTTTCACTCAAAGACAAGGGCCTAGTTTAGAATTCCACACAGGGCCTCCAAAGTTTCCGGGACGGCCCTGCTCGGAGATGCCGCAGCTGCTCGAGATGGACGCCACTCTTGCCATCATCTAGGCAGACGAGAGACAGACGATGATGAAGCTGTGGGTGCTGCGGGACTACGAGACGGGGGCCTGGACATTGAAGCGCCAGATCATACTTCCGGTGCTGGAAATGTGGAGAATTGCGACGAACTGTCGGTTCTACGGGACGGTGGTGTCTGAGGATGGAGACGTGCTGCTCGACTCCCCGCTTTCGTTCCATCTTTTCCACAGTAATACAAAGGGTGAGCTGCTGCAGAACTTCTGCTGGCGCGGTGCGTTTCCGAGGTCCGCTGGGCATTGCTTCAGGGAAAGCCTCGTCAGGCACGAATTCTTCGAGAGGCCAGATGGTGCTCGTGTGAGGACACAGCCACGCTTCTTTCGGGGCCTCTAGCTAATGCAGGTTTGTGACTCTTCGTGACTTGATGATGCGTCTTAATATTAATCCGTCTGGGAGCGTCAAGAATTCCAGAACAGAGGGAGTATGTAGGATTGGAAGATTAATTGAACTCGGTATCTTGATTGTACAAATTCGTTTCTGGCTGCCCATGTACTTCAATTAACGACCTGTAATGTTTTTCATTTTCACTAGTAGTGGACACCTTTTTTATATGTTCTAGTTTTTTTTTTGGCGATTATATGTTCAAGTTAAGGATGGTAAGAGCATCTCCAACAGCCTCTGTATAATCGAGTTGTTAGCTAAATATACAAAAGATCTAGAAAAAAACGATCCAACAGACTCTCCTTCCTCCTCTCTATTCTTTCTAGCTCGCCATCGAGACGGCCTCGCTGTCCAAATTTGGCGAGCTCGCACGGCTCGTCATCGGCCTCCAGCTGCACGCGCCTCCCTCTTTCCCGCGCGCTTTCTTTCTTTCGGCGCCTCGCCCTGCTCCCACGCGCGCAGCGCCCTCTCCGTTCTCGCGCACCATATCATTCTTGCGACTTGCGAGGCTCCAATCCATCGCCGTCAAGCTCGACCAGGAGTACATCGCGGCATCCATTGATCGACTCCTCATTTGAGTGCATGGATACATCTCCAGATAGCACCGGAGAACGCAGCACTGCGGCTCCCAAGGCTACAACCTCCAAACTCCATGGACGACACAACCAATCCCTTGTTTCCCCTTTCTAACCTCTAGCCGCCAATCTGTGAAATTCATGACCCAGGTAACGAATTAGGCCAAATTGATCTCACGAATCCCTTGTACACCTCCAAATATATCCATTTGTGGTCACTGACACCCCTCCGACCATATCTCCGTGCGGGCCTCTCATGGCGATTGATGTGACTGAACGGGAGAAGAACGATCTAGTGAAAGCATGTTGGCTAGCTTTGCATGTTCCAGATTGGAAAACGTATTTGTGCCTGTGCGTTTGGAAAAGAAAAAGAGAGAGGAAAGAATGGCGTGGAGGATTTTGTATTGGAGAGTCAAGGTTTGGATAGTCTGTTGGAATACTCTATAGTTTTAGCAGGTATTTATTTTTACAAAGGAGGCAAAATCTCTAAATTTAGCTAATATTATACAGAAGCTGTTGGAGATGCTCTAATATGGATGTATTAAGCCGGATTGGTCTGGATGCTTATGATAGATAAGAATTCCATGTTGCGGCTTTTGTTTTGTTTTGTTGTTGGAGCCTGTTCATTTTGCGGACAAATGTGGAGAGAGACAGTAGGTTGGATTACAGCCATTTACATGTACGAGTACAACGTTACATTTTTATTCCTATTAGCCAGTATTGGATCGGTGATGAGTCCCCAAGTCACATAATCATGCCATATATCGGAGTGACATGACCAAGCCTAGATCAACCAAGAGACCAATACCCGCTCTACTAGTTGAATCAAACAAGAGGTTATTGCCATGGGCCTCAAAGCTCTGGCATTTTCATGGTGCAATCTGCAATTTGACCTCAGCATATCTAAAAAGACGATGCAATGAAGAAATCGATCAAATCAAAGCATGCATGATTATAAAATGGTTATGCTTAGAACGAGTGCTGCAGATTGGCTACACCGTAGATAACAAAATAACTAACTATTATGTCCTAGAAACATCCAGCAGTTTTAATAATGGTTTTCTCAAACCTTTACCAAACAATATTTTAAGCTCATTCGGCGCATACTGAGATTGCAACATTTCATTCACGTGTATTCATTTTTGACGGAACATGTGTTGCAATTAACATTATAGAGTTATAGAGATGCGTGAGTATTCTATTTTTTATTGTACGTGAGTAATTCTATGCATATGATATCTCAATCTTCTATTATAAAGTCATTTTCCAAAGCAGAAATATTACTTGTATCTTTCACAAACAACCATAGTAGAAACATATAAAGATGAAATCATGGTTTGTTACCTGGAGTATAGAAACTTGTGTAGGGTACAGTGGCAGAGTAGGCCTCCCTCTTGCCTACCTTCCTCACTCGTTCAGATTGGAGCTCGAGAGTGAAGACAACAAAATCCATGGTTACAAAAACAGTAGTACATGTGACCCCGAAAAAGCCAATCACTTATAGTGAGACGAAACATTGATGGGGAGCAACTTCTTGAGCCTGATGACCCTAGGTTGTGCCCATTCTGCGCTGCCTTGATCTACACCAGCCTCCAACGACCAAAAGGTCATAGCCCTCAATGCTAGCAAATCCTAGCATGCCATCCTCTACCATCACGAGTCCAATGTCATTTTCTACTATCAAAAAACAAAACATTGTGTACTGAAAGTTCCAACCAAAAAGAAAAATGACGACCAAGATACTATAAGTTGTGATGTGAAGAGATTTCTTCCAAGACTTCTCTCCCTACTAGAATGAAAGAGCAGTTCTCCTGGTCATCAGTGTTCACTTACTGGGTACTCCATCAGTGCACAATTAAAGCTGAAAAGATGCATCGTATCAGTTGCAGAAGTAATTAACTTGGCCCGTAAGTCTCCTCCTTTGTATTCTACATTCACATTGCACAGCCTCATCTGGCCCTTTCAATTCTAGTTTGAGAGACGTCTGCATCCATTTCTACTTGGAGCAAAAAGCTAGAGTAACACGAAACCAGCTAATTAGAGAACGAGAGGTCATGGAATGCTTCGGTGAAGGTAGGACCGCATTGGACACAGGGGCCCACTTGGCTGCGTGAGAGCGAGGACTTGGATTGCTCGGAAAATGGCATCGACGCACTGAACTTGTACAGACAGATTTTCCCCACTCGGTCTGTGCGTCACTCGGTCTGTGCGTCTTCTCTGTTTCCCATCACCGGCTGTAGCGCTCTGTTTCTTCCAGGTCCCGCTCTTTGTACCTTCTCCAAAGACCTTTCGATCATCTTGTCTTGTTCCGATTGGCCACATCGAGATCGTGGCACATCAAACAGTGAAAGAGACATGCGCTGCCAATGAAGAAACACAAGACTGTGTAGGTGTTTGGAGACTAGGGACTAAATTTTAGTTCCTAGGAATCTTGCGATTTAGGAGTATTAGATAAAGTCTAATTATAAAACTAATGTCAGAACTCTCAGACTAATTCGCGAGACGAATCTAATGAAGGTAATTAAGACATGATTAGTGACTAGTTACTGTAACATTACTGTAGCAAATTAGAGATTAATTAGACTCATTAGATTCGTCTCGCGAAATAGCACCCATCTCTAAAAAGGTTTTATAATTAGGCTTTATTTAATACTCCTAAATCGTAAGATTATCTGCGACTAAATTTAGTCCAGCTGATCCAAACACCACCTGTGTGAACCGCATCATCTGAAAACCCCAACCTTTCACAAAGCAGCCGCGCCGCGGCTTCTCTTGCGCAGCAGAGCAGCACACGCCACGAGCAAAGATTCACCGATCGCCGGTGAACCACCGGCAACAGAGCACACCCGCAAGCATCCATGTCGGGAACTGCAAGCGTAAGACTCTGACCGAGCCGCCGCCGCCGGCCCCGTGCTCCCGAAGGAGCTGGTTGTGGGAGATCCTGATCCAGCTGCCGGCGAAGCCGCTCCTTCGGTGCCGCGCAGTCTGCCGCTCCGGTCCTGGGGCACGTCCGAGGCCATCTTCCTCCTCGCGCTCCACCGGCGCCAGCTATCGCTCCCGCTCGTCTCCTTCCACGGCCAGCTCCCCTAAAACCTCAGGCATTTGAAGCAAAGGCCTCACCACCAGACTATGACATCTTAGTTATACAAGTAAAAGTAAAAATATATTTAATATTTTTTAGGCGGGCCGTGCCGTGCCGCCCACTCGACTTAAGCCTCGGCTCCAAACACGACCCGTCGCTTCGTGCCATGCCGGCGCAGCACGAATTTTTGTGGGCCGGCCCCCACCTAAAATAAGTATCCTATAGCGGGCGAGGCGCCGGAGGAACCCAAAAGCTCGGCCTCGTCCGCGGTCTCCTTGGCGACGCCGGCCGCGAGGGATGTCGCGGACCCGACGGCCATGGTGTGGCGGCGAAGGGAGGGGTGGGTGTTGCGGCACACGGGAGACACGGAAGCGCACGACGTGAGGTGGGGGCGAGCTTGCTGGGACTGCCAAAGGAGACCGCCTGGCGGCCACCACCTGCGTTGCCGCCGGATTGAGGGAGAAGAGGGCGGCTCCCCTGCTGCTTTTCAGCGTATGAGAAGGAGAACAGAGAAGAAAGAACGAGCCGGTACTGACATGACGAGTGGCAAGTGGGTAATTTTGAAAAAACTCTCCCTCGCAGCCCGTGAAAGGAAAGGAAAAGAGGATGTGAGAAATAAACTATAAAAAAGCTATATTTTTTGCTGCAGCTTCTCACCACAGCCCTTACTTTTGGTTGTCTTTTGATTTTTAGAGAGGAAAAGCAGGTTTCCAAGCCAAACCAGAGGGACCCAGTTCTACAGACTTTCCCGCACTCGGTCGGCGCCTCTGCTCTGTTTCCCATCCCTTCCGGCTCTAGTTCTCTGTTTCGTCCAGGTCCGGCACCAATCTTCCCTTCCGATTGGCCACGTCTAGATCGGGGCACAGCAAAGCGGGAAAGAGTCGTGGTGGCTCCGCTTCTCTGTTTCCCATCCCCTGCTCTGCTTCTTCCACCTTGAGGCTCCAGCTCCCTCTCGTCTGATCCTTCCCCAAACAACCTCCTCCGATCATCCTGTTTCTGATCCGATTGGCCACGCCAAGATGAAACAGGCGTGGTGGCTCTGCCGCTGAAGAAAGACAATACACAAGACAGTGTGAGCCGCACCATCCCAAAAAACCCCAACCTTTCCCCAATCCGCGCAGCAGCACAGGCCGAGACCAAAGATCGTCGATCGCCGGCGAGCCACCGGCAACAGAGTACCGCCACAAGCATCCATGTCGGGAACCGCAAGCGTAAGACGGTGGCCGAGCCGCCGCCGCTGCCGCCGCGCTGCCGGCCCGGTTCTCCCAGAGGAGCTGGTGGTGTGGGAGATCCTGATCCGGCTACCGGCGAAGCCGCTCCTCCGCTGCCGCGCGGTCTGCCGCTCCTGGCGCCGCCGCACCTCCGAGGTCGCCTTCCTCCGCGCGCACCACCGGCGCCAGCCGTCGCTCCCGCTCGTCTCCTTCCACGGCCAGCTCCCCGCCGCCGAGAGCCCGCTTGCCATCTTGTACAGGCGGCGGCTCCCCAGCGGCGCCCGGGCCAGCCGCGCCGTCGTCGACGCCGCCCTCGACACGCTCGACCTTCGTCGGTCCCCCTCGGAGCGCCAGCCCGTGCTCCGCTTCAACGACTACAACTACTACCGCGACTACTGCGTCCACGCCTCCTGCGACGGCCTGCTCCTGATCTCCCTCGGCAACAACCGCTTCTACCTCTGCAACCCGGCCACGCGCCAGTGGACCGGCCTGCCGGCCCTCACCGGTGCCATCGGCGTCGCGCTGTACCCGCACGCCTCCTCCGGCGAGTACCGCGTCCTCTACTGGAAGGGCGGGACCTTCGTGAACCGCCGCGACGTCGTCTACCACGTGCTCACCGTGGGCTCCTCCTCCGCGGCGCCACGCCGCATCGAGGCCGCCTCGCCTTCCGCCAGGCGGTTCGTCGAGACGGGGTGGCTGCACAGGAACGACCACCCCGCCGTCCTGCTCCGCGGCTGCCTCCACTGGATCCTCCAGGGCTGGCCGCCGGAGAAAGTCCTGGTCGTCTTCGACACGGCCGCCGAGTCGTTCAGGACGATGCCTTCTCCGATCGCCGCCGCCTGGGACTGGCCGCGGCTGCTCGAGATGGACGCCACCCTCGCCGTCAGCTGGGTGGACAAGAGCCAGACGATGATGAAGCTGTGGGTGCTGCAGGACTACGAGAGGGGCATCTGGTCGTTGAAGCGCCGAATCATACTTCCCGTGGTGGAAATGTGGAGTGTGGTGAGGAACTGTCGGTTCCACGGGACGGTGGTGTCTGAGGACGGAGACGTGCTGCTCCATGACCCGCGCTGCTCCCATATGTTCCACAGCGATGCCAAGGGTGAGTTGCTGCAGACGTTCCGTTGGAGGAATGTGCTTCCCAGGCCTGTTGGGCATTGCTTCAGGGAGAGCCTCGTCAGGCACGAGTTCTTCGAGAGAGAACCTGGTGCGCGTGTGAGGAGACAGCCACGCTTCTTTAGGGGCCTCTAAGCAAGTGCAGGTTGGTGCTTCTAGTTCTTGATGACTTGTCCGTTACATCTTGCTCGGTATTACTCCATTTGGGTACAACTATGCTACAAATGCAGAAAACAAACTCGTGTAGGATTATTGGACTCGGTATCTTGTGTGTACAAATTCGTCTCTGTGTTGCTGCTCCAGCATATCAAACATTACACTTGTTTCTCACTTCCCCCGTAATAACTAGTACTCGGCTCTTTTTTTTTTTAAGGAAAGTACTCGGCTCTTTTTAATATGTTCAAGGATGGTGCTATGGATGTATTAGGATTGGTCTGCTGGATGACAATAAGAACTCCGTATTGCAGTTCCTGTTTATTGTTTGTTGTTGGAGCCTGATCGATTTGACAAATGTGGAGAGAGACAAAAGGTTGGATCGCAGCCATTTACATGCATGTACGAGTACAGCATTACATTTTTACTTATTCCTTTTAGCTAGTATTGGATCGGATGAGTCCCAAGTCACAGAACCATGCCATATATCGGAGTGACATGACCAAGCCGAGATCAACCATGGGACTAACGACCGCTCTACTAGTTTTTTTTTTTTTTTTTTTTGAGATTACACAGTACAACTCAGACACTCACAACGCACGCACACTCACCCCTATGAACACACGTACGCAAACCCTACCCCTATGAGCATCTTCGAACCAGAGGTTAGCGCCATGGCCCTCAAAGATCTATGGCCCCGTGGACCGTCGTAGGTGCTTCGAGATTCTAAAAAGTAAAAACAAAACATTGAGTACTAAAGTTCCAACTGAAAAATCACGACCAAGATACTATAAGTTGTGATGCGAAGAGATGTCTTCCCAGAGTTCTCTTCCTACTAGGATGAAAGATTGTCAGTTGGCTACTTGTGATCAATATCGTTTGGCCACTTGGTACTCAGTATTGGAATATGTAAGGACAAAAAGTCAAAACAGCAGTATACTAATCTGGTAGCCGTAAAACATCATAGCAATAGCCAATGGATGCTACACCACATAAAGAGAGAGCACATCAGTCACGTATTTTTACTGCTTCAACGTCTTCGTACCACAAACAACAGCAACATGAGAGATAAATCAAATGCAGCTTCAGTACGACAGAAAAAAAAGAAAAAGAAAACAAAAAGGTCGAGCAGTCGACTAGCCTCACGTGGGTAGCAGTTTAATAGCGATACAGGCACATATAGATCAACATTACTCGTGAGTCGTCACAAAGCAATAGTTAGCAAAAATCATTACAAACAGAAGACAGATTGCCAACGATATCATGGAGCATGATTGTTAGTGAATTCTTTTCAATCGTTTGATTCGTGCACCCATCATACACCAACAGCAATATGCACAGATAACTCAAATGGTACAGTATACATGCAAATTACATTATCTTGACAACGTAACAGGTGGTAAGTAGTGGTAACGACAGAAGACATGCTTTCTTAGTGTAACAGGCTAGGGGTGGTGTTAAATTGAATATAGTCCTACTTGCGGTGACAGCAGACAGCTGATGGCCACATTGTTTGGTTCACTGGAAGTGTTGTTCTCCAGTTCCATGGAAATAACTGCTCAGAAGGAATCATGAGCTGGGCTGTCCGAATGCATGTCCATGGACGAATCATTCGAAGCTGTAGGGTTCACGTCGCGGCTTGCACCATTTGCAAAGTAGCCTGTATCCCCACCCTGTTCCAGGTGGTATGGTTGCAGGCTCCGGCGGATGGGGCTAGATAATGCGTTTGAAAAGACCATCGAGTTCTTGGACTGTGTCAATCCAGGGTTACCTGGCGCAAATAGGCTTGGAGATGGTTGCTGGTTGCTTGTGTTGGGGATATGCGCCGTAGCTGGAGTGGTTTGGTTAGAGTATTGTGACCTTGGAGAGGCTAATGCATTATCACCTCCATACTGAATCTCGTGCTACACATACAAAGGATTCATAAGTATATGTAACCATTTGTTGACTAGAAATATGCAAAACGAAGTAACTGTATATTAAGAGCAAAGGTCTGGAGGTACAAATAGTGCAAGAAAACAATCAATGTGCAGCATCAAAGGTAACTTTGCAACAATGGTAATATCATCTTATAAATAATTGTTTCTTACACTGAAGAAGGTAACAAGCCAGCAACAATTGACATATTATTCAGGAATAAACATAACATATGAGATAGCAATTTATAAAAGTTTTTCAACAACATCTTCGATTCTAAAATAGTCCCTTAAAACAGAATACAAATACAGAGAGAGGGATACTGCAAGCTTACCTGGATGTGGGAGGCTATGTCAGCCACTGTCAGCCTCAATCCATTTTCATGCTGCCTCAAGATCCATTCATAGAGCTTTTCCTGAATCAATTAGAGAACATGGAGCGTTAGTGAAATATCAGGGCGTAAAAAAAAAGTGAGAAATGGAAGGTGTCATTCCACATCAGCAAATATGAATGTTACATGGTGGAAGGCGTCCCTCACATATTCCTAACTAACAAGATAACTGGTCCAAGTAGTGATGTGAGACTTATGAGAAGCTACAATTGCAGACAAATCACTGTAGTTTGCAAATAGTAAACACCAGAGGCGAAGGGCTGCAGTTTTGTAAAGAGCTAAATTCGTGCTGCAAGGGCTGCAGTGACCATTTTATATAAGCATGAAAATCAATCATTTACCAATAGCGCTAATATAACTACGATGAAACAAGGGTAATATTCCTTCTGGCATTAATATATATATATGACTTTAGGACAACTTTCCTTGGCTCAATTTGAATCAATAAATGTTGTCCTAAAGTCATATATTAAAAACAGGAGAAATACTCATCATGGATACCGCAAGTTCTAAACAAAACCATATCTCAAGAAACTCCAAGTCCTGAAGCCAAAAAAGATGCCTTCCAAGACAGAAAGAAGTATCCTAGTGGGTACAGATGTGCCTCTAATAGCGAGATCGAACCAAATAGCAGTGTACAAGTTGCAAGGTTGAGTTAAAGCTGAAAAGATGCATCTTCGTACTACTGCGGAAGTGACCTGCTTCGTAAGTAAAGTCTCATCACATTCACATCTGCTTTCCAATTGTGCGCCTTCCTCTGAACCAAAGCATTATCTTACCCTTGCAAAGGACAAAGCGCCGACGTCTACAACCATTTCCACTCAGAGCAGAAAAGCTAAACTAACACGAAAGCGTCTAATTAGAGAAGGGTCGCCTGTAGAGGTTGATAAGTTCCTATCCCAACTGGCTTAATGTCAACAGTATTTCGTCTGACACCAATCAATTTTCTTGGCACGTCTCATTCAAATACTGGATTATCCAGATTGGTACACAGGACAACCAAGAACAGAAATCAAATTTCGAAAAATGCTGGCACTACCTATGTGTCGAAATTACGCGCAGTATGGTCACGGAATTCGGTCATAAATTGATCGCATCATTGAATTCCGTCTCCTGATAAGAAAAAGCTACCATCGCCGATCTCTTGGACGGAAAAAAGACCCAAATCGCTGACAAAATTGGGCCTACAAATCCAGTCTTCCCCAAAGACCTCACTTCATCAGCGCCCAAATTCCCCACCAATCAAGTCGGAGAAACCCCCAGGAATCCAACAGCCCTTCTACCGAATTCGAATTCCCCAACGGAAGGCAAATCGTTTCCCACCGCCGGACCGCTCAGACCCGAATCGAAACACGACAAGCACAGGGGGGTACGTACCATGGCGTGGCGCTCGCCGGCCTGGAAGGATGCCTTCTGCGCGCCCATGGCGAGCGTGTAGAGCTGCGAGAGCGAGTTGGCGGCGCCCCGGAACGCGCCGTACAGCGCCCGGTCCGTCTCCTCCAGCCGCGCCGCCTCCGCCTTCCGCTTCTTCCCCGCCATCACGCCCCTCCCCTCCCTGACCTCCCCCGCCTCCCGATCCGTTCCCCGGCCACGAGCGAACCCTAGGGCCGAGATGCGCGCGGGCTCTCCGCGGTGTGGTGACGCCGACGCGCACGAAGCGGCGGCTTTACGTCTCTTTCTCTCCTTCTCTCTCTCGCTGAGTTTTTTTGGTCTCCTTCCCGTGGCGTGTGGTTGGTTGCTCTGCTTCTATATCGCCTCTTCGTTGCTGGCTGCGGGTGGGCGACGACGGGGACCGGCGCAGGGGGCCCGCATGGCGGTGGGAGAAGGGGCGGATGCGAGCACGTGACGCGCGGTGGGGGACGGCCGCACGTGGGGCTTGGATTGGTTCATGGCGTGGCGGCGCGACCTGCCAGATGGGCTCCGTACCCTGCCCGCTTGGCAGTGCCAGACTGCCAGTGTGGGGGCGGCACGCCTCCTCCTGGCCGCTAATGATGATGGGCCAGACAGGAACAGACGTATGGGCTGTGAGTTCTAGATCCATGGGCCAGATCACATCTTCGCCGGGACGTTGCACTCCTGGACTTTGTCTTAAAAAATGAAGACCCTGTCTGCTAAAAAAAAAAAGAAAAGTCTAATTCACCTCCTCAACTATTGGGGGTAGCGCAATCTACACCTTGAATTACAAAACTGGGTAACCGCAGTCCTTCAACTATAGGGGTGGGTGCAATTTGACTCCCTGGGCGGTTTTCAGGGCGGTTTTGTCCGACGTGGCACCGTGGGTCCCACACGTCATGTGCCACGTCACCTTTTTTTTCTTTTCTTTTTTTTTCTTCTTCCCGCTGAACACCAGCCTTGTCGGGCAATTCGTCGAACACCACACATGCGCGGCGGCCAGCGAGGTGCGGCTCCTCCACGAGAGCGGGGAGCTCCGGCGCGTCCTCGTCGGCGCGGCGCCGGCGCCGCCCGCGCCCTGCGTGTCCTTCGGCGGTTCGCGGTTCACGCCGTGCGACGCCTACGGGGGCAGACACCGCCGGTTCAGCGAGAAGACCGGCAGGTTCCGCATCTGCGCGGCCTGCAACGAGAACGGGCTCATCCGGTGCGCTGCCTGCTGCTCCGGCGGCTGACGTGCGCGTGTACGTCCCGTCTCGATTGGAGCCGTTCCAAGTGGAAGAGAAAGATGCTTAATTGCCGATGGATCGACAGCAGCACCGGGAAGCAATCCAATCAGATAGCAGCAGGAAGCAATTGAATAGGTGAAGTATTCAATCCCTCGACGCGTTGAAGCAATAAAGGAATAAAGTATGCACCTGCTTTGACGCGATGATTGGGTCTAAATTCAATCGAATCCAACGGGATCGTGCTTCTTTCTCGCCATCCGCCACTCCAAGGACGAATAGGTGAGCTAGGAGGCGGTGCACGTGGCGCCAGGAGAGTTGGAATCGCACGGCCGCCTGGAAGAAGAGCTTGCGGAGAAGCGGCGGTTGAGGACGGGAAGCACGGAGCGGCGGCGGGTAAGGGCGTCGTCCGACGCGTTCTGGTGCTGGTACAACACCGTGCAGAGGCGGAGCAGCGACGCGGTGGCGAAGAGGCGACGCGGCGGGATGGCGTTGAGGCGGCGTCGGTCGAGCCTGCGGGCGACGTCGGCCACTCGGCGAGGCAGAGCGCGCGGCACGGCTTCGGGTCGGCGGCCAGGACCTGGAGCCCCGCCGTCGCGCAGCTGGGCGCGGCGAGGGAAAGAGGAGAAGAAAGGAGGAAAAAAAAAAGAAAAAAGAATGACGTGTCATCTAACACGTGGGTCCCACTACGCCACGTAGGATAAAACCACTCTGAAAACCGCCGAAGGAGGTAAATTGCACCGAGTGTATAAGTTGGAGGACTGCGGTTACCCGATTTTATAGTTGGAGGGAAAAATTGAGCTACCCCCAATAGTTGAGGGAGGCAGATAGGACTTTTCTCAAAAAAAAAAAATGAAGACTCTGGACTTGGGCCTCCTGTTTGTTGACTCGTTGACTTGACGTGGCAGCCAGCAGCATGCATGTGACCTCTTGACTAGGGAGCAGCGCTAGTAGGTTCTGCTGGCGTCCATTCACGAATTCGATAGTACTACAGCACGATGGAAGAATGTGCACCGAAATTGATGTAAACTTAATCACGCACAGCAAAAAGGAAAGGAAAAAACAAAACAAAGAATTGGACCATGTAACCAGTAGAGAAAACATTGCGAACAAGATTGAGAAGACGTGCATCGCTGGAAGAAGCAGCTATGGCAATAAATTTGCGGTGGAGGAGGAGAGCAGACAAACAGAGCCCGGTGAGGAACACAACCTGGTCTCCGGTCTCTTGCTGCCGCCGTTGATGATTTTGATGCCACGATCAACGTACAATTACTTCGTCAAATTCGTTAAAGCAGCAACGTACAATTAAGTGATAAACCCATATCGCCGGCCGGCCGGCGAGACGCACGGACCACTCACGACGAAACCACCACCTCGTCGCCGTGGAGGTCGTGTCCTCGAGACCTCCGCCGCCGCCGCTGCCGACGCATCCGCCTGGTCTTCGCCGCCGCCGACGGTGCCGGCCCCCTGCCGCGCCTCCGCCGGAGCGCGGCGACGGTGTCGGTGAACGCGCGGAGGATGTCCTTGTGCACCGCCCGGTCGTTGAGCTCCAGGTAGCAGAACAGCAGCTCCTCCATCAGGTCCCAGTCCACAACCGGCGCGCTCGACGCGTCGTCGTCGTCGTCGCTCCCCGCGCCCTCTGCCTCGCGCCGCGCGGCGTCCACCATCTCCCGCATCGACCGCCGAAAATCATCGTACGGCGCCACCGAGAACGTCACCACCGCCACACCGCCGCCGCCACAAGCCACCGCCTTGGCCGGCAGCTCCGCGGGCGGCGGGACGTCCTCGCTCCCGCCGTCGGTGTAGTAATCCTGCGTGGACGACGTCGAGCCGCCCGCGTCGGCGACAGCAGCAGCGGCGCCGAGCCGGAGCGACCGGAACTCGACGGCGAGAGCGCCAGCGTCGTCGTCGTCGTGCTCGCGGCCGTTGTCTGCAGTGGCGTGGCGACGCCGGCGGCTGAAGGCGAAGGAGTTGGTGCGGGGGTGCATGCACCCGGAGAGGAACGAAGCGGACGACGACGACGACGACTTGTCGTTGGCGTTGGCGTGGCCGCTGCCATGGAGCTTCTTGAGGGCGTTGGAGAAGTGTCGGAATGACCTGTGGAGCCTTGCATGCTTCTTGTTCCTCGTCGTCTCGTTGTTCACGGCCATGGCGTTCTCCTCCTCCATGCTTGATTTCTTTGACTCTCGTGGTGCGTTTTCTGATGTTTCAAGCTTTCAAGAGGGGGCGCAGCTGTGCAGGTGTCACCGCATTTATGTGCATTGGAGTTATATGTCAGTTGCACGACTCGCTCCGTTTTTAATCATATGACGCCGTTGATTTTTTATTGAACTTTGACCAATATTATAGATTTAAATAATTACTTTTCGAATGTGAAATGAATATTATTAGATTCATCATCAAAAACACTTTAAAGTTAACTTATACACTTAGCTATTTACATAAATATTTTGAAATAAGACGAACGGTCAAACGTAATGAAAAAAGTCAACGGCGTCATATATTAAAAAATAGAGGGAGTACATTGGTATGTTGACCCTTTTTGAATTGTTTTCCGATTGCCAAGAAGTCGCCACAGAATTATAGAACCTTGACCACCGTTGCCCACAAAACTAGATTGTCTATATGTAGGTAGCAGAACAGCTCTCGTATGCAGCGAGAGCTTTGTTTGTAATTTACTGAAATTTACACTTCGATAACAAGTTTGTTGTCATCGGCCTGGGGATACCATGTCCAAGGTGATGAGCAATGAGAAAATGAAAAAGGTTGACTTGACAGCATATTAACATGTTTCCACTTTTCAAACTAGAACAAGATGGGGGTAAATCTTACATAGATCCAATCATTTCTTAACCTATTCAGGTCCAAGAAAAAAAAAAACATAAGTTATTTCCAAACCAGCCCTGAACTTGATTCTGAGGCGAGACAGGTTCATTTCTAACTATCTTCTTGATTCCCAAGACCGGCACCAAATCGCTATCAGGCGGGTTCAAACATTTTCAGACAATTATCGTTTTTTCTTTTCAGTCAGATCTGCTCTTATATTTGCGTATGAAATCGAGGTAAATTGGAACAATGGCGCACGTACGAGGATATCCACATGACCATATCGTATTGATGGATGGCCTTGCCTACACACTGTATAGTAGTCCAAGAGAATTTGGGAACAGCTCTTGGAATTTGGCAATTGCTTGATCTTGACCAAGAGAATAGTAGTCCAAAAGAATCAAATTAATCAAATGTGGCCCAAAAGCACAATGTTCAAATGGCACACATGTGAACTTGGGAAAGGCCAGATTTCGAACAAAGTATTTCTCATAATATCCACTGCAATATAACTGTTTTATATGAAATTTCTATACCAAACCAGATGCAAGACTTGCGAGTCTAGAGACACACCCACGCACATCACCTGATTGACAACCCTAGAGAATCTAATGAACATCAGAGTTGTGCATTCATTCATTCACGTCAAAAAGAACACACCACACACGTCGAAAAGCAGCCAGCCCCCTACCTGTATGACTCGCTACTTGGAAGCCCGTGAGAGGAAAAAGATTGACAGCACGAAGCACACCACGAGCCTCACAAGTGGCACAAGCGCATCGCAAAACTCAGCAGCCGGAGACACCGGTGCTGTTTTCCGTGTAAGTTTATTAGTTGAACGCGCAATGCAGAATGAAAACTCACTCTGCATAATCACAAGGCAGAGAAACAACAATATGGTTGAGGCGCTGAGCCTTGGTCAGAGATTGCACTGAATTTACAGTCGAGATCTGAGACTGATCCATTATCAAATAGCGCCACTAAACTCAAATTCTGCAGGCGGAACAACAAAAGCATGCAGAAAGCAATTACTCAGCCTACATGATTAACTACTATGCAAATACATATATAACATCATACACAAAGATATATCATCACTGGGGAAATTTCATCGCTAGGGGCGGCACTGGGGCAGATTGATAGAAGCATGCTTCTCAGAAGATGACGCATGCGCTTCTCAGAAGGTGATACCTGCGTTTCCATGGGGATATGGATACCTGCCCTTGTTCCCAGCCAAGAGTGGCCGCGAGATCACAGGGAGCCCCCATGGTGACATGAAGATGACGGCCGGGCAAATGTTAGCGTCCCTCGTTGCGCCACTGTGACGGATCTTGGAAGAAAACCCGGCAACCTTCCTTGGAAGGAGGGCTGAGGTGATCGTGCTCCACTTCAGCTTCTTGACATGGACGAAACAGGAGGAAGCTGCCTTACCTTGTAGGGCCGGCAGCCACCGCCACCGAGGCCTTGGAGCGGCCACATCATCCCGGCATTCCAGCCTCTGGTATTGGAAGAAGCTGGCTGTCCGGCTGCCGCCGACGATGCCGGTGTCCTGGAAGCCCATCATTGCAGCGCACTGGAAAAGCTGCAAGGCAAGAGATATAGACACTACAAGGAGGACATACAGATCGCAGAAGACAAGAACAGTAGGCACATGGAATGACCCCTAAAGTGGTACCACGTTGATGGATTAGAAGCATTAAAACGTGGAGAAAGGGACAAAGCTTGCCCTAAGGCTTGATTCCTTGCATCACATGGGCCTAGACATCCTTTCACATCCATGTCCCTCCTCCATTCACACCCCTCCCAAACAGGATGCTTGAGTACAATCTCGTAAATTTACTGAAAACATTCTTGGTTGCCATGAGTTTCCAAGTCCCCACGACAGCATGGCGCTCGTTTCCTGTGGAAATCAGAGTATACTTTTGTCCTTGCATCTTTTCTTGACTTGTCAGATGTTACTCAATCAGTTGTGTCTGCCATTGGAATTATCAGGAATCTTCACAATGATGCGCAATGGAAAGTGCAACTTTTAATCTAGAAAAGAGCTACTTTTTTCCAAGGAAAATATGTAGCGATACAAGAGATGGTCATGGACAATTCATAGTTAGGAAACTAATAAGATCCAAGAGCAACTATTTTTGTGATTCTTGAAGAGTAGAAGCAGTGTCCTCGGTTCTATTTCTCAAATAGGAGTGTAGAACACCAAAAACAAATACATCATTTTAAACGTCACAGGTACATTAGCAGAAGGGACACCTTAAGACTACCCCTCTCAACCGATATGGAGTCAAGTACATGTTTTTAGTTGCTCCAAGTCCAACAATTGCAAGGGCAGTACTAACCTATTTGAATGACAATTTCCAAACCTCCCTGACATTAGATGATCCATCGGCAACATCATTGACCAGCTCAGATTGCATGACGCCTAAAGAATAACCGAAAATTAGAACAATAATACTTGACTACCAAACGACATACAAGTGCAAAACAGAATGAACATAAAAATACAGAGAAATTGCTCGCGGTCTACAGTTATGTTCCCATCAGCGAAGAGATAATAGCCTCTACAGTGTTAGCATGTGAAATATCATGTTAACCAAGGGTGGTCCACATTGTACATCTACTTCATGTCTAGAACACCCGTAATTGCCACTACTCATTCGGAATAACAAGCTTGCACCCCCTCTCTTCAACAGCATATGACACTTTGGACACTACGCAGCCAGGTCTCCAATAAGCAACGTTGACCCTAATTCATAATTATGTTAGTAAAAGTTGTCCTTATTAGCAAATCTAACTGATCAAGGATATTATATTATTTCCATGTTCCCCATATAAATATTTCTAGATTTGAGGGACAGAAGTTGAAGAAGTTTGACAATTCAAAATCTAAAATATGATATAATTATGTGGTTTGACATAAAAGGCTTTGTTGTTGTTGTTGTTGAGTTCGACATATACTAATGAAATCATGAAAAATAACGGTCACTGCATAATCTCCCAACTCTCAATCCTTCTATTTTCCCAAGTTTGAAAAATAAGCACCCTCTTGGAAAGTGAAAACGAGTTCTAAGGCACCATCTAGACAGGACGAACAGACATCTTACCATCTTCTTCAACTAAACGCAGAAACTGCCTAGTGCCACCACCTACACCAAAGTAATATTTCTTCCCTGCCATGTAAACCATACCCCCAGGGTAGTGCAAGCACTGCAAAAGGTTTTTGGTATATAAGCATAATGATATTCAGCAAAATTTAGTCTTGTGAAAAAATAATATTCAGAGAAACAAAAAGAACTGAATATTGACCTTCTTAATGAGCCTGTAGAGATTTGGGAGAGAAGATAACGCGTAAACAGTCTCGGCCATCAGGATGATATCATACCCACTAGACGTTTTATCTTCTGTATCATGACTAGTCGTTTTGTCACGCTCAGCATCCCCACAAAGAAGTAGCTTATCCATCTCACTCCAATCACCAGCAAAGAAACCAACACTCCTAGACATACATGTTCCTTCAGATTGCTCCTTGAAAAGATTCCCTCTTACATTCGGTATGGTGAGGCACTTAAGGACCTCAGCATTGAAATCTTGGAAGTGAATCAAGCCAGCACCCTGAAAGTTCTAGCTTTTGAGGAATCAATGTATATGAGAAATATTCCAAAATCTCAGACAGGAAAGGGTCAATACCTTGAGACCTGCAAAGATGCCTGGGAGGCCATGTCCGCATCCAAGCTAAAGAATCAAGAGAACAGAGCTAATGTAAGCAGCTTTTTAATACACTGATACTCTACAACTGTTTGTTTGAATAGTTATGCTAAAGTGTTCAGACACTTGGATATTCAACTACAGATTACAAGGTGGTATTAACAGAGGTGCACCTAAAAAAGTAATAACTAGACCCAGTGAATTTATTAGGAAAAAAATTAATAACTACTCCCTTGACCCTCGTCCCGTCCTTCATTCATATATGACATAACATCATATATACAAGGAAGTAGGGAGTAAATAGAATTCCAGTGGCACATACATAAATATAACAGTACAACATCAGGGAGCAAGAATCACACCTCTAATACACGTTTGCCTTCTAGAAGCAATTTATCATCATTGATTTCGGAATTCAGGGTCTTCACCAAGTCTAATGAACCTTCCCACAGCTTCAATCCACCTGGTGCCCATGGTTATGCTCAAGTTCAGAGAGCTAAACAAGAAAAACACATTGCAAAGGCAAATAGTATTCAGTCTTCACCTTCATATTTTCCGGGGACCAAATCCGAGTTTTTGACCCCAAAAACATCAGTTGTACTCACTCTCCCCTAGTAAAAAAGATAAAGAAACACGGTTTAGTTTAGTATTATCACAAGGAGATAAGCTACCATACCATACCCATCCTAAACATATCTTTAACATAAGAAAAAGCAACCATAATCACTTTCCTTGTGCTGCCCCTGATTCATAGGCTACACTGAAAGTGACACATGGATGTGGTATAGAGAAATAAAACATATGGCAGATTATCTCCTAAATTTAATTGCAAACAGAAGTTATCGACTTAACATCATATTTGCTGCCGTTGTATGTTGTTTACAATGGAGTTTCATAATACTGATACTTATGTCATAGGATAAATTGGCATACAAGATGACAAACAAAGGTGCTTTGAAGATGCCAAAATGTTCAGCCTGTAGTGTTGTTAGCACAAAAATAGTAACTACAGTAACCTCTATTGTCAGTTTTGCGACAGGCATAAAATCTGACTTGGAATGTCGTTTTGCGACAGGCATATAATCTGACTTGGAATGCCTATCACGCCCCCTTCTATACTCAGTTTGCAAATCTAATAAATCTAGTCAACAATCCAGACTCACAAAGGCTATAGCTAGCTGTCATGTGGGGTCTCCACTCTCCAGTATCATTGCCGCCGCAACAGAGATCAACGCAGGGTGGCAGCAAACAGGCCGTCTTACCGATGAGCTCGGCCAACTGAATAACTTGATTAGCATTTCGTTTGGAATGTCTGTTTGGAGTTTGCTTACCAGCCTTATGGGCTATAAACTGGTACCGATAGTCATTGGGTTTGGTTATTAAAAATTTCTTAGATATTGTGACCGCACTGTGAGTTGGAATCGCTGACATTGCTCTCTGTCCGTCACCGCGGCGATACAAATTCTTTGTGGTAATGTTTAAGCTAACAATATCTCAGCTCCTCCGCACTGGCGAGGTCCAGGGCCATGGCCTTGTACGGTTGTACCTCGTTCAAGTATAATCTACGTCAGCTTATTCTGACGAATTGCCCAACCCATGAAATACCTCGATTTAAAAATAGTTGGAGGTAACTCACTCAACATTGATTTATGCTGTCATACACTCATGATTACTAATCGTTGAGTGTTTACGACACATCTGGCATGCTAAAGAGCTTGTATACAAGCAAAGGAAGTTTCGGTATCCATGTAGATAACATTATACAGACATTTGCACGTTCAATAACCATTTACTGCTTTCAGCAGTATAGGTTAAAAGAGATTAGCCAACAAACTGAGCAGACAGATTCCATTTCACACTTGTGTCAGATAAGTGTGCCACACAAAGCTTGCTATATGGTGACATTCAAATTAAACCATCTCTTGAGGTGCAATTATGCAGTAGATCTTTAGCTTAGGCATCATATAAACATGAAAAATTGTGTGTATGTTATAGATATAGTGTCAATTGGGAAGCACAATTTCAGCTTGAAATGTTTTTGTATGGAGTAATAAAAAGGCATAAGCTTGCTAATAAAGTAGTTTCTGTTTCCCTTGTTCTTATCTCTCTTTTTTTTTCCTTTTCTCTAATGATTTACCATCTGTCATCTGTTTTAATCTTGTATCGCCAAACCAATTTTAACTTGAGATTTTAGTTGGAGTAAAGTGGTAAATGTATCTATTTTTTCCCACTTACATATATTTACCATCTGAAGGAAAGCCCAAAAGTGATTGTGACTGAGACCGCTACGTTTGACATCCCTTGACACACCCCCATACTCCACATTGCAGTATTGCACAGTTCTCACTGGACTATACACAGTGCCAGAGGCATTTCCACGAACACAAGGCAGGCAAAGCAAAGCACATTGCAAACGCACCTTGTAGATGGACAGGGATTCATCGACCACCAATGGCTCCAAGGTGCTGGAAGCGACTGGCGATTCCTGCAAGGCCACCAAGCAAATATCAAACTTTTGATTCTATTCACCACCAAAAAAAAAAGGAAAAGATGAGAGAAGAAATAGTACCTCGGAGAGCAGGACCTCGACGGCCGGCGGTGGGGGAGGTCCGGGACTTGGGGCAGCGTCGAACCCGAAACCGAAGCCGAAGGAGGCTCCGGGTCTGGAGAAGTAGAAGAGGGGGGAGGTGTTGGTGGAGGTAGTGGTGTTGGTGTTGGTGGAGGTGGTGGTGTTTGTGTTCTCCGTGTTCTCCATTGCAACGGCTGAGCGCCGCTTTAGGTACCTTCTGCAGTGGGGCAGGACAAAGGTGAAGGCGTCAGACGGCAGGTGGGTGCACGAGAGGTGGCGGAGGAGCTGGACGGCCAGACGGCGGTGGGGCGAGCGGCGGGGGAGAAGGCGGCGACGAGGGGTTGGAGACGCTGCGTTTGCCGCAGGACGTGGGCCGTTCCTGGTTGCAGGTTTAGGTTGGGCCGGAGAAGCTCATGTCGTCGAGAATTTACAAAGGAAGCCTACCTTCCGTCGGACCAGATTTAAGGAGGCCCACAAATTGATTGTTCATACGAAATAGGAAAAAGTCTATTTGGCAAGTAAGGGTGCGTTTGGATCACTTTAGAGGGTGCTGTAGCAGTCACATCAAAGATGCTGGTAGCATTTATGAGTACTAAACAAAGTCAAATTACAAAACTAAGTTCAGGATCCCCATCTATTTCGCGAGACGAACGTAATGAGGGTAATTAAGCGGCGATTAGACGATGGTTACTGTAGCATCACTGTGTCAAAATATTGCTTAATTAGGCTCGTTAGATTCGTCTCGAAAAATAACGTCCGTCTGCAGAAAGGTTTTGTAATTAAATTTTATTTAGTACCCCTAAATAGTAAGATTCATTTTACTTTAGAGGGGTATAAACTTTAGAGGGTGTTTTATAGGGGGAATCGAACGGGGCCTAAGAAACATTGTCAGCATTACCACATGTGTATGGTAGGCAGCCTCTGAATTTAACAAAGGGCATCCTTGTGTATACAACTCCACCAGTGATAGTAGTAAGCAAGCAAGCGTCAGGAAGCACCACATTGCACTAGAGGCCCCGGAAGAAACGAGGCAGTCTCCTCACACGAGCACCATATCGCCTCTCGAAGAATTCATGCCCGACGAGACTCTCCCTGAAGCCAATGTCCCGCAGGCCTCGGAATCGCACTGCGCCAGCACAGGTTCTGCTGCAGCTCACCCTTCCTATCACTGTGGAACAGATGGAAATAATCCTACACATCTCCAGCCTCAGACACCACCTTCCCGTAGAATCGGCAATTCTTCACGATTCTCCACATTTCCAGCACCGGAAGTATGACCCGGCGCTTCAACGTCCAGACCCCTGTCTCGTAGTCCTGCAGCACCCAGTCACAGCTTCATCATCGTTTGGCTCTGGTCGACCCAGCTAGTGGCAAGAGTGGAATACGCAGATATCAAATCGCAGGCTGCACCATGAAAATGCCATAGATCTTTGAGGGCCATGGCCACATGTGTCAGTTAAATCGATCAGGCTCCAACAACAAAAATAAACAAAAACTGCAATACGGAATTTTTATCTATCATCCAGACCAATCCATACATCCATAACACCATCCTTAACATGAACATATTAAAAAGAGCCGAGTACTAGTTACAGGGGAAGTGAGAAACGAGTGTAATGCATTCGTCCACAGTTGATACGCTGGAGCAGCAACACAGAGACAAATTTGTACACACAAGATACTGAGTCCAATAATCCTACACGAGTACTAGTCATGAAGAAGCACCAATCTGCAGTGCAGTAGCTAGAGGCCCCTAAAGAAGCGAGGCAGCCCCCTGAGACGAGCACCAGGTTGCCTCTCGAAGAACTCATGCCTGACGAGGCTCTCCCTGAAGCAATGTCCAACAGGCCTCGGACACACGTAGACGCCCCTCCCGTAGTCCTGCAGCACCCACAGCTTCACCATCGTCTGGCTCTTGTCCACCCAGCTGACGGCGAGAGTGGCGTCCATCTCCAGCAGCCGCGGCCAGCTGCCCCAGGCGGCGGCGACGGGAGAAGGCATCGTCCTGAACGACTCGGCGCCCGTGTCGAAGACGACAAGAACTTTCTCCGGCGGCAGCTAGACCTGGAGGATCCAGTGGAGGCAGCCGCGGAGCAGGACGGCGGGGTGGTCGCTCCTGTGCAGCCACCCTGTCGCGACGAAACGCCTGGCGGAAGGCGAGGATGTGGCCTCGATGCGGCGCGGCGCCGCGGAGGAGCCCAAGGTGAGCACGTGGTAGACGACGTCGCGGCGGTTCACGAACCGCCCGCCCTTCCAGTAGAGGATGCGGTATTCGCCAGAGGAGGAAACGTGCGGGTACGGCGCGACGCCGTTGGCGCCGGTGAGGGCCGGCAGGCCGATCAATTGGCGCGTGGCCGGGTTGCAGAGGTAGAAGCGGTTGTCGCCGAGGGAGAGCAGGAGCAGCCCGTCGCAGGAGACGTGGACGCAGTAGTCACGGTAGTCGTTGTAGTCGTTGAATCGGAGGACGGGCTGGCGCTCCGACGGAGACCGCCGGAGGTCCAGTGTGTCGAGAGCGGCGTCGACGACGGCGCAGCTGCGCCGGGTGCCGGGGAGCCGCCTGTACAAGAAGGCAAGCGGGCGCCGGTCGGCGGGGAGCTGGCCGTGGAAGGAGACGAGCGGGAGCGACGGCTGGCGCCGGTGGTGCGCGAGGAGGAAGGCGGCCTCGGAGGTGCGGCGGCGCCAGGAGCGGCAGACCAGGCGGCAGCGGAGGAGGGGCTTCGCAGGCAGGCGGACCAGGATCTCCCACACCACGAGCTCCTCCGGGAGCACGGGGCCGGCGGCGCGGCGGCGGCTCCTTGCCCGTCGTACGCTTGCGGTTCCCGACATGGATGTTCTGCCGCCGTCGGTGGCTCGCCGGCAATTGACGAATCTTGGGTCTTGCCGCCAGGGCCGGCTCTATGATTTGAAGGGCCGGCCACCTTATCTCTTGCACAAGTAGAATTGGGCTGTCTCGCCCCCGCGTCGCCCCTCACGGGCGACTCGGGCGGAACCCTAGACCAACTCCGCCGCCACCTTCCCTCGCTCCTTCCCAGCCGCGCCGTCGCCGGAGCGCTTCGCAGCCAAAGCGTGCGGGCGTAAGGACGGCGGCGGCGAGGTGTTTCCGCTTCCGAAGAGTCTCTCCGACGCAAGTTCGAGACGCAACGACTTTGGCGGTGGATCGGAAGCAGTCCCGGCCGGATCCGGTGTCGGCAGTGGTTGGTTGGCGGGTACGGGCGCGGTGGGTGCCGCAGTACCTGCTGGAGGCGTTGGGTCATCGTGGCCGGGCGCGTGAATGGCGGAGGCTGCCCGCGTCGACGAGGGACGCGGGGGCTGCGCGCGCCGGCGAGGGGCGCCGGCGAGGGGGCGGGGGCTGCGCGCGCCGGAGGGGCGTGTCGGCGGCTCGCGCCGGCGAGGGGCGCGGGGGCTGCACGCGCCGGAGGGGCGTGTCGGCGGCTCGCGTTCGGCCAGGGGCGCGGGGGCTGCGCACGCCGTAGGGGCGCTGGAGCGGCGGCGGCTCGCGCCGGCAAGGGGTGCGGGGGCTGCGCGCGCTGGAGGGGCGCGGCGGCGGCTCGCGCCGGCGAGGGACGCGGGAGCTGTGCGCACCAGAGAGGGAAGCGGCAACAGCTCGCGTCGACGGAGGCATGGCAAGGATGTGGGCGCGGATGTCGCGCATGGCTGGCTCTGGTGCCCCCACGACGTGGTGTGCGTGAGGGAGGCCGGGGATGGTGTGGTTCGTGTAGAGACCGGCAGTGCTGGTGCAGGTGATGTGGTCATTGTTGGTCGTATCTACGCACCCACTTATATACCGCAAGAGCACGGTGTACAGTTGTAGTCTTTTTCCCCTAGAAGAGTATTCCAAGGTTTAATCGAACCACAGAGACCTATGGGAATTAAGCAAAATCATCAGTAAAAGAGTTAGCCAAGCTTTCTAGTGAGCGTGAGCGTGGGTTTCAGGAAAACAGGGTGTTGTGCCGATCGGCACAGGGGATGTGCCGGTCGGCACCAAGGTGAAGTTGTCCGAAGTGTTGTCCGAAAAGCCTAGGAACAGATTAGATCATGGGGTAAGTTAGCCAAGTCTGCTAGTTGAGATCGTAACCAAAAAGTTTAATCAAATAGCATCATAAACGGGATTACTCAATTATTGATAACCGAAGATCGGTAGGTCGAAGCCCTTTTCCGGAATGCCCTGTCACGACCAATTCGCCGTAATCGGTGACCTCTTCCCACTCTACACATCACCTCAAGGATCATCGCGTATGCATTAGCGGCTGTTGAGGTACGGAGGCAACGTGCAAATATGGCGCATTACAAGATCCCAATGCTACCTTAACCACAATGGAGATAGTGAGAGATTGAATCTCTCACCTCTTATTGCCACCACAATTAAGATAACATCTAATACTTAGTCGTCACTAAGCGTAGGAACAAGTGCATGTAAAGACCATAAAATCCAGGCAATCAATAATCGAAACCATTCATCCACATATTCAACCATACTTCAATAATACATAGTGCAAGATACATCACCATCTAGTAGGCCTACCTTGATGGATCACCTCTTTAGCACCAATGGTTCTTGATCAACAACTAGAGAACATGAAGAACGGGGCAAAGCCCCGGTGGCTCTAAACTTACTAGCTGTGTTGTCCCTCTGGCGGCGGATCCCGAAACCCTAGGGCTTTTACAAGTTTATATAGGGCTGTACATCAGGAAGGAAAGGATTCTCGGGAAAAGAGTCCTTGTGCCGATCGGCACATGGGTTGTGCCGATCGGCACACCTCGTGTCCAGCTCGGTTTCCTCCCTAAGTCGGTTCCGAAGTCCTAGGTAGCTTCCATGTGGGCCTTCCAATCAGTTTCTTCGAGATCAAGTCTTGTGTTGCTCTTTCAAATCTTCGAGTATCTTTTATCTCTTCGTGACGGATATCTCCTAAGATTGGTTCGGATAACTTACTTCTAGAATAAACTGAATGGTGGGCCAGCTTCAATGGCCTTGGGGTCCCATGTGCCGGTCGGCATATGGCTGTGCGGATCGGCACAATGGGCCTTTTCTACTGGTTCTCTTCTCTTCAGGTCCAGATCAGCCACAATGACCAGAATGTCGTCCTTTTCATCTGTTTCTGCAATAAAGCTCCAGAACGACATATATACAAATATGGTGCTATTATCAAGGGTTAATGGCCTATAATGATGACATTTATGCTCTAAATAAGGCGCAGTTGGCATATAAAATGGTATGCTAGAAATCGCCAACAGCTCCCCCACACTTAAACCTTTACTCGTCCCGAGGAAAGTCAAGAATGAAAATCAACTTGCATGTAGTCACATCAATCATAAAAGTATTTCAAATCTACACGAGCTGAGCATTTAGTCGTTGTGAGATTAAATCAATTTAGTATTCAGCAAACATGTTCACAATATGGGTATTGAACATGAAAGAGTACTTCCCAAAGCAAACCATGAAAATATTCAACTTGATGTGCATGACTTTTCCACTTATGTGAATCACCAAAAAGGTATTGTGAGCAAAAGAACTATCCTTCTCAAACGATCAAGTCAACAACTCAACTTCAATCTCTCACCTAAATCACTCAAAAGCCTAGCCTACTTTATCGATATATGTATGTGTAAGGCCATATGAGTAGCTTGGTGAGGAAATTCAAGGAAAATAGACATAAATCAACAACATATTGCAAAGCTAAGAAATAACTCTAATTGGTTTTACTGAGACTTGTCAAAAGGCCATTAGAAATTGAATTGAGAAAGAAACTCACACCTTTAGAACAGTGGACATATACTTGTGTGAATGAACAATCACAAGTAGAGAACGTAATCTTTTTAAACAGGTGACAAAGCTGTCCTTTCTTCTTTGCATATCTATCAGAAACTTCCTGGCATTTTCGAAGGATGCAAAGAATTGTGGACATGATTGGAAAAAGAAATTCTTGGCTACTAATCTATGATAAGAATTCAAGGGATTTCACTCTTCCCCCCCACACTCAAATTTTTGCTAGTCCCGAGCAAAACAGCGCAAGGTACAGACTTTATTTTCTCCTTTTTTTTTCTTCTGTTTTCCTTTTTTTCTCTGTGTGCCGGTCGGCACGACTTGTGCCGGTCGGCACACTGTCTGTACCTGCCAATTTCGCTCTGGATTTTTCGTTGGAACTGCTGTGTCAGATGTATAGCCAAGAATACAGTAGGATGTGGTCAAGGATTGATATTCGAATCAAAGAATTTGGTTCTCAAGTAGGCGAATTATGCATAATTCCAATGCGGTAATTTGCATAGCTCGAGTGGAAATAGGCTAGAAAATCAACACGATACGCGAAAGATGTGGCCAATTTTCCAAGTCTCATACCCTAAGAATTAAATCTTAACCGAGCTCAATCATCAATCATAGTCTCAGCAAGGGCTTAAATTGAGTCACATATATTTGGCATTGGTAGGCACAACCGAATGATATGGAGTAATTCTAAAGCTCACAATAAGAACGTTTGAATTTTATAAAGAAATAGGTACTAAGTCATGTCATTCAAGATCGATCTTTCATTAGACCTTGCATGGGAATTTTGAAGTGCACTACGCCACATATGAAGTATTTGCCGAATACATTATAGTGAAAGTTCGAAATTTTATTTATGCTCAACATCGCTCGATTATCATTAACACTTCTCAAGATAGACACACATACTCGTATCATTTTTCAAATAAAGCATAAAGATCATCATCATATTGGATTTGAAAGCGCGGGCTACATGGTGATGTATCATTCTAAACATACTACTAGCACACTTGCATAAATAAAACTAGACTACTAGCACACATGCATGAATAAAAGCACACAAACAAACTAAACACACCCGATACATGGTTTCCCAACCCGCTCACACACACATAAGGAAATAAATAAAAAGAGAATGCGAAAGGGAAAGAAAAACGCAAACCGGAAAACCGATACAAGTTGTGCCGTACACAACACTCTACCCATCGAATGGAGGTGGCTGCGTGTAGTCGAAGCCGTAGTATGCCGCCTCTAATCTTGCGAACTCATCGATCATCGGGTCGGTGTTGCTCCGCATCTCGCCCGCCAAGTTGTCGATGCGTTCAACGTATTGGACGTTGTTGTCGATGTACTGATGCATAGGGGCAAAATTCGCCCCCGGAGGACCTGCAGGAGCATAGTAGGGTGCCCCCTGGAAGTGCTGAGGGTAGGCAGGGGGCATACCGAAGTAACTGGAGTTGGTGCCGGTCGGCACCTGACCTGTGCCGGTCGGCACAAAGCCCGTGCCGATCGGCACGGGTGCCTGCTGCGCTGGTTGATGCTGCGCGGCTGCTGCCGCGTCCCAGCTGTCCCAGTCTGCCGCTGCGCTCGCCGAAGACTGGCCGACGACCTCCTTTCTCCCGCGCTTGGTCTTCGTTACCTTGTGTCGCTCGCGGAGGTCGGCCTCAAGCCAATTCCCTCCGTCGATCTTGTTCGGGAGGAAGAGGGCGAGCTCGGGGCAGGGAAGCTTGATGCCGGTGCCGCACACGTAGTAGCCGAGCTTGGCGCTCCCGGTGATGGTCTTCCCGCGCACCATGGACTCGTCGATGAGCGTAGACCTTATCCAACAATCATCCTTCATCATGAGGTTACCTTCGGTGACTTGGAAGATGATTGTTTGGAGGTAGCCTCCAAAAGCTAGTCTCGCCTTAGGGTTGGCCCTTTGGCTAAACCAACTCCCCACCATTGTCATGAGGGGATTGCACTTGCACGGACTCGCAATGGCGTTGTAGAGCCAATGCAAGTCCGGGTCGGAGATGTTGGTGGTGTCGAGGCGGCCGGTGGTGCGTGCGGCCATCCACCGGTGGAGGATTTGGATCGTGGGGTTCTTGATGTGCCCCCTCTTGCGCTCGTCCGCGTCGGCGATGCGGCGCCAAAATGTGTCGAGCATCTCCGTAGTCGCCGCGCCGTATACGGGGGCCTCCCTATCAAAACCGAGAGCATCGGAGATGCCCTCAATCGTGATGGAGTAAGGCTCGTCCCGCACACGGAACTTGATCTTGTCGTCTCCTTGCTCGTCCACCTCGCGGCTCATGGTGGTGATGAACTCGGTGATGAGCTCGATGTCGAAGCTGCTTGCTTGATCGTGGAGGGTCTCCCATCCAAGGTTGAGGAGGCATTGTTGGAGGTCCGGCCATACCTCGACCTTGGAGAGGAACTCCTCATCCATGTCGATGTTGGGGAAGATGCGGCCGCGGATGTTGGTGTAGTAGAACTCCTCCTCACGGCTCGTGAGGGTGAACCCCTCCCGAACCGCGCGCGGTACATATGCCGGCTCGCTCGGCTCGGCCTCCATTGACGGTCCGGCCGCCGCCGCGGCGACGGCGGCGGCGGCGGTCGCGCTCCTCGTGCGCGGCCTCGGTCCTCGAGGGATGCCGATGTCGCGGTGGCCGATGAAGAAGTCATCCCGCCCTCGTGGCGGTGTCATCTCGACGGAGAGCTCGGGGCTATCATAGCCCGCCGAACTTGCCCTTCGCGCCGAGGTGAAGGAGCCGGAGTCGCTGCCGGAGTTGTTGTCGCCGGCTTGGTGCGACCCGCAGGAGTGGTGTGATCCACCGGTGTGGTGTGATCCACCGGAGTGGTGCGACCCGCCGGAGCTGAACCCCCGGCGAATCTTCTTGCCGGCGCTCTTGAGCGTGGAACTAAACCCCTTCATTTCCTGCGAAAGAATGGAAACGAATCGCGCAAATGGAGGAAGTGGAGGAGTGGAGAGAGTTACCAGGAAGTTGTGGCGAAAATGGAGGAGGTAGTGCCCCCTCTTATAGCTCTCCATGGCGTCCAAGGGAAGGAACCCGCGCCGGTTCAAATTCCCTGCGCGCGCCGGTCGGCACAGTGCCGTGCCGACCGGCACCGTTCAAAATTTCGCGGATTCCGTCGTACCTCGGCTGCCACGCCTCCTTTTCCTCTTCTCCATGACTTGTACAGTGTCGGATGTCGGGGAACAGGGGCGCATCTGCAAAAGATTAGCTTTCCCATGGCGTGCCGATTGGCACGGAGACCGTGCCGGTCGGCACGATTCAAATTTGCACAGATTCGCACGTACCTTGGCTTCAGCAACTTCTTTTCCTCTTCCCCATGGTTGATACAGTGTCGCATGTCGGGAGACAGGGGAGCACGTTCGAAATTTGAATTTTTCAGGTGGTGCCGATCGGCACGGGTACCGTGCCGGTCGGCTCCTTTGCTCCATCCCGAGGCTGGGTGCTCGGTGTCTCCCCTGTGCTCGGCAGCTGCATGGGTGTCAGTGATCTTTCCTCCTTCCAATGTGCGCAGACTTTGGTGATCCGATTCGAATTCTTGGTCAGTGTGCCGGTCGGCACAGCGGCGTGCCGGTCGTCACTGTGTAGTCCGCGTCCGATTCAAACTTCGTTGCTTTGTGTCGCCAAAATTTCAAATTTTCTTGCGGATGTCAGACTTCCTGTAGCGTCGAGATTCTTGGAGGTGGCGTGTCCATGCTGTGCCGATCGGCACTGAGGCGTGCCGGCCGGCAACTGTGCCAAATTTCCGCCAGTGCCTCCTTCTTTCGCAAGGATCATCCAGCATATTCCTGCGACACAGAAAAATACCAAAAGCACGGAAATATTCTCGGAACAATTGTTGTACTTACCTTCCCAAATTTTCCTTCATCAAATATTCCGCATATTTTCTCCACTTTACCCCATATTAATTTTCATCTTCAGTTTGGGGTAACTTACAGAGCATGATCTGACGTGCTTGCTCCTGTGCCGATCGGCACGGTTTGTGCCGGTCGGCACCTTTCAGAATTTCCTCTTTTTGTTTCTTTTCTTCCTGCGCTGTTAGCAAACAAGCAAAATACAAAAACAAAAACTGCAGAAAGTAAACAGACAGCGCAGGTGTTCACACAAAAGTTAAAACAAACACTTGGACTAACAAATTTTATTCCGGAAGCATTATTGTGGATTACAAGCAAACAATTTAAAGGCCGGGTTGCCCTCCCGGTTAGCACTAAATATCTAATTCACGGGTTGCCCTCCCGAAAGCACTAACACACAAAGACTCACCCGATGACTCGCTCCCGAATGTTGGGTTGCCTCCCAAAAAGCGCTCTTAGTTTTTTTAAAAAAGGTCGTAGAGCTTGACCTCCCCGCATAAATCACTTCCTTAGCGTCGCTTTACGGGAAAAAGTAGCGACACTACAAGGTTCTCATGTCTCTTCTCCTTCAATGATAGGACATATCCTTCCTCCAATTACCCTCGATTGCTTTATGGTGCGGAGACTTATATTTCTCAACCCATTTGGATACGGCACGGCCTTCTTCTCCCTTGGGGCGAAAATTCAATGTGTAGGAGGCTCCACTTATGTCGAAACTTATCTTTCCACTCCCCACATCAATGTTCGCCTTCGCTGTCCTCAAGAATGGCCGGCCCAAAATCAATGAAGTCTTTGTCCTTCTATCCATATCAAGCACAATGAAATCCACAGGAACTATATGATCACCAATTTGGACAGGCACATCTTCAGCAATTCCATCGGGATAGCGAACCGATTGATCGGCCAACTCCAAACACATGGCCGTAGGCTCCAACTCTGGCAAATTCAAACTTGCAAATACATAGCGAGGCATGTCACTTACACTTGCTCCAAGATCGCATAAAGCCCCTTCAAAGATTTGAGCTCCAATCAAACACCGGATACTAGGAGATCCGGGGTCGGGCTTCTTTTCTGGTGTAATGTCATTAATAGCTGCAGTGCACTCTCTTGTCATCTTCACTACTTCTTCCGATGCTAAGGACTTCTTGCTTTGCATAATATCCTTTATGTACTTAGCATAGGTGGGCACTTGAAGAGCATCAAGGAACGGAACATTGATATATAACTTCTTCATAATGTCGACAAACCTGGAGAATTGTTCATCATGATGTCGAATCCTTTCTGTCTTGGTCAACAGCTGCGTATCCAGAAAGGTAGCAGGACCATGTTCCTTGTTCTCAGTTCCCTTTTTCAGACCTGAGAGGTCAATTTCTTCTGTGTGCCGATCGGCACCATCTCCGTGCTGGTCGGCACCTTCAATGTAGCGTGTCGATCGGCACCAGCGTCGTGCCGGTCGGCACGGGGTCGTCTTGCTCCAGCTGCAAACTTCGGATCTTCAGTTTGCTTCCCAGACCTTGTCTCGATGGATTTCAGCTGTTCTGCAGAGCGGGTATTACCAGGAAGAGCTCCTTTCTCGCTTTTTACCGACTCCGCTAATTGGGCCATTTGTTTCTCCATCATCTTCATGAATTGGAGGATTTGCTGATTAGAACTCCCCACTTCGATGACCTTGTCATTGATTGTCTCAAGCACACGATCAACTTCCTTGAATTTGGCTTGAGTGTCCTTGTTGACCTTCTCTTGAGCTTGAAAGAACTCTTCGCATTGAATACGAAGAGGGATGGCATTTTGCATAGACGATGACGGGGTGAAGCTACTCCTTTGTTGCTGATATGGAGTCTTCCATCCTTGACTCTTGACATAATTGAGCATTTTCACATCTTCGGGGCAATCCTTACTCACATTACCAAGTTCTCCACATTCTTCACATGTGGAACGGGCTTCCGCTAGCTTGACGGTCTCTTCCTTGGGAATATGATCAATCTTGTCCAATCTCCTTTGTATGGTGTCAAGCTTGTCCATAAGCAATTCATCATAAGCTCTTTCCACCACACTCTTCATCTTTCCTGTGGAAGATTGGAGGCTTCTACTTTCCCTCTCACCAACCCATGATTGATTTTGCTCTATCTTCTTGATCAAAGCCGTGGCTTGAGCGGGTGTCTTGTCCAAAAACGATCCTCCGGCCGAAGCATCTAAGTGTTGTCGGGACAAAAGATTCAAACCCGTGTAGAACCTCTCCACTAGCTCCCATTCAGCAAGACCATTGTGCGGACAAGCATCCTTGTACTCATTGAATCGATTCCATGCTTCTCCAACGCTCTCATCAGCAAGTTGAGTGAATCCAAGGATCTTGTTCTTCAAAGCTTGAGTCTTGCCTGGAGGGAAGTACTTTGCCAAAAATTCTGCAGAAAGTAGATCCCAACTAATCTTGGTCGCAGTAGGTAGCCCATAGTACCACTGCTTAGGACGCCCAATAAGAGATAGAGGGAACAATCGCACCTTGGCTTCATTGTCATTCATATGTTCCAATTGAAAGGTACCGCAGATTTCATGAAAATGTTGCAAATGCATATTAGGATCTTCAGAACCTGTGAACGGTTGCTGACCAACCAAAGACATGTAGCGCTCCAGCCGAAAGGGTCTAGCTTGTGCAGTGAATTCAGTCTTGGTAACATTGTCCAAGGCAGGCTTAAGACGATTAGCAATTGGTATTGCGTCTCCCATGTCTTCTTCTTCAGGAACTTCGTCTACCTTGTCTTCTTCCAAAGCTGCAAACAATGCCTTCGGGCTGAGTGGCTCGCGGTTGTCTTCTATGTCTCCCACTGACTTGCTTTTCTTTTCCGCCTTACGCTTGCGAAAGAGAATCTCTGGATCATCGAGGTAATTAAAGGGTTTATTTGACTTAGCGCCGTCCATACCTGTCTGTTAAATAAAACAGGACATATATACTGGAAAAGACAGAGAAATCAAAGAAAGAAAGCTCCGTGCCGGTCGGCACACAGATGTGCCGATCGGCACAGTGACCAATTTCTCAAACTTCAAACAATGCCTAATTCGAACAAAGGTCCCCGGCAACGGCGCTAGAAAAAGACAGCTTGTTGGTCGTATCTACGCACCCACTTATATACCGCAAGAGCACGGTGTACAGTTGTAGTCTTTTTCCCCTAGAAGAGTATTCCAAGGTTTAATCGAACTACAGAGACCTATAGGAATTAAGCAAAATCATCAGTAAAAGAGTTAGCCAAGCTTTCTAGTGAGCGTGAGCGTGGGTTTCAGGAAAACAGGGTGTTGTGCCGATCGGCACAGGGGATGTGCCGGTCGGCACCAAGGTGAAGTTGTCCGAAGTGTTGTCCGAAAAGCCTAGGAACAGATTAGATCATGGGGTAAGTTAGCCAAGTCTGCTAGTTGAGATCGTAACCAAAAAGCTTAATCAAATAGCATCATAAACGGGATTACTCAATTATTGGTAACCGAAGATCGGTAGGTCGAAGCCCCTTTCCGGAATGCCCTGTCACGACCAATTCGCCGTAATCGGTGACCTCTTCCCACTCTACACATCACCTCAAGGATCATCGCGTATGCATTAGCGGCTGTTGAGGTACGGAGGCAACGTGCAAATATGACGCATTACAAGATCCCAATGCTACCTTAACCACAATGGAGATAGTGAGAGATTGAATCTCTCACCTCTTATTGCCACCACAATTAAGATAACATCTAATACTTAGTCGTCACTAAGCGTAGGAACAAGTGCATGTAAAGACCATAAAATCCAGGCAATCAATAATCGAAACCATTCATCCACATATTCAACCATACTTCAATAATACATAGTGCAAGATACATCACCATCTAGTAGGCCTACCTTGATGGATCACCTCTTTAGCACCAATGGTTCTTGATCAACAACTAGAGAACATGAAGAACGGGGCAAAGCCCCGGTGGCTCTAAACTTACTAGCTGTGTTGTCCCTCTGGCGGCGGATCCCGAAACCCTAGGGCTTTTACAAGTTTATATAGGGCTGTACATCAGGAAGGAAAGGATTCTCGGGAAAAGAGTCCTTGTGCCGATCGGCACATGGGTTGTGCCGATCGGCACACCTCGTGTCCAGCTCGGTTTCCTCCCTAAGTCGGTTCCGAAGTCCTAGGTAGCTTCCATGTGGGCTTCCAATCAGTTTTCTTCGAGATCAAGTCTTGTGTTGCTCTTTCAAATCTTCGAGTATCTTTTATCTCTTCGTGACGGATATCTCCTAAGATTGGCTCGGATAACTTCCTTCTAGAATAAACTGAATGGTGGGCCAGCTTCAATGGCCTTGGGGTCCCATGTGCCGGTCGGCACATGGCTGTGCCGATCGGCACAGTGGGCCTTTTCTACTGGTTCTCTTCTCTTCAGGTCCAGATCAGCCACAATGTCCAGAATGTCGTCCTTTTCATCTGTTTCTGCAATAAAGCTCCAGAACGACATATATACAAATATGGTGCTATTATCAAGGGTTAATGGCCTATAATGATGACATTTATGCTCTAAATAAGGCGCAGTTGGCATATAAAATGGTATGCTAGAAATCGCCAACAGTCATGGTGGAGGCTGGAGTTGTGCTCGTGGTGGTGTGTGGCAGGAAGCTGTTGCTGTTGAGGTGTTGTCAAGACTGTGATGGTGGCTCGGTGTATGGGGCTCCGGGTGTAAGCTTGCTCAGTGGTTCCACTGATGCCGGCAACGACGGCACCCATGGTGGTGTCGTTACCTCGCTGGAGGCGTTGCCGAGGTGCTCCCATGTCATCCAACCATGAGATTTCTTCGGGTATAAAAACCCAAGATCCACTTGCTGGATCGGCAACGGCGGCGTCCTGACGTCGTTCCCTTGGGGCGGCGTCCTGACGTCGTTCCCTTGTTGAAGGCGTTGCATTGGAGTCTCCTCATGTGTTGGATGTCCACTGATGTCCACTGGAGTCTCCATGGTGGAAACGATGACACCTTGATTCGGCGGAGTTGTTGGTGAGGCTTTGCCTGCATGATAGAGGCGAGGGTGTTCTGCTGATGTTGTTCTCGGATGCTGTGGTAGTTAGGTTTTTTCTTTTTTCTCAGGTGTATACGGTTTGGCCTCGTTTCCTATAATATGAGGCACCTTCTTCTTATATAAATATACGCCGGAACACTTAGTTTCCGGATCTTTCGAAAAAAAAAATGATTTGAAGGGCCCTGGGCAAACTAAACATGATGGGCCTTAACTGCTGCTACTAGGTAAATATATGCTTTCATTTTGCGATAATATTCAACAAATCATTCATGCTACAGAAAATGCAAGAAACAAATAGAAAATTGATACTGAATTATCTCTAAAGGTCCTAATGCAAGCATATATTGAGCTACTAATATTGTACATGCATATATATGTACACAGGGCTGGGGCCCTTGCTCGGGCTGGGCCCTAGGCCGTCGCCCTCAGTGCCCTACCCCCTAAGACGGCCCTGCTTGCCGCGTGTGTCTCTGCGGCGCTGCTTGGTGACAGATTGGGGTTTTGGGATGATGCGGCTCACAGTCTTGTCTGTTTGTCTTTCTTCAGGGGATGCGTCACCAAGTCTATTTGATCTCGGCGTGGTCAAACGGATTGGAAAGGGATGAGCGGGGGCTCTTTGGGGAAGGATCAGAGAGAGCTGGAACCTTAGGGCTCTTTGGAACGCAGGAATCTAAAACACAGGAATATGAAGAAACACAGGAATATGATAGGAATGCAAAACATAGGATTGTAAAACACAGGAATTTTGTTGAAGTGAAAAACAAAGGAATCGTAAGAGAGTGAAATCATCCTTACTTCTTAATCAACCGAGTTATCTATTTTTTTAATCTTCCACATCTGTTTGACCGACAGCTCAATGCATCCATCCAAAAGAAAGTCACTTACAAGTGGGCCCGCAAGGCATGACCTTATCCAAAACACTACCGTTTTTATCCACTGATCTCATCTGGTCAACCTTGTTATTTTACGGCGCTTGCTGTGGGAGCTGGGAGGCGGACGACGGCTCTCTCGAGCGCTGCGAGCTCAAGCGGGCGGCGACGAACGGAGGGCAAACTATCGCCACCATCGTGCTCTGCGCATCGAGGGCATTCCATGGTTCGTACTCCATCTAGATTATCGTTGTTTTTCTCGGAGACGCCCATCCGCTACAGCTCTTCTTCTTCCTCGCTCTGTTCTCCCTAATCTCGTTCGGTTACCTTGGTGATTCGCCTCAATCCTACGCACTGACAGAAAAAAGAGGTCGGAGTGGATGTGTAGTTTTCCTGTGAAATCGGTTGCAAAGGAAACTTTCCTCCAAATTTCCTACGTCACAATCCTGCAAACCAAAGGATGCTACAGTACCGATTCCTATAGGAATCCGAATCCTACGTTTTTCCTATGAATTTCCTTTGAACCAAAGGAGGCCTGAGGGTGGAAGAAGCAGAGCAGGGGGTGGGAAACAGAGGAACAGCAGGTGGGGAAAGCTACAGTTCAGTTCGTCAATGCAGTCAGTTCAGTCCCTTAGCCTGACGCAACCAAGTAGAGCCAAACGGCCAAACAAAACCATTTTTACAAAAACGAAAAAGCATTGTTCGTGAGCATAAAACAAGCAACCCGCAGCTTCCGTGCCAAAATTCGAGACGGCTCGTGAATCGGTGGTGGCAAATCGGAGTGGTTTGCATTGGGAAGCAATGTTATGTTGACATTTCAAGTCATTCTGATTGGGATCCAGCAAATCTCATTACCGCTCGTTCTCTAAATAGCGGCTTTCGTAATAGCGGCTTTCGTGTTACTTTAGCACCTTGCTCCGACTGGAAATGGATGCAGACGTCTCAGCTAGCTTTGTACATTGCCAGGGTCGTCAGATGAAGCTGGCTTCAGAGGGAGGGTGGGAAGGAGACTTACGGAGCTGGTTACTTCTGCAATAGTCTGAAGGATGCATCTTTTTCAGGTTTTTGCTTCAACTTGTGCACTGCAACGCGGAGAGTATGACTATTAGATGTGGGTACTGACAAAATGTTCAGGCAAACTGCTCTAATTCTTGCTTAAATAACCGTTTCTATTGTCTCTACGATCAGCTCTTCTCGTCAACCTCACATCGTGTCACACATTTGGACCCAGGCGACGCGGATCTTGCCCTACTCTGCCCTCCTCGCCGTGCACCGTAAGGAGCCACCGGGCCGGCCGACAAACAATGTAAAACGTGGTAACAACGGAGAAGGGACACGTGAGGTAACCGAACCGTTGCCAGGAAGAAACAAGAAAGGCGCAGGCGATTGTGACTCGACAGTGAACTCCTAATTAAAACATTTAGACATGGATAGCAAGATTCAATATATGCTAAGGCCTACCACGTGATTTTATATGCAAGTTTAAGAATTATACATGAGTGTGCAATGAGCTAATTTTTCCATTGGAAGAGGATGATTAAACGTAATGCATATTACACTCGTATGTATGAAAGACATTAGTGATTATTAAATTTGTCTTGCGTCTAATATTCATTCATGTAAATCTCCATTAGAATTAACATTGTCTTTTGCTGTCACTTCAGTTCTGAAACTCATACCAAAGACAATTGAATAGACACACGCTTCAGTTTACTACAATTAGTTGCAGGGACTATACCTGACTCTACTTATAAATCCCTTACCGGCAGTTTGGACTATAGAAGTTAAAAGAGTAGTATTGTTGTTGATCATGCCCAAGCAATGGCAAAGGGGTCCTACTGCATCCTTGCTGAGAAATGAAAATGGAATATCTATTTTTTATTAGCTTGATGAAATGCTTATGACACTGGTAAGAAATGAATTGTAATATTTCTTTTTCTTTTCTGATTAATTAAGACATTTACCATTTTATTGATCTTTCCAAGCCAGATGATTTATGTATGCCAGGAGCTTGCAGTATTTCTTTTCGGATTAAGACACTTACCATTTCAGATATTTATGTATGCCAGGAGCTTGTAAATTATTTAACTGGATTGAGCAGTTTGTATGCTCGATCTACAGGTGCCTGGCATTATAGTCTGGTCGTTTATCCAATGTGTCAAAATTGAGATAATAGTCTGGTCGTTTATCCAATGTGACGGTCTTGAGGTTGCTGATGCCTGGCATTGAACTATCCCTGGACTTTATATCCGATTTTCAAGTGTTTCCCAAAAATGTGATTTCTGGTCCAGTGTGACCTGAAGCAACTGGTACATGTATTTTTGTTATTTCGTTGCGAATCTATATGAATGAAGATTACCACAGACCTACTCGTTTCTATTCTTGATTCTAGACTAGGAAAATTGTTTATGTCGGCCGTTAGTCCAATAGCATGACTACCATTTTGATGTTAAACACCATTGCTAAAACCAATACTAGCTACCAGAATCATGTCTCATCGGGAAAGTAGTTGGAGGCCTGGGTCACAGGGCCAATGTCTTATCAGTAATTGGCATGCCTGTGCAAAGCGAAGAACTGCAGAACTTATGTTTGAGCGACAAATGATCACTCCATCAAACCAAATTGCTTGAAATTTTCATCTCTCACTAACATCATGATTTTTCTATAGATATTTTTTTGTTATTTAGTTTGTTTGTGCCGAATTTCAGTGATCCATGAGTTCCATGATCGGTGTGTAACTTCTCTTGCTTATCTGTTTGTTTGTAGGTACCTCTTGTTTATATATTGCGGGTGATAAAAATTTACATTGTTTTGTTGGAAGGCAGTTGATTGGTTGAATTCTGTATTGACGTTCGGCTTCTTAAATATTTGAAGCCTGATGTAGAAGCAAAAGACTACAGTGATTTCTGCTGCCATTCAGGATGATCTCTTTTATCCAAGGTGATGCATGCTCTCAAGTTGTCCACGACCTTATCAATTTTTTATTGATAGATGCCTTTGTTTCGGGTTCTGTATGCGCAAGAATTATATATAGCAATCTGTTTATTTTCCCATTGTATGAATATAGAAATAAATTGACATGTGCAAGTAAATTTTTGGTGTGCTGAAGCCTAGCGCTTGCCTTTAGTAGCAGATTTCACAGGTGAATGTGATTATCAGATTCATGTGATGTGAAATCCCTTGTATGCATTCTAAACTATTTATTGGAACTAGGAGTTGCTAATTGAGTTGGGGAAGGAGTCTGCATCATGTAATTAATCAATAAATTTGTCTGCTTGTGGAATGAGTTCATTGAGTTTAATGACTTGGGTTGTTTTTCTTCTGCAGCTAAAGTAGAGAAATTTATACTTACCAATTTTTGGGCATAAGCGTGGTATTGTCTTGCAGCAATTTGATGCACTGGTGATATGATCATTTGTTGAATGGGCCACTGGGGTGATGAGTGCTGACTGGGCCACCTTCCTTGAGGTTTTCAGGAGAGGGATGGATGTACAATACCAGTAATTTTTCTCTTCTTATGGTGAATGTAATGGTATACAATTCTTATGGTTAATGTAGAATATATGTCAGCCACTCATATATGTTTATCATCGAATCTAAATCAGAAAAGTTAGTGGAAGCACTTCTTGTCTGTTGCTGACTGTAAAACAATGTGGTCATGAACATGCGTCTGCATAGCATGTGATTTTTTTTTTCTGCAAACAGTGGCAAGATCATGTAGTGATTGCCAGGTAGCATATTTGTCTAACACATTTTATCTCTAGGTTCAGGATGAGGTACAAGCTATTATTTTACAATGTTCTAAAAAACCTTGGCAATATTTGACTCCAGCGAAATATTATATTTCCTCAAATGTTTTACGATAATGTTTCTGGATAAATTTTTTTAAAAAATACCAGTAGCTGGATTTTGTATGCTGACACGTGTATTTTGATTTGTGTGGTTGACGAAATCTGGAGTCTTCCCAATCTAGCTTCTCATCATCTTGCCTATCTCCATAGAGGTTTGGTGAACAGACATGATGTGTGCCATAGTTTATGCAAGTAAACCTATCACATCCATGTATAATATTTTTTTTGCTAGGGATCCATGTATAAAATTAGAATTTCAAATATATGTTGTAAAGATTCTGCCAAACGATGCATTTTTTTATCACGTACGTGGCGCACGTAGTGTCACTAAGCGGTGGAGTCCAGCTCTGACTCCGTCTTCCACGCCGTTTGCTAATCTTCCCAGAAGTACTTGGGCAAGATATTTATGCCACCGTGGCTATAAAACCTCGCATCGCCAAACCCTTCCCTCTTCTCAAAACCCTAGCTTCCCTCCCCTGCTTTGCGGCGCGCCACCGGAACCAACGCTCCCGCCGGAAAGAGAGAGATGGATCGGCGCTCAGGCAGCAACCGCGACGCCAACGGCGGGCTGGCCGAGGCGACGGCGTCGCGGCTGAGGTTCGACTCCGACGAGGAGGCGGCGGAGGGCGAGGAATCGCACATGGAGGTGGAGGAGATCCCCGACGCGGAAGGGGATGAGGTGGCGGAGGAGGTCATCGGCAACGATAAGACCAGCGCCGACTACTACTTCGACTCCTACTCCCACTTTGGTACGGGCTGTTCGATTTCACAAAGGCGCTATTTTTCATTCTCTCCCCCGCAATAAAAAAATTGAATCTTGGGTGTCTTATGGAGCGGGTAAAATGCTATATTTGTTAGTATTGTTGTAGGTGCTCGGAGATTTTTGGTTTTTAGTTGCCGATTTGATGCTTGCGCAGGATAATCTATGATGTTCAATGTAGTATATGACATAAGAACTCTGTTCACCTTTAGTAGAAACTTGAGAATTTTGCTGTTGCTGACAGTGAGAGTGGAAAATATTGATCTTTTGCATGTTTAGTGCTATTTATCTTAGGATATCCCTGTGCCTGAAAGTCTGTTGGATCATCATAATGTATAGCAGAACGACTGATGAATATGAAACTTTTAAATTAATATTTAATTTGACTTTAGTTGTTCCTTGGCCGAAAAGTGTCTTACTACTTGCTAGTTAGTTATGATCGCTAGCTGCTCAATGCATAGCTGTTGTCTTGAGATTATGACCGAAAAGTGCTGGTTTTCCCCCCTCAGGCACAAACAATAAAACAAAACGACATTTTTTTTCATCTGACTTGATCTTGAGATTTTGCTTTCTGTAACTTCTGTATTGTCAGTTCCTTTTGTATCAATGATGTTTGTTAGCACATGATCTGTCTATTGTGTCTTTCAAATTTCATTTATTTCTGCTATTGTTTGTATTTAGTATTTTACCTGTTGTGTTCTGTTTCATTTGATTAGCTAACCATGTAAGAAAATTTACTCATGCATTCCCCCCTATTGTTTGTTTTGCAGGCATTCACGAAGTAAGTGATTATGAAAGAAACCTTACTTGTGTTGGCTTAATGGCAGCACATTTCACAAGCAATTGTCAACAGTTCCTGATTGTTTGTAATATTCAGAGTAAGAATACTTTATAGTCGAGGTGCCAATTATTTTTGTCTATTGACTGCAGGAAATGCTAAAAGATGTTGTTCGGACAAAATCGTATCAGAATGTTATCACCCAGAATAGTTTTCTTTTCAAGGACAAAATAGTTCTTGATGTTGGTGCTGGAACCGGGATTCTTTCGCTATTCTGTGCAAAAGCAGGAGCTAAGCATGTATATGCGGTTAGTTGGCTGACTTTTACTTTGTGTTTTCATTTCACTATTATGGGAATTTAGTGATCTCTAATTAGATTGAAGTAAACTGTCCTATTCATGTATATTTTAAAAGCATGAGAAATACATACCATTGGTTGATCTGATGAGCACATATAATTTTTTTTTTTCACTTTGAAGTTTTAGAAAAGCCTACATTTTCCCTAATGTTGTCATGTTTTTCGTTAATTTTGATAACAATTACAAGTATATGTCCTTTCATACAGCACAAAGATTTGCAATATCCTATTGTCTACATGCAGTTTAAAATTTGATATTTCTGTAGGGTTTACTTCATTTTATCATGGGCTTATTGGTCATTGGTCGTCTGTCATTTTGATGTCTTGTAAAAACCAGCTTTCAGTCGTTTTCGTTGCTAATATATTGAATCATTCTTCTTTTACAGATTGAATGTTCCCAGATGGCAGACATGGCAAAGGAAATTGTAAAAGCAAATGGTTATGCTGATGGTTAGTTCCTGCCATGTATTTGAATATTATCTATTCTACATACCATGCCTATTGGGTTATGCTCTATCATTAACATTTTTTTTCCTCTGTGCAGTCATAACTGTAATAAAAGGGAAAGTGGAAGAAATTGAGCTTCCTGTCCCAAAAGTGGATGTTATAATATCGGAGTGGATGGGTTATTTCCTCCTGTTTGAGAATATGTTGAACACTGTTTTGTATGCACGTGATAAATGGCTTGTAAGTAACCTGTCACAGCTACAATGTTCGCCTTTTTTGTTCACAGTAGATAGTATGTCTTCGGTTCATTTGTGCTTCCGCTTTCTAGTTCTTTTTCTGACTGTTATTACAGAAATACTCTTTGGTCGGCTATGACTATTCTGAACTGTTCTGTGTTTTTGGACCATATTTGATCTTTTGGAAACTGTAGCTTATGGTTTATGTTATTTGTTTGTAGGCTGATGATGGTGTTGTTCTACCAGACAAAGCCTCTTTGCATCTTACTGCAATTGAAGATGCAGAATACAAAGAAGATAAAATTGAATGTAAGTTCAGTGGCACATGATGCAGTCTTATCCACCTCTGTTTTGAGCTCTCCTGGATTATTGTTTACAAAGTTGTGAAAGTTATATTTGGAATCTCTCTGATGCCTTTGTTTACATTTTTTGTAGTTTGGAACAATGTATATGACTTTGATATGAGCTGCATAAAGAAACAGGCAATGATGGAGCCCCTTGTAGATACTGTGGATGCAAATCAGATCGTCACTAACTGCCAGTTGCTCAAGGTATTTAAATGCCTCGATCTAAGTATATTATTCCATTAATTTCAGTTTAACAATATTTTAGCTTATTAAATCATTCTCATATATGTATTTCAGACTATGGATATTTCCAAAATGACACCTGGAGATGCGTCATTTACTGTACCATTCAAGCTAGTAGCAGAGCGGAATGATTACATTCATGCTCTCGTTGCGTACTTCAATGTGTCGTTCAGTAAATGCCATAAGATGATGGGCTTCTCAACAGGTTCATCCTCTCCTCAACTTTCACATACGATATATAGTGATCTTTATCTTGAGCCATTTGGTGAGCACAAATCATTGACATGTTACTCCTTTACAGGTCCGAGATCAAAAGCTACTCACTGGAAGCAAACTGTTCTATATCTTGAGGATGTATTGACTATCTGTGAGGGGGAAACCCTGACAGGTAGCATGACGGTCACACCCAATAAAAAGAACCCTCGGGACATCGACATCAAGCTCAAGTACTCCCTAAATGGGCATAGATGTAAGGTATCAAGAACACAGTACTACAAGATGAGGTGACCAGTGAACCGATGAGAACTCAGATGCCTTGTGAGCTCATTGGATTTGAACCAAGTATATTGTGTTCTTCAGAATCTGGCAAGAGTAGAGTATGCTAGACCGGCCTGCTGAGATTGCTATTGTGCAAAACCGTAACATTTTTCCTGGTTGGGTGGTATGACTTTGCCTAGGATGTTGGTGGTTGTTGTATACATTTTATTTTTATTCTTGGTTCAAGGTGTTCTGTGACTTGCCCGTATGTTTTTTTTTTATATATGCTTAGTATAGTCTTGACTGCCTGAGCATTGCAAAGCGCAAAACAGATGACTAGACTAGATAAAAATTGTTGCAGCCGAGAAAGATACTATCTTGTTTGGCCTGAGCCTGGATATAATGATCCCCTTTCTGCTCATTTGATAATAACATTACATATAATAACATGCAGAACAAAGAATTTTCATCGGTATAGGTGTAGAACATATCCTTCCTGCGAAGGGACGAAGAGAGGCTACGAAGATTCACTGGTTGAGTATGCTGCGTTAAGAAATGGAGAAGATACAGATCAGATGAACAGACCATGAAATTGAAATGCAGTTATCTGTTTTATGCACTTCTTACTTGTAGAGGTACGCTGCAATTCCAAGAATTACACAAATCAAGATGATGTCAATTGCGAAGTTCCTAGTAGATCGAAACTGCACAGAAGATGTCCCAGATCTTTCAGCGGAGTTGAGAAAATTTTCACAAAAATTGAGGTTAGGATCAACAATACGAGCAACTCGCCTGGTTGACAGTTTGTTTCAGTCTGACATTTGTCTTTCTGAGCTCCGAGTTAGCTTTATCCACCTGCAAAAATCACGCACGCTCAAATCCACTTGAAATTTCGGTCATAGACAAAATCAAAACAAGGATTGTGCAAACAGCAGAAGCAGACCTTACTGTCGATCTCATCCATCAGAGGAACCTGCCTATCCAGTTCCTGCAGAGTCATGCATGCAAACTCAACTCAATGCAATCAGAGAGGTAGCAATGCATCATACGTAAGCAGTATGAATGTTGTGACAAACCTCGTTCATGTCCTCGGCCAGATCCTTCAGTGTGTCCAAACCTTCGGAGATGAAGTCCAGCCCTTCATTCTGCACAGCACATCTGAGAAGTTACGCATGGTTTTCTGGATCAAAGAGAGCAGAAATATTCAGGAGCGAGGAGTTAATGCTAGAATGAATTATTGTTAGACCTATGAGGTTCAGAGATGCATTTGTTCAGGAAATGTTTGCGTGACCAGGAAACTTGCCTGTTTAATACGCCGCATCTCGTACTCTCTTCTGAACTGCTCCGATTCTTCACTGGTCTGGTAGTACCCCTCATCAAAAGTTTCAGCTGCATTTTGATTGACGAAAGCTAAATAGGAGTATGGTCATTGCCAACTCTTTCAGACATTCAATTCCTCAAGATAAATTTTGCGACTGATTTCCTATGTTTGAGTAATTTCATTGCATAATTCTCCGGACACAGGCATGGTGCAATCTTGATGTGAACTTGGTGCTATGTTTGGTCCATTTAACTGTCTCTTGAAATTTCTAGTACCAATTCTGCACGGATGTTTTTCTGAGGGAAAGGAAACCTGAAGAATCGAACTTGATCCCCGGTCGAGCATTCCCGGCGCTCCTGCCGCCGTTCTGTTCTGCCGCGCCGCTGTCAGGGATCGACTGGATCCTGTCGGACAGTGCTGCTATCAGATCACTCCGTAACGCCTTCTCCTCCGCCGAGAGCGCTTTCACCTGCATGTGTTCATGTATACAAATTTCTATCAGGAATTCGGCGAATCAGATTCGAAATAAAAAGGCTGCTGGAAGAAAGATACTATAATTAAATTCTGTCAGCAAAGAAGAATGATCGAGCCTTACCTTCTTGGCGGCAATCCTATGGAGCTTGACCACCTCGTCCAGGAGCCGCTCCTTGGTCCGCCGCACGTCGGCGTTCAGGGCCACGGCCGCCGCCCGGTTCTTCTCCCTCGCTGCCCTCTCAGATTTCTGAACAAAATCCACCACGACATGATGAGTTCGGTGTTCCAGGAACAGACAATGGCGGCGAGATTCGGTCCTAAATGCAAGCGAGCAAGATGACAAATCGAAGCCAGCAAGACCTCGAGGGCGGCGTCGATTTCTTCGTCGATGGCCGCGTAGAGGCGGGAGAACGGGTCGCCGGCGGCAGCGTCGCTCCGGTGCTTGTCGGCGTCGTACCTGTCGTACTTATTGCAGATGGCGTCCACCCGGGTCAGCACGTCGATCATGCTCATCTTGCCCGCCCAAGAAGAATGGCGCCTTCCCTTGCTTGATCACGGGTGCACACACAGTGCCGCCTTGGAAGGAATAGCACGCCGTTTCTCTGTCGCCGGCAGCGATCGATTTGGACGGCGAGTTCGCTGGCCGGGGAGGAAGAGGAAGATCGGTCTGGTTATGTGAATGCTGGAGATGTTTGTTGGCAGGTAAGTTTGTTAACCGCGAATATCACGGTTTTCAGTTGGTTACTGTGTGTCGATCTCTTCATCTCCCGCCCTATTTTTAGACAAGATTAAGGCATCGCCATGGCCGAAGCTTCACTCCTGTCAGAGCCCAGAGGGCACTCTTCACCAGCAACAGGATCACCGACGCCGAAAGCAACCCCATCAAAAGCCCCATCTCTAGCTCCAAGAACATGCAAAATACTTTGTATAGGCTCACGAATCTAACTCCATCGAAATGCCGTCGATAGATGGTAACATTGAGAAGGGTAATATCATAATCGAAATGCTGGTTAAATTGCAGACTATCCTGATCAGCTATCAGCCAGCACATTCAGATCCAGGCGAAAAAAGCACTAGAGCAGGCAGATCATTTTAGACCTCACCGGATATGCTTAGATTGTAGCAGTAAGCTCCAAGAACGACTAATTTGAAACAGAGGAACCTAGACCACTGTATTGAGTACCGACAGAATAATGGGTAAGCACACTACTAAACGAACAGAATGGGTCTAGACTGTAGAGCAATTACCATTTTCCCTTTCCTTCGTAGCTTTATTGTGCATAGGGACAGTGATGCCCCCGTATCAGAGTTCACGGGGCGAGCAGAGCACACCAACAAATGGAAAGATACAGAATAAGACCAATCAGATGTGCACTAATCATTGAAGTGAATGCACCTTATGCTACGCGTAGATTGCTGCTGGTAAGATAATATCAGCAATATTTTTCTCATAAACCGAAACTGTGCAAATCCGAGTTTGTCACCCAAAGTAAACTGTACAGTACTACTTTGTAAGAGAAGAACAGACTTGACCAGCAAATGAAGTTGGCAAACGCATATCCAAGGTAACACCGAGAAGTCCAAGGAAGAAAAAAGCAGGAGGAAACAAATAAGAGCTCATTCCAGACAGAATTAGGATTCACGCTGCTATGTTAACCCTTAAAGCATTACATAAGAACGATCAAGTTTCAACAACCGACAGAAATAGGACTAGCAGTTTCTTAACATGCATGACACTGCTCGGCATCACATAACCGTTCCAGCAGGAGCATTAAAGTAGCACAAAGTTAAATTCCAGCAACACTAATACTGATTCCAAACTCTGATGAGATGCTAGATAGATGATTCAACTGTCCCTCTTGACCACCATCTTCTTTTTCTTCCTCAGCTGAAAAGTATAGTTGAATAATAATATTAGATCAAAGAATAAAGAAGTATCTATTCAGCATGTTGTCCGTTCTCAGCATTCAGCAATAAAAATAGACGCATGTTATGGATGATGAAAATACTGTGCTAAGATGGAAAGGTGATTTAGATTTAGCAGAACATATACAAGAAACAGTTAAAAAGTACAAACTATGCCTGGCACTGCATAAATCAAAACTGAAAGAATCATCGTAATTCGTCACCAAAGCCAAGAACAGGGTCAACACTAAGGCTACTAATTAGAGCCATGAACATCAATGATTATGTCCTATATACAGAACACTGAAGAAGAAAGTGGTAAACAAGGAAAGTCAAAATTCCTTTGCGTCGACTTAAATCGAATGTTGGAAAGGTGATGCATCACAGTATGAAAGCCTGAGCAAACATTCACTGAAGTTCCCTATTATCAGTTGCCGGTAACTTAAATCGAATGTTGGAAAGACGATAAATCACAGTATGAAAGCCTGCGCAAACATTCACCGAAGTTCCTTACTATCAGTTGCCAGTAATTAACTTAAATTGAATGTTGGAAAGATGATACTGCTCTTAAGCAGCAGACAAGATAGAACCAAATCTGAAACGGGAAGCTGCAGTACTAACATCTAAACTGATATTTGGAGATAAACTCTGAAACAAGCATCTAAAATATTGACGACGGCCAAAACCAAATGAATAGATGATGGGCCCATGAGTGATTTCAACCAAGATCATAGGAGATATAGGCCAAGGCAACTAATTAAGGCCTCAAATTAATGCTTGGGATGTTTACCAGGTAACTGAACAAGTTTCTCACCTCGTTGCTGTGGCCACACTTCTTCTTGCGGCAGTTCTTGGACCTGACTGGGTTGCGCGCGTAGCACCTGCATTATTGCACCCAAGACGCAGAATTAACGGCGAGTGATCAGTGGTAACCAAGCTAGAAACTGAAATAGCAAGCTAGATATATAGGGGCTTGTACTCGCGGCAGATCATCTTGAACTGGCGGAACTTGAGCGCGAGCTGGAGGAGGTAGGGGTCGATGAGGGGGTAGGTGCCACCTTTGCCTTGGCCGCCGCCGCGGAGGCGGAGTACCAGGTGCAGCGTGGATTCCTTCTGGATGCTGTAGTCGGCCAGGGTGCGCTCGTCCTCCAGCTGCTTCCCGGCGAAGATGAGCCGCTGCTGGTCCGGCGGGATGCCTGCAAAAACACAGTTTTTGTTTGAGGAAGGCCTGCAAAACACAATCAAGGCAAACACACAGAGAAAACGCCACGCATATGTGCACGCGCGCACGGTTCCTGCGCACAGACCCACCAAATTTTCTTCCAGTTCCTGAAAAAAGTTATTTTTTTCTTGCAAAGGAGGGATTAAACCAAATCCGCCGGAACAGGGGTATATTCAAATCGAATTGCAGAAGCGCAAAGAGAAGAAAGATTCAACATTTCTCCAGCGTTGGATCTATCCGAAATTTACAAGAAATGCAAGAACAAAGCACAACCAAACCAAACCTCTCCCCTCCCCGGATGGTCGGATCCCAAAAAGAGCCTTTTTTTAAGCATCCCCCAGGTAGATTTGCTCTGTTTCGACGCAAACACAACAAGAATCAAGAAAGCGGTGCCCGCTCCAATAACACCGCACAAAGGCGCAGAGATTTCTCGCGCCACCTGCTGCTCGGACAAGCCAAAAGAAGCACCTTTACCCACGGACCGAAACAGGGGAGCAGAACGCGCAGTACGAAAGAGGGGGGCCGGCCGGTCGCCGGCGTTCCGGAGAACCCAGAAGAAGGAAAAGGAGGTTATGATCGGAGAGCTAGCGAGCCAACGCAAGTACGAACCTTCCTTGTCCTGAATCTTGGCCTTGACGTTGGCGATGGTGTCGCTGCTCTCGACCTCCAGCGTCACCGTCTTCCCCGTCAGCGTCTTCACGAAGATCTGCATCTCGCCGGAGCTCGGGCGGAGGTTGCTCGCTCGCCGGAGGAGAGGAGTGGAGTGGGGTTTTGGGGGAGTAGTGGACTGGTGGGTGGTGGAGGGAGTGGTGGCGGAGTTGCCTTTGTGGGCAGCAGCGCGGCGGACGTGGGGCGGATTTATAGCGGAGAGCACGGAAGAGACTTGACGCGCCCGCAAGCCTAGCATCTCCGTTGGGCCGGGCCAAAAGGGCCGTCGACCCGCGCCATGCCGGCCCATCAGGTTGTTCGCTACCGGACTAAACCGCCGTTGGTTTCGGCCCGAAAATTGAGAGCTGTTGGTCCATTATTGCGCGCTATCTGAATTCTGAAGACTGATTCTTACTGTGGATATATAGTTCAGGTTAGGCCTGGACGTTCGGTTAATCCGGTTAATTCGATTCGGTCAATTCGGTCAAGAGAAACTTCGGTTAATGAAAAATGATAACCGATTTAGTACCAAGAAAATAATTAACCGCGCAATTCGGTTGCGGTTAATTCGGTTCGATTATGCGGTTAATCGTATTAACCGCAAAGCAATGCATATTCCACTGTACTAGATAAATTTATGCAACAAATGCGAAGAAAAATGAACCAATGTGTCGTCGATAGCGATGTTGATGCACGGGTGGTCGTCGAGTGAGGTGTGTGGAGAGGATGAAGTTTAGAAAAGGTCGGGATAGAATGAGTTAGGACCGAGGAACCTCGAGATCTAGACCGAGGAACCTCGAGATCTACTAGGTTGAGATAACAATATCGGTTAATTTGGTTAGCTCGGTTAACCGTAATTTAAACAAATGATAACCGTAACTTTTGCGGTTAACCGTATTTTGCAAAAATGATAACCGTAATTTTTGCGGTTAACCGCACTAGCTAAAAATCTTAGGTAATTCGGTGCGGTTAATTCGGTTAATCGGTTTTGCGGTTAACCGCGCCCACCCCTAGTTCAGGTAATTTTCACGCTGTATAACGATATGAAGATTCTGTTTAAGTTGGGAGACAACGTGCCTTTAGTACGCAGTTCCAAGTGCAGAAACTGCTTCATCTGGTAAATGTTCAGTACAACATAAAAAAAAAGAAGCATGTATTATGTGCTCACGTTAATGACAATACAAACGAGCTAGCATATATAGCTCCGTTTGTTAGGTTCTTTATGGTGGAAACAATCCGACCGGATTCAAGCCTAAACTTGGCACGGGTATTGAACACTTACCGTTATTTATTAACTAGGTAATCATACTGCAGAACTAACTGTCGAGATGATTGAAGATGTTTGATTGCAAGTTAAGTCATTAGCCATCGGAGGCAGAGGGAGGAATAGGTTTTGGGGGGGGGGGGGGGGGGGGGGGGGTGGGGGTTGATTGGGGGAGTTTGTGATTGTAGTTTTCGAGGTTTGTTGTGCACTCCGCGCCGTAGAAGGGTGGTTGGGGAGACGATTGGACAGGCGGTGGGTTGTGGTTTGGCAGTGTACCGGTGTTGCCATCGCTCATGGACAAAAAATCTTAAGGTTCCAAATGGGATGGCTTAAGATAGGGTTATTATCACTGGCGGATGAGACTCTTGGAGGGTCATCCTGGGTCTCTGCATTTTTTTTCCTTTTTTGAATAAATTGTGGTCTAGCTAGGTAAGCATGTTGTGATCCCGACATATTCTCATTCATCTATGTCCTTATTACAACGGGTACCTAAAAATTGTACTTGTAAAAGTAATGGCATCTAAATTGTTCGACGTCTTTGACTCAGACTGTTCACTTCATAGATCCATGTTCTCCTGCGTCTGGTTCACATATACGGAGGGAGGAGCTATCCTGTGTAGTAGATTTTAATAATGCATAAAAACATGATTTGTGCTGCAGATTCTAACCCACCATGACAAATCTTTACTACTCCCTCCGTCCCAAAATAGTTGTCACTGGACATCATATTTGACTCTTCGTCTTATTCAAAAAAATTATTTAAATATAAAAACAAATATGTCATGATTAAAATATATTCAATGATAAAACAAATTGTAAAAAAATAAATAAAATTTGCGTAAAAAATTTGAATAAGACAAGCAGTCAAAAAAGTCAACAGCGACATCTATTTTGGGACAGAGGGAGAGTACCTATAAAAACGCGACTCCGTGGTGAGCGCCCTGTCGTCCGTCCGTCGTCGCGTCCTCCCGAACTGATTTTGGCGCCGACAAATGGGGTCCAGGCCCACACGCCCGCCCGTTCCCGTGAGTAAATGACGGAAAAAAAAGGAGGAAAAAAAGCCTCCATCGGACAATCGCCCGCAACGCCCGCCCCTCTGCACTGCCCCTGCCCCCGCCGCCATGCGCCGGCGCCCTCCCCTACCCTTCCGCGGCCCCGCCGCGTCCCATCCCCGCCAACGCCCCGGCCGCGGCAATGGCAGCGCCCCAGGATCTCGCTTCCCCAGGATCCGCGCAATGGCAGCCTACCGAATCAGGACGTCAATCGAGCTCCTATTCCGCTCACCTGGAGCCGCGCCCTTGCGATCAAAACTGCTGCCGCCCTGCAATCTAGCGCGCTCCTGGATCCGCGATTTCCGCGCTCCCCCAGGACTCGCCCCCCGCTACGCCGCAACTCCCCGCCTCCCCAGTTGTACGGCCCTCTCATCTTCCGCCTCTCTGACCTATAATCAGTTCGCCTCCGCCGCCGCCACGGTGCCGGACGCGCTGCCTCAAACCTACCACCCTAGACGAGCGCCAGGGCGAGCAATGGATCTTCCTAAGCCGCGCGTTCCCTGCACTGGAGTGGCAGTCGGTGGCTAGGTGGAGGAGCAGGAGCACGCCATCCTGGTCGACGGCTCGTGCTGCCGCCACCCATGGCAACCCACGGCGGATCTTGCCACGACTCCCTCGGCGACGGCGCAGGTACGCACGCACACACACACCCTCCTCTCTTCTTCAATATAGGATCCCTCCCAGATCCAAAAGCTCTTCGTCGAAATCACCGTTGCCCTTATCCCGGACTGCATCCACAACCATCCATGGCTTCCTGAGCAAAGCCGCCTTGCAGTTTGGGACATGCTCGCCACGGCTGCAGCGGTGACCTTCTCAGTAGCTGCTTTGTCTTGTCCTCCAGTGAAGCCCACGACCAGGTAGGATGATTCTCTCTTGGACCTAATTTCCTTTTCTTTTCTTCTTGTGGGAGGCTTCACCTGATGGAGTTCGTCTGTGCGTGGTCAGTAGCAGGGGATGGAGAAGGTGTTGGAGCCATCCAGCAACGCGAATCTGCTGAGTACTCCCATTGGAGGTGTGCATTTTTCTCCTCTCGAATTGGTTGTTTTAAATATTAGAACCGTATTGCAATCTCATTCAGCATGTATTTGGTACGAGGGAGTTGTGTTTAGCGGAACTTCAGATATCACCAAATTGGGGAATGTACGTATTCAGGTCTTGTGTGAGAATCATTTTCTTCATAATTTAATCCATACATATAAAAGATGCCCAATCATTTTTCTAAAATAAATTACTTTGCATTTTAAGATAAGAGGGATGTTATGACCTGAAATCGAGATAAATGGAGTATTTTTTCTATGCAGTTCTTATAACAAGCTACATGACAAAAACCTCAAAGTAATGAGAGTGAATACGCTACGAGTCCATATGATTGTGGCTATTGCACATTGACTAGTGATTGAATTACCAGTTCGACGCAAGGACTTTTTACGGAGTGGGGTAATGATCGTGTGTGGTGTTTGTGCCAATTCTACTTTGTTTGGATGATTCATAGTGTCATTGAATTGAAATTTTATCCCTGTCAGTGATTCATATGGTTCTGCAGTGGGTGTAAATTCATGTGAAGTTAGATTTATAGACATGATTATCAGGAGGTTTTGCTATTGGAAAGCCAGGTCTATCAGATATATGTCATTTTTTTCCAATGTGAGTCTATAGTTCCTCTATGATCTGAGATTATTCACTACTGTTCCAACGCAGTAGTATTAACAAGTTTGTGAACTATACCATCATATGCTTTTCAATATATATTATATCAATGTTTTCCATCCTGGCATGATACGAATATCTATTTGATAGCGGAGTTGCACTTGAAATGACAGTTAGAATATGTCATTATTTTTTCCCATAAGTTTTTCTGACGTTATAACTTATAAATGACTTTTTAGGAAAACGTGCCCGAATAGGTGAAAGTGTAGTTACCTTTCCCGTAACAGATAAAATTTTCTAACCATGGAACCATAGTTTCTATTGCCTTTCTTTCCTACAATATGATGTTATTTTGTTTGGCTACTTCATGTGCAATGGGTAGGTAGTAGTTATGGGCCTGGTAGTAGTTATGGGCCTGGTCATCCCTGTTATATTCAGTTCGATCGGGTTGGATAGTTCGATACCTTCTTTTTAAGCATTTTAGAGATTCAATGGTTATTATAGTATTGGTACCTCATTAGAATACGAGGAGCACAATGTTATGAATGTTCAGTGAAATGAATGGCCGAAGAACAAAAAAATATTATATTAGTACACATAATATTGTTAGCAACAGCAAACATATTTTCATTATGTGCAATGGTTACTACCTCTGTTTTGATCCCACTCCACTCCTCTCTCAAAACCATGTCTTCTTTGTGCCATTCATTTATGTGCTATGTGCATGATGAAGGAACGGACATACACGATAGCGACAAGGCCGCCGGCAGCAGGCTCGCTATCATAGTACAGAGTTAACTGGATCCATTTGCAAATTGCAATGGAGCATTACTATGTTGGTGTTGATATGTGGTCTGTCGGATGCATCTTTGGAAACCTGTTTGTCTTTTCAGTTCTGTCGCAAATCCCTATTCATTGTTCTAAAAATGGTACTGAAATATGTGTACTTTACATAGAGAAAAACTGCATGGTCATAGGAATGCATTATGCATGTACTTGTGCAGAGATTTCAGATAGCTCCAGAAATCATTCATCAAACTGGGAAGTAGACAAATTCAGTTTAAATAAAGTTTAACTCAAGCTCCAATGTACTCTTTCTAATATTCGTTAATCAAAGGAAGTTGATAGGAAAGAAATTGATATCCCGTATTGTCCTCATATTATTTTTAATTACTACTAACAATACATTCTATGCTATGAGATCTGTACACGGCGCTTATGATTGAATTCTCTCTTGAAGATTATAAATTTAAGTGCAGCTGAAAATGGTCAGCAGGCTGTTTTTCCTGGTGATTCAGAGTTGCAGAAGTTTCTTCACATTTTGAGGTCTTGTTCCCTCCATCTTGCAGATGTGTTATTAGTGACTGGTGAATCCTGACTTTATATTTCTCTTCTTCAGTTATGGAATGATGGCAATTAGCTTTTTTCTGCAAACATCATTGGATTTCATGAGTTTTTGTTTTCTTTTACAACTTTTTGAAAGCTACAAGTGGTTTAGAGATGATAATTGAAATGGCAGCATATCTATAGGATAATTCTTGTATAGTAAGTAATTTATGAGTCAAAATTGATTTAGGCACAAAGAAGAAGGGGAATGTTAACTTCTCCAGCTGTAACAATGCAATTGCTACATCATGTGTATATGAGTGCCAGTGATTAACTCGCTATGTTGCTGCACAATCTCCCTTCAGTTTTATTTTTCATACTCCTTCAGTTTATCTTTGTGTACTTGTTAATAATTCAAGATTCAAGGCTTTGCACATATGATGCGTATCTTTGTAGGGAGTAGGGATGAGTGAATTCTGATAGCATTCCTCAACAATCAGAGCTCTATGTTACCAGTTCAAGCCTTTTTTCTGTTTTTCTGAAATCCTACTTTTTTTACTGTGCAATTAATAATATGTTAATATTGTAAATATCTCAGGTGATCTGCGCAACATTTGTGCAAGTACGATACCGACATGTGTAGGATTAATTGTTTTTAAGATGGGATCACAAAGAGATAAATAAATATGATGAGTTTTAGATTAGGCAACTTTTTATAGTCTTCAAATGGGTGTGGTAATTAGTCCGTATCAATAATTTGTTTTGCACAGCAGGTAAATAGCTTGAGGCTCCCACATCATGGTGGTGGTCTCGATGGCATGGGAGTGGTAGTCTGATCAGGCAGGAGGTGAGACACTCGATGATGCTTGATGCCAACTGTATGTGGAGATGATCGAGACGTCGCTGTGTGAGGCTACAGCCCAAGGGAAGCTTAGGAGAGGTTGAGGTGAGGTTTTCTATACCAGGCCAGAGCCGAAAGGGAGATCAAGCATGGTCGCGACGACACATTCGCCAAACTTGTGAGATGCTCAATGTTCATGTCTTCTTGTCAACTATCTAAGTACTCATGTAATATTCACATGAGATTTTTGTTTTCTCATCCATTTAAAGTAGTCATGGTCCATGTTTCTGCATGACTGGAGCTATGTTAGTTTGATATTAGACTGTACGCTGGTATGCTCTGTATTCTTCTTCTGCCTTGTTATCTAAATACTCGAAAGTGTGTTATCGTCACTGAGTGACGAATTGGAATTGTTTGTCACCTGTGTAAATCATACTGATTTGCTACTAATCTTTATGTGATATGTTGAGTTCTCGCTATACGATAGAGTATCTAAAAGTTCATATGACGTAAGCATTGTTTTTGAAAATAAAGTATTTGCATAGGTTTCATGAATTATTCAACTCACGTAGCAACGCACGGGCACTCACCTAGTAAAAACATGATTTGTGCTGCAGATTCTAACCCACCATGACAAATCTTTACTACCTATAAAAACGCGACTCCGTGGTGAGCGCCCTGTCGTCCATCGTCGCGTCCTCCCGAACTGATTTTGGCGCCGACAAATGGGGTCCAGGCCCACACGCCCGCCCGTTCCCGTGAGTAAATGACGGAAAAAAAAGGAGGAAAAAAGCCTCCATCGGACAATCACCCGCAACGCCCGCCCCTCTGCACTGCCCCTGCCCCCGCCGCCATGCGCCGGCGCCCTCCCCTACCCTTCCTGCGGCCCCGCCGCGTCCCATCCCCGCCACCGCCCCGGCCGCGCAATGGCAGCGCCCCAGGATCTCGCTTCCCCAGGATCCGCGCAATGGCAGCCTACCGAATCAGGACGTCACTCGAGCTCCTCAAGGCGCGGGCAGATCTAGGCACAAGACGGCGAGCGTAGAACGGGGGAGGAGGCAACTGCAGTAAGGCGAGCTTTGGTTGGCGAATGGATCTGATTGAAGGCGAAGAGCAGTCGTCGCTTGGGGGCGAGGGAAGACGAGTGCCGCTGAAGATTTGTACTCCGGATCCCAATCGAACGGAGACAAGGAAGAGGCTCGCCGCACCCTATTGTCGCGGGATCCAGACGTTTCGGGGGCAGGGAGCTCATGGCGGTGGGGATTCATCGGTATAGAAACATTCGTGGAGCTCTTGTTTTCATGTGATGTCTTGGATTGAGGCGGCACCGCGGCAGGCGCAGTGCGAGCATCGGCAACTGCAGTCTGCACGGGCTGTGCTCCTACAAGAGCAGAACACCGCAGCAGCGTGTGGGGATCAAACTAGCCAGCACACACGACTGGCCTGGGACGTTTTTCTTTTTTCTTTTTTTTTCCTACGCTTTTTTTTTCTTTAGGAAAGAAGAGATTGATGTAGCTGCTGCAGGGAAGGGCATGGATATGATTCCACTGGATCGGTGCTTGCACATCCCGCTTTTGCCTTTGCCTTCTCCTATTCTTTTAATTTTGTTCTTCGGTTTAATTGGCTACATATCAAGCTCATGTACATATAGCTTCCTCGCAAAAAAAAAATGTACATATAGCTGACGTAAAAAAAATATCCTATGCTTCTGTCGTTTGGTTTCTGGAAACTTAATAATCAAGTGAAATTTGATCCAGATAATTAGTAGAGTTCCTACATGTGAGGGTTTGTTATGGTATAGTCAGTCTTCTGCAGCTTGATTTTGCCTAAGATTTATATCTTGGTCGAGATTAGAGAGAGATAGAATTGTAGTAATAAACAGAAGTCAGTTTTGTCTTTCTAAATACGCCTTTTACATTTCATGACCGAATCGGTAAACTATAATAAAATTTTAATAGCATTGTGAGTTTATTACCGGTACTTTTTCTTTTTCTTTTTAGAAAAAAATCCGTAGCAACGCACGGGCATTCAGCTAGTAACTGTAAAAACATGATCTATGTTCTCCTGCATCTGGTTTCACATATACAGAGAGAGGAGCTATCCTGTGTAGTAGATTTTAATAATGCAAAAAACATGACAAATAACTGTTAAAACGTTGAAGTGGATTATGAGTCAAATTTTACAAAATGTTAATGCCTAGTACACACAAACGATGTTCTAACTAATCAATTAGTTATCTTGGAATTGTCTACTGCAGGAATCATATTGATCATAATTATTGAAAAAAAGATTCAGAGAAGTACGTATATTCAGAAAGAAAATCAAAATATGGTTGAGAGAAGTAAATATTTCAAAATGATGATGTCGTCAATGCAACGTGAACTAATCCTAGTGAGGCATGCCGAAACAATCCGAGAATGATTGTATTTTCATTGTATATACAATATCATGTTAGTGCCCTTGCAAAAAAAAAAATCATGTTAGTGATCGATGGCGAATGTTGGGAAAAGGTGTGGTGCAGGACATTGCAGTGGAGGTTTGGAAGGTGGGACAGGCGGCATGATGAACAAAACATTTTTGAATGAAAAGTTGGGAAGGACACCTTGAGCTATAGATGTGTTCACCATGAAAAAGAACTGCACTAGTGATGAACCACAGACGATTGCATGAATGAGCATCCCACCTCGAGACTAGAAAGTCTGGTGCTAATGATGAGTTCAGTTCACAGATAACATAAAATCGAGGCACAGTGAAACTATCTGATGCATGTGTTAAGAGATTACAGGCTGAGGTTTCTGGATAATACGACGTGCTCCAATTATGCATGAGCGATCTGAACAGCAACAAACTAGCTGAACATGGACGATAATACCAAACAATGCAATTAATTAAATTTCAAGAGAAAACATAACATGCATATATAATAAAAAAATAAAGAGCTCATTTTGGTCCTCAAAAGCAGCGAAATCAACTAGTATTATTAAGATGAAGGTTCAGTGATGACGGGTAAGAAAACTTCGACAAAATTTCTTAAGCTGCATTGCTTGTCTCACTAAAAAAAAATCCTGATAACTATATCAACTAAGAAGAGCTGATTCAACTGAGCCTTACAGCTTCGGCTGCTTTCCAAACACTCCCGCTTGGGAGTCGAGCTTCTTCTTCGGCCTCAGCTGAAGAGGAACGTTGAGATATTACCGGTCGATCAGATCAAATAAGGAACAAAATAGTTTCGATAAAAGATGCGTGTAGATGTTGTTAAACATGAGCTCACAGTAACCAAAACCGAACATATTTGTTGTAGAAATAAATTATTTTACAATTATGACTTTAGCAGTGTACCCAACACACATGTTTTTGTTTTGAGGTACAAACGAAAAAATGATGTAATAAATTGATCTAGACACTACCTGAGAACTGATCAGGATAAGCACAATCATAAAGCCAAGTCTATACAGCGAAAACATGAAAAAAAAATCCTAGGAAACTATATCAAGAACATTTAACGACAGGAAGATGATGATCAAAGAATGAAGAAAATATATATTCACTGTAACGCAACAGACTACAATCTATTTCGGTTCATCACGCATTAGAAAACACGAATACATAGAGATGTGTGCTACTACGAAGGCAATGCAGAATAAACTAAGAAAGTATGGACAGTACTACTGAAACAGTGCTACGATCGATATACGGAAGACAGCGGCCATGGCAGAGGTCAGGGCTTCTGCACAACTCGATCTCTCGCTCACGATATGTACGAACATCCGAACGAAGCTTCACTGCTTACTCCCTCCGTTCGGGAATTCTTGACGTTTCTGACCGGATGCGTGAACTAAAAAAGAACTGTCGGTGGCTGTCGGAACGTCATCATTTGGCGAACGGAGGGAGTAATATTTTGTGAATTGCTTGGGGATAAAGTTTCAGGGCCAAACGAAGATGAAGGAATGAAGGTGAATATACTGAGTATACACAAAAAAAAAAAAACGTTAGCTAGTCTGTCTAACGTGTGAGCGTGTCACCGAGCTTGACTTCAGACGCCGCTGCTGACGAGTACTGTATAAATAGTCGTCCCTACCATATGATCGCTAATACAAAGAATCAACAACAAATTGCAGTAAGAATTTGCAGTGATCATCGCAATACCAACAATAGTTCCAGAACAAAAACCACAGCCTTCCTTTTCCTTCCATTGTTGAAAAGTACACAATCAAAAACTGCAATGTATCAAGTTGACACAGGTGCTTCCTGTGCTTATTCATCACCAATTGCTAGTTGGTGCGTATGCTTTTCTACATATGTTTTCAGGATACAATTAGCAACTTGAATGTAAAAAAACCCCACTAACATTTATATGGTCGGTAATGAAGAACATCGTGTGGCTTGTCGACTTCTTCTGTCCAATGAATTTGAAGATACCACAGCATCCAGATCCAGAAAGGTGAAAAGGTCCGATAGGGCCAGAGAATCAGTCAATGCAACAACATCATGAATGCCTCAATCACTGTAAGTTAATTACTGGTGAATCTAGCTCCTACCTTTATATTTTTCCTTTTGGTACTATATATATCAAGGATATATATTATAAAAAGCGCTACTTGTAGATTGGGTGCGTAATACTTAGGCAACGGAACTTTGTTTATGTGTAATCACTTAAGCAATACCTGTGTATGGTTGACGTATTCTTACTATTTTTTTTAGAGATCTTTGTTTTCACCAACTGCCCTGCTATAACCTTATATCTTCTTGTCGCCCTCATTCTGTCAAACATCCAATCACTTTTGGACCAAATTCATGGCTAGTGACTTAGCACTGAGTAGTTTAAAGAAGTGGATGAGGTTCAACAATATCAAAGAAGAGGTCAATACCACAAGCTGGATGGCTTGCATGAAAAGTTTTCTATGTAAGTAGTTTTTAAACCTAATGTTAAGTTTCTCATAGCCTCACTAGAAGGTGCTTGCTAATTTAGTCGAAAATGAGGATCGCTCGACGCACGCACCTGGTAGATGGCTCCTCCCAGGAAACCAGTTATAGTCGAGCCCTGAGACTAGCCAAAGAGGTGGACTCATCCGTTGGTTGTCAACCTCGACCATATCAATCTGACTATATGCATATTTTTGATTCTTTGGATCTTGCCCTCCTCCATACTTACTGCCATTTGGCAAACGGTTGGCTTCCGCTTGAGTCATGGGATGAAGACTTATAGATGTTGCATTATATATGGTGTAGGATATGATTAGTTTCCATCTTATTTGCAGAGTTGTTTCAGATCCAGTCCACCATTTACTCTATATAAAGAGCCCACATGACTCAATGCGAATAACCGATCGAATTGCACATTATTCATCTTCTCATATCTACTAACTAGGGAATAGGTTTATTGCAAAGTTGTCATTTTATATTTCTTCACTTTCGTATTTCTTCTGAGACCCTTTCTTCACTTGCGTATGTAAAGCTTTAATAGTAATGCCTATATATATGGATGCATCACGGTTGCAAGCAACCCGCCCGGTAGACATCTGGTTACTGCATCTCCAGTCTAATGGCCGCGTTGTCCTTGGTTTTGTTTGCCGCGTTGCTCACGGCAGCGGTTCATGTCGCCAGTGATCAACTAGGTTCTTCACTCTGTTCATCGCATCCGACCGAGAGAGAAAGAGATATAGAGTAATCGCTACTCTCTCCGTTCTTCTAGTTTTGATGTCATTAATTAGGACAGGTTAGCTAATGCAAATTTGCAGTAACTAGCTTGTCCTAACGACATCAAAACCAAAATGGAGGGAGTAGTTATTTTGAGCTAGCTAGGACAGCACTGATCAGCATCACTCGTGCAGGCTTCGTGAGCATCGACTGCGGCCTGGATGCCAACTACAGCGATTACAAGGACAACAGCGTCGGCAACATCGGCTATGTCTCCGATGACAACTACACCGACGCCGGCGTGAACTGCGTGGTCGCCGAGGCCGCCGGCGACCAGACCGGGCTGCGGCTCCCCGCCATGCAAACGCTTCGGAGCTTCCCGAGCTTCCCGTACGGCGAGCGCAACTGCTACTCGCTCCCCACCGTCGCCGGGGCCAAGTACCTGGTGCGGCTGCAGTTCGCGTACGGCAACTACGACGGCCTGAACAGCACGTCGGTGGAGTTCGAGCTAAACCTGGGGTCCAGCTACTGGGACACCGTGAAGATTGGTGGCGAGGACAACGTCACCAAGGAGGCGATCTTCCTGGCGTGGGCGAGCTGGGCGCCGGTGTGCCTGGTCAACACCGGCCGCGGCACGCCGTTCGTGTCCGTGCTGGAGCTCCGGCCACTCGCCGCCGCGCTCTACCCACCTGTCGCCGTTAACCAGTCCATGTCACTGTACAAAAGGCTGAACATGGGGACAAGCGTCCCACTTACCCGGTATGGGTCAGAGGAAAAAAGAGACTTTAATTTCACGCACTAGTTTGGGCAGAACACCTTCCGTTTCTCGTAAAAACAAAAACAGATATACACTAGATCGATGAATTCTTTTTATTTATAGCTTGTTATGCCGCCCGTATTACAAGGTGAATTAGGGGGGTCAAGTCTCCCATGTATGTAACCAGGCCAATGACATCGATTATATATTTCCGACTGAAAGTTAAGATTATCACACATATAAGATTAATGATGGTCAAGCAAGTTTGATTTTTTGTTCATAATAAAGCAATTTTCGGCTATGTTTGGTTATACCTCTGGCAGTTTTGCTTGGTAATTTTCGTCAAATTCATTTTTTTTCATTTAATAATGTGGGTGGTCCAAGACCAATAATATATCTGGTTGCTAACAATGTAACTTAATTTTATTTTTATTAAGTAGGTTGTCACGTCGGCATTTTTTATATGTGACGAGAAATTAATAAGGAGAAAGAAATGCAATAATGTTTCTAATTAATACTCTTTTTTTTTGTCTTCCATGCATTACTTAGAAAACTTAGAAAATGAAACAGTGCATCACATGAGCTCTATTTCAACCACCAAATAAATGTCATGTTGCTTAATTATGTGGTGCACTTGAAAACAACAAATGAAACATTTTGTTGGGACTAGCCTTACATAACACCGGTACACTTTTATCCCCATCCAAGCTCACAACCTCTTGCAAGGTGGATATGCATCCCAGTCATAAACTCATGTTTGTTCTTGTCATGGAATTTTCTATATATATCATTTCTCATGTTTAATTTCATTGGATCATTAAACAAAGAATATATATATGTCAACTTTTCTTTTTAGAAAGAAAATATCCACTCCCCACATTTTCAGATTATTTAAAGCTCGACGGAGTACTTAGTCTTAGTCACATGTCATCACATCACTTGCGAAAGTGGAGCTGGGGGGTGGTTGACTATGATTGATTACACGTTTATTTTTCTTTACTTAACTAATTATGGATTATACCATGCTCTTTTGGATTATTTCACTAAGGTTCCCCGATGATCCGCATGACCGTTTCTGGTCGATGATGGTTACCCCATGGTGGAGGAACCTGTCAACGACAGAGGCGGCCAGCATCAAAATAGATCCTACCTTCGATGTGCCCTCGTCCGTTCTCCAGACGGCCGTAGCACCAGTTGGCAATGGCACGCCGCTTACCATCATGACATGGAAAGAGACGTCGTACACTTTTATGGTTTTTCTACACTTTGCCGACTTTCAGAACACTCAGCTGCGACAGTTCGACATATACTTCAACGACCAAAAGCTAGCGGTTTCATACAGTCCACTATATCTAGCAGATACCTATGTGTGCAACTCTGATTGGTACAGGGCCCCGGACAACATGTACAATATTACTATGGTGGCTTCTTCGGCCGCCTCCATGCTGCCACCGATGCTCAATGCGCTTGAGATCTACACACTTATGGATCTTGACGATACCCCAACGACATATTATACAGATTGTGAGTCCTTCTGATCCCCCTCCTTTCACATACAGATTTATAGGATTTTATCAGCTTGTGTTAGAAACTGGGATTTATGTGTTCATATTTCGGATTTAGCGAGTAGACTGGTCATCCTTTTCGTGGAACAACCTTTTAGACATCCAATGACTCATGAATCTATTACTCAACTTTCTTTGATGAAATAAAATACAGACGTAAAAGCACACTCCTACGAACGCGTGCGCATGCATATCCAACTTGTAAACGATCGCAGGCTCATCCCTATGCATGCCATCGAAGGGCTTGGGTTGCATCAAGGCCCAGGTGAGGGAGAGTAAGAGCGTCTGATCAGTCTAGTTCATATGCACCACCGCCGCTGCCACCACATTGTGCATGTTCGAAGGATTTTAGAGCCTTAGCGGCAGGAGGATGGGAGACCGCTAGGCCCTTCCAGATGTGGTGTAGCATCGCACCTTCCTCCTCGATGACGAGCAGCAAGAGCTTCGCTCCAGCGCTCGGCCGAGCATGGGAGGATTACGTCGTCAGCAGCAACTGCTTGCGGCATGCCTTGCCCAAATTTCAATTAAGGCAGACCAGCGTTCAAGGTGCTCGATGAAATTAAGCACTATGTCACAGGAATACCTTCCCCAAACTCAAATTAAGCCAGACCAGCGTTCAAGGTGCTCGATGAAATTAAGCACTATGTCACAGGAAGTGGGCATGCATGCTTGCACACAACTGCATTCTCTAGCTAGTCTGTGCCTTTGGGCCTGAGAACCATGAAGAACAACCTAAATGCATCCAGTCTCGTATTCAGATTCATTCTGGTGTTATAAGAGCATGCCCAATGGTTAGCGATAGCTTCTAGCTCTTGCATGAGTTTATTGTGTGTGGGAACTACATGTCATTGTCTCATACTCTCATTTATGCTAAGAGCTAACTCTGAAACAAGAGCTAGCAGCACTCTCTCTCTCTCTTCCTTTTTCTCAATAAAATACAATTCTTATTGTCTCTTAGGTGCCCTGTTGGGGACGCTCTAATGTCGGTTTGTGCATGAACCAGTTGACGCCATAATGGCCATCAAACTTGACTATCAAGTGAAGAAAAACTGGGCCGGTGATCCTTGTTTTCCTAAAAAATTTGCTTGGAATGGTGTGAAATGCAGCGAACCAATCGGCAACGTTGCAAGGATAACATCAATGTAAGTAACTTCAAATACCATTCAGAAGATCACCCATTGTTATTCTTGCATCGTTGCTTGTACTATTAATCCAGTATATTGTCTTTGCATTCGACTTATATTAGTTGGCTTGGAAATTGTTAATACAGAGACCTCTCCAACAGCAACTTGCATGGTGTGATATCTCAGAATTTCGCATTGCTCACGGCACTAGAGAATTTGTAAGTGGGTTAACTTTTTTACTTCCTTGCTATATATTTATACAAAAAGAACTCCATATATCTCATGAGAAAGGAGCCAGGGATTCTGTTCGAGTTTAAATTATGAGTTAAATGCATTGGAGGTCCGTAAAGTTGTCAAGTTGTGTCAAACAAGTCCACAAATTCTTAAACTGAAGTTTTAGGTCCCTAAACTTGTTATTTCGCGCACTTTAGGTCCAAATACCTCTTGTGGAGCTCTCGCATCCGAAGTTACGTGCTAACACGGCCATCAGATGCGATTGCATCTCTGGCACCACCGAGGTATGGGGAGGAGGATGAGTTGCCGACGAACAACACAGTTCTTTGACACTGCTAGCAGCAGGTTCGCCGTAACTATGGCAGCTTCAGGGCACGCCGCGTCGGTGTGGTGCGACAACGGCGCCACGCATCATAGTGTTGCGAGCAGTCAAAGCTCGCACAAGGCACGAGCTTGCATTGCTGGCATCACGTGCCCTCACCCTGACAACAAGATCACCCGGTTCACCGTACCGTGTCATCAGCGCGGTGTGGATCAGGCACAAAAACTCTACCGACACCTAGTCCTCATCATTCCTCGCGCGGTGTGGGAAATGTAATGACGTCTGAGGGGCCTTAGTGGCATGCCATGTTTGACGCTCGCCAAAAGGTATTTGGACCTTCGGTGCACGACATAACAAGTTTAGGGACAAAAAAAATCGGTTTAAGAGTTCGTGGACCTATCTGACACACATTAACAAGTTTGTGGACCTCTAGCTCTTAAATTATCATTGATGAATTGACATGCCCCGCAGCCAACCCCGCTACAGACCCATCATCTCGGTCAAGATTTTTTTTAGAGATAATTCCTTAATAATGAAATTGATTCCTTATCTGCCATGGGAAAATTTTGATTCCCGTACGTACCATTGATCCAAATTTTTATGGTTTTAATGTTAGTACCATCGATTTTGTTTATTAATTGATAATAAGACTGCACCCTCACTCTCCTCTATAGGACTTTTCACTCTTATTAACTGGAGACTAGTGTCCTATGGGTAGCAACTAGCAAGAGTGAGTTATGGCCAAGGGGAGTTCTAAAATGCACACAAATTGTTCACGTCCTTTTTCTGGATAATGACTCATGGATCCACCTCATTGTTGTATGGATCAACGAAGATACAGTCATACAGAGGAGCATGTTCTTCCTTGCTTTGTTACAGTTCAGACTTTTGGGTATTAAGAGCACGAGTGACACAATATTCCAGTGAATCCAGCTTGCTGGCGGGCCTCTGTATAAATTATCGTTCATCATAGGCCTTAGATCATAGAACCATATATATGATCTATGGTACTTCCATTGTTCTTTTCATTTTACGTTATTGAACTTCACTGTCTCCACAATCGAATTTGATCATAACCTTTTATAACTTTAATATTGCTAAAATTTGTGGAAGTAAATTCTAAACAAAGACATGCATGTGCCAAGTGCCGAATGTTTGATCCTCCCATATTTTAAACAAATAAAAGGAAAAGAGAGCATACAATGCATTACTCCTTTATGAGCATGCATCAGGGTTCACAAAACTGACGGAAACCGTACTTACCGGCAGTCGAGTTTTAAAATAAATTTAAAAATTTGATGAATTTTAACTGGTTTTGACCGGTATAGACCTATAACCGGACTTACCAGTCCGGTCCGGTCCGCTTCGATCGGCTCCCCTGGTATTTGTTGTCAATTGAATACATGTGAGACTGTTTGGGACAGACATGATATTTGGTGTCATACATATGTAATAATTCCTGTTTTCCAATTTGCAAATCAAGCCTTCTGTTATGTTTATATCTCGTTCTCTGGAATACAACGATATTTGTCTTCAATCAAATCTTCCAACAAATTCAGTGCCATATTAGAATTAAAAAATCATCAATGAGCCACTACATAGTTTTTTTTTTTGCATGACTATGCTTCCATGAATTCATGAAGGAAGTTTTTTCTCTCTTATGGACTGTCTTAATAATTGGGTGATGTCATAAATCATTCTGAGCATATTTTAAAATTAGTTCTCATAATTATTATGATTGTTTATTATAGTAGAAGAACTAGCAGCTACATATATGTTTTTTGGTCTTATTCACTATGATTGACCAGTTCCTGCATTGTTTTAGGGATTTGTCTGATAACAATCTTGGTGGGTCAATACCTGATTCCTTAACAAGTTTGCCCACCCTTCGACTGCTGTAAGTTACTCCCTCCGTCTCACAACAATTGACATCCTAGAAATTCTCTGACAGATTAGGACTTGAGCAAAATGACACGGGTACCCCCTAATTATTAGTGATAATATGCCTTATATGAGCCAACTAAATGGGAAAAATGCTTTTTAATTATGCTTACCTGCCTTTTAATGATGTGCACCAAATCAGCTTTCCAGAATACCAGATCAGCTTGCCATAAATTGGCTAGGTGACCCCACAAATTGGCTGCAATGTCATTTGTTTTGGGACAAAATTTAAATGCTTCGATGCCATTTGTTGTGGGACGGATGGAGTATTATTATATTTTATTGCCAATGAGTATTTAGCTCGGGACTTTACTAATTGCCCATCACATTTTGTAGAAATTTGTCTGGCAACCAGCTGAATGGCCCATTTCCAGATTCTATATGTAAAAATCAGACAACACCATTGGTTGTTGTTCTTAGGTGATTTTTCCTCTAATTTTATTTTTTTCTTGTCAGGGTTCTTATGAATGTATTATTATTGCTATTTAATTATTTAATATTACAAAAAGTGATGGTTTATGACTTATGCAATTGTAAATAGCATGATTGGCTTTTTTATTTCAGCCATGAGCCCGATGGTTCTGTGTGTCATATTAAAAGAAAAAGTCTGTCGAGGAGAAGAGCAGCTATCATAACTGTTTCAGTTGTGGTTCCAGGGCTGATAGTGGCTGCACTTATATTTGCATATTCCATTTTGAGAGAGAAAAGAAAACCTAAAGGTATTCACACTCTTTTTGTAATCTGTATATTAATTAATATATATGTCCATATTCATGGTTTATTGTGATTGGTACTTATATTATATGTGTAATATCACGTTAATTTACAACTCAATATGCAATAGGTCGCCGATATGAGAATGCACCTGGATGTTCAAAAAGTGATGGGGAGAACCTGAAAAATAGTGAGAATCGCCGGTTCACTTACAAGGAGCTGGACAAGTTCACTAATAATTTCAGTCGGCTCGTAGGACATGGAGGTTTCGGGCTTGTGTACTATGGTTGTTTAGAAGATAATACTGAAGTTGCAGTCAAGATGCGTTCTGAGTCATCATCACATGGGCTTGATGAATTTCTAGCTGAGGTATCAATTTTAAGGCTCATGATAAGTTGAAGGAACATTTGAACTCCACTTTTGCATGTTAATTTTATCTCATATATTATATATTTTGTTAAATAGGTTCAGAGCTTGACAAAGGTGCATCACAGGAACCTAGTTTCTTTGGTTGGCTACTGCTGGGAGGATGACCATTTAGCACTGGTTTATGAATACATGCCGCAAGGCAATCTTTTTGTCCATCTAAGAGGTTTGTATATATATTGCAAACAAACATAGCACCGATGAAAAAACTGCCAATATGTGACTTTTATAAAGCTACAATATCTGAAATATCTATGCAATTATTCGAAGTTTGAACCTGAGAGGCAAACTTGCTTTTGAATTTTCAATTATTTCTGTAAAAAATGAAATTAACTTGTGACTGAATGGATGTCGATGACTTATCCTATATGGTTTCAGTCAATGTGTATATCAAACATATGGTTATCGTTATTTTGAGTAGGTTATGGAAACTCTTTAGAGAAAGACGTGACAAACTGAAGAAAGAGAACCATTCCATAAATTTTCTGAAATTGATACATGAAGTCGTTAACGCAATTTTGTATGCCAATACAATGAAGGTCGAAATGGTGTTGCTGAAACCTTAAATTGGGAAACACGCGTACGAGTGGTGCTTGAAGCTGCACAAGGTATGTTGCATTAGTAAGAAACATGAAGATAACTACCTTAAATATTCTTACAAAAAATTCACTCGCAAAAAAAAACTATTCTTACAAAAATCAACCATATATGTTCTTACGTTTTCTGATATTTCCTGTGATGTACACAGGGTTGGAGTATTTGCATAAAGGATGCAGCCTGCCAATAATTCACCGGGATGTTAAGACAAGCAACATTCTCTTGGATCAAAATCTGCAAGCTAAACTTGCTGATTTTGGTCTTTGCAAAACTTATCTTAGCGATAGTCAAACTCACATATCAGCCACTGCAGCTGGTTCAACAGGTTACATTGACCCAGAGTATGTCTTCTCTATATAGTAGGATACCTTATATTTGTGAGTTAAATCATAAGTTCCTAATTGTATAGGTGAAGAATCAAGAAAAGAAAAAATAAACTGATTGCCGGCTATCTACATGCGACATGCTTTCCTTTTCATGCAAACATAAGATTAATAACTTGAACAACCTTGCACGTGTTTCGTTAGGTACTACCACACTGGTTGGCTCACTGAGAGCAGTGATGTCTACAGCTTTGGAGTTGTTCTACTGGAGGTAGCTACTGGTGAGCCTCCGTTAGTGCCAGGCCATGGTCACATCGTTCAACGTGTCAAACAGATGATCCCTACTGGTGACATCACTTTCATTGCCGATGCACGACTCAGAGGCGTCTACGACATCAATTCCATGTGGAAAGTTGTTGACACTGCCATCATGTGCACGGCGGATGCTGCTGCTCAAAGGCCAACTATGTCCACCGTGGTGGCACTGCTGAAGGAGAGCTTGGAACTGGAGGAAGCTCATCAGAATGATAGTAGCGTCAGGGCCAGCCAAGGGAGTGTTACCGTGGCATCGGTGTCCTCATTAGGTCCAGTGGCAAGATGAGGCTGTACCCAGATTTGGTTCACAAAAAGGTTCTTTGTTGATGTATTTGTAGCTGAAGGCCAAGTGTATACTTGTGCATTGTTTTCAGCTATAAATTGCGCTACTGTGTTCTCTAGTAATTTATGGACCTTCTCTTGTTACATCGAGGAAATTACTTTTCTAGAACGTTTTTATGTTTACAAGATGTAACAAGAACCTAAGGCTTGAATAATCTGAAAAGGACTGAAATGCTTTTCACGTACCCTGTTGTTACTATGATTATCTTTTGTACTTGTATTCATTGTTTCTTTGAAGAATGCTCATGTGTTCTACAAGTTAAATTGCAAGATAGCCAGGCAGATTAAGCAGACTATGACCCATTGCCGTTGCAAACTGACCTAAAGATATAAGTAAAGATCGTGATAAGTCCCCCTCGCAAAAAAAAAAGATCAGCACAATTAATCTGTGTAAATAACGAATCAGAGCGCAATACATAATCTCAACGGAACCAGAACAAGCAGCTGTAGTTGTATTTAAATAAAGAGAAGGACATAATTCCTAGCTAATTGACGCACGTCGGGCAGCATAGGACTGGAGAAGAACAAGTCGGTCAATAGCAAAAGGCTGGCCTTTGATAGCACACAACAGATCAGCACAACATCAATATATACAATAGCCACCATCATTCATTTATAATGCTACTAGTGCATTATTATACATGTATGTATATAGGAGTATTTGGTTGGAGTGATGAATGTGAAGCAGATAGGAATATATCCCTGTTTTACATATCTTTGGTGGGAATCATAAAGCATCGAGTGGTTTTGTGCAAGCGAAACAGAGGCTGCTACTGTTAGTGGGAATGCAGTTTGTGAGTAGTGTACTTTGTACTGACCACAAAAAGGTGGCGAACAACATCAAGAGGTGGTGTTGTGCGTCTTTTGCGGCTCTTGCTGTTTTTTGCCATCTTTATGGGCAATGCAAGCACACTGGTCCCAAATTGCATTTCCCACAACTAACAACAGTCTTCTTTTACATACACCGCCCCCCCCCCCCTCGGGGGGGGGGGGGGGGGGGGGGGCCTGCACAACCAACTCGAAAGACAAAAAACCTGAAAACCACCAGTGTTGTGAAAGATAAATTTCAACTTAACTGAAATATCGAACGATGGGGAGAAGGTAAATTGCAATTATTTAGATGGTTGTGAGTTGGTCGTGCATTCATGCAAGGGTATAAGGGAGATTTTAAAATTCAAAGCTCGGTCTGATGCACGTATAAATATGGAGCCATCGCCACAGCAGTTGACCTCACCGATCGATAGCTCGATCGTCGTGCCCCAAATGCCCGATCTTCCAATGGCGCCGGCGGCGTTCTTGGTACTCCTCCTTGTGCTAGGCCCAGAGATTCATGTCGTGGTCGGCCAGCCAGGTTCGTTGCATATATTGATCCTAATTCCTAAGAAATTAATGTTTTGTATCCATGCGAAGTTACGTTCATCGATGAGAGAGACCCTTGTATATGACTATGTAGGCTTCCTGAGCATCGACTGCGGGCTGGACGATCAGTACAGCGGGTACAAGGACCCCGAGAACGGGATCTATTATGTCTCCGACGGCCCCTACGTGGACGGGGGCGAGAACCTGATGATGACCCCCGAGTACCAGAGCCGATGGGCGCGCCTGTACCACACGGTCCGGAGCTTCCCGTCAGGCGTGCGCAACTGCTACACGCTGCCCACGGACGCCAGCGGCAAGTACGTGGTCCGGATGGCCGCCGAGTACGGCAACCACGACGGCCGGAACGACAGCTCGTCCATGGAGTTCGACATGTACCTGGGGGCCAACTACTGGGACACGGCGTACGTCGCCGACGAGCAGACTTACGAGGCGTTCTTTGTGGCGTGGGCGAGCTGGGCGCCGGTGTGCCTCCTCAACACCGGCCATGGCTCGCCGTTCATATCCCTGCTTGAGCTCAGGAAGCTCCCCGGCGCGCTCTACACGCCCCTCACGGCCACCCAGGCCATGTCCCTGTACGCACGGTTCAACGTGGGCGGTAGCAGGTTTATCCGGTACGCCTTTTTCTTTTCTGTTATTACATATGCTATATATAATTAATTATTTAGAATGAAATTATGCTTCGAATTAAGGTCGATGATCACCCAAAATGTTAGTCAATGTTAAGGTCTGCTTTGATTTCATGATGAAGGTTTCCAGATGATCCATACGACCGGTACTGGTGGACAGGAGTTGGCCCACAATGGACGAACCGATCGACCTCGCAGGCAGTCCAACCGGACCCAAGATTCGTCGAGCCCCAGGCTGTTCTCCAAACAGCCGTTGAACCAGCCGCCAATTCTACAGCACTCAACTATACATGGGTGGGCAGATCAGCGTACTTGTATATGGCGTTCCTGCACTTTGCCGACTTCCAGACCACGCAGCTCCGGCAGTTTGACATCTACTTCAACAACAAACGCGGTGACAAGCCGTACAGCCCGCCATATTTATCGGCTTCCCCCCTGTCCAATTCTGCATGGTTCAGGGCCCCCGACAGCAAATACAACATCACCCTTACCGCCACCGCTACCTCAGTGTTGCCCCCAATGCTGAATGCTCTTGAGATCTACAGCCTCCTAGCTTTTGATAGCCCGACTACATTCCCTAAAGACAGTGAGCACTCTTTTCTGGACCTTTTGCATCAAGAATTCGTCTCATCTTGTTTTAGAAATTGGAGTATCGATTGTTTCAATCATGTTTTCTATTCGTATGAACTTAGGGATTGGTCTATTATCTTAATCAGTAAAATAAGTTTAAATAGGCCACCATGTTCGCTCTCAAGAGCTAGAAATTACAAAATGATCTGAAAAAAAAAATCTGGACCGTAGATTTTTTATGAACATCTAACAGTTAAACTGAATAATCTATGTCAAAGTCAATTCATAGATAAAAAAATCGGTATAAAAGTTATGGAAAAGTATATGATTTACTACATAACAAATAGGAAAGCATAATGCCTAGACAAAAGGTCCATGTACAATGCGTTTGTGGATAGAAAATTGTTTGAGATTGTGCGCCTCTTCTGATGGGAAAATGTCACTGAAAACATTGCATTTTAAATTGACTCTCCCACATAACTTGGCTCGCTTAAACCCATGATCTCCCCTTGCGTGTGAGGCATATTTTTAGCAATCATAGTATCAGCAACATGCAATATTTTTTAAAGGGCTGCTGACTAGTAAACGTTTATTAAGTCCCTCATCCAGAAAAAAAAAGGAATCCGTGTCTAGATTTCAGACATTTTTAAACAAATAAACATATATCTGTCCCTGCAAAATTTGTAAGAGTTGTTGATCCATTTTCAAATATTGTTAGGTTTCAGAAATGGGAATGCTCTACATATGACTTGTGGTTCATGCTCTTGATAATTCTTTGTTGGGACTCGTGATTTGTTAATCACTGCACGTTGGTTGCTTATATGTGCTTGAGAGGCTCTTCTCCTTAAGCAAATGCCGTCGGGGGCGGTCTTACCCCTGGCAGGTCGAGTTTTTTTTTGGTTGCTTATATGCTATGGTCATACGGCTGGGTTGGACTCCCTGGTAGTAGATATAGCAGTGTTCTTTCAGAAAATGCCAGAGACGGCTTTCACCAGAAACATCATAAATAGAACCTTTTTTCCTTCTTTTTGGATAGTCCAACTGTGGAGCAGGTCATGTTTTTGCATCTGAATACGTATGCCAGATCTCATATAAGTCATGTTGCATCGAGAACCGAGGAGCGGGTGCACGTACGGTTTTGCATCGCGGCCGCAGCTGCCCTGCTGCCACATCAAATTCTGTTGTGGAGAAGTCGCAGCGTCTTGGTCCTCTTGGAGGCGGGAGCTTATGGCAGACAGGCAGAGATCCCGTGGCCTGTTCGCCTCACCGCCTTGGCCAATGGTCAGCGGGCGGCTGTTTCAGCAGGCAGTAGAGGCCGCAAGAGATTGCCAGTACTCTCGAGACAAATGCGAGACAAATGGATTGCGCGTGAGGTTAAAACCGCAGGAGAGGCTAATTTGAAAAGAACTCGTTTTTCAAAATATTCTTCTTTGGATTTAGAATTTGCTTTTCCTCCCTTTTTATATGCATTTGGCTTGTGAATCCATGATCGGATATATTACTGACGATATTGTCTGCGCTAGTTGACGCCATCATGACTATCAAACTCGAGTATGGAGTGAAGAAAAATTGGATGGGTGATCCATGTTTCCCATCCAAATATGCTTGGGAAGGTGTCAAATGCAGAAATACAAGTGATTACACGCTTAGGATTGTATCACTGTGAGTTTCTGTAAACTATTATTTGGAAGTAATCAAGTCCATACTCAAAGTGATAAAACCATGAGGTGACTCTAGTATGTTGTTAGTGAATTTGACTTACATTGGATTAAAATTGTAATGCAGAGATCTCTCCAACAGCTCCTTGCGTGGTGCGATTTCTAAAAATTTTACATTGCTCACAGCACTCGAGAATCTGTAAGTTCTCGATAACTGTAGGTTCATATCCTCTGTTTTTTATTATTATTATAGAAGTTCATATCCTCTGCCATCTATGATGCAATAGGTTAAACATTTTTTTTATGGTAACATGCATCACAGTCATTTATGTGCATGTCCTGTTTGGTTGCAAAAGCTTGAGTAGTATTTATTTGTTCTAGCTTTATTCGTCAGAATTGACATTGCAGAATATATATTTTTTTTATGGAACTGGAGGAGCAAAGCCCCTACAGAATATATTATAAAATTAAGAAAGTATATAAGGTACAATTAAAGAGAAAACAGGATCAAAGAAGGAAAACAACAACAAAGCTAGACGAAAAGAAAAAAGTGTAAGCTAAGTCCAGAAATCAATCCATTGTTGTAGCTTCTCTTGATGCTTCCCTTTTGCTCTGATCACAACTAGCTTCATTTCTTTGAGAAAGTTCCGTTTACAATTGTCTACTGTTGGGTCAATATTGCTGAAGATCCATTCATTTCTAGCAACCCATATGCTCCAAGACATCGTTATAATAATATCCATGTAGAAAGGGACTACTAATTTCCTTCTCAGCCATTTAATGACATGTTTCACTCTGAGATTTTGAGGCAAGTTTATCCCAATAGACTGCCAGCAAGCTGTAGCAAAGTTGCATTTGATAAATAGATGTCTCAGTGTTTCTTTTCTCTGCCAGATACAAAGCTCACATTTGTAATCATCCAAGTGCATATTTTTTCTTCTCAAAAGTCCTCTTGTATTCAGTCTATCTTTGAGTAGGAGCCAAAAGAAAACCTTGTGTTTTGGCTGACAGTTGCTTCGCCAAAGCCATTTGTAAGCAGGGTGTATTGCTATTTGACCAATCAGTGGCTTTTATCAATGGGATTGTGGCTAATGCCTCCAGCAACATTAGACTAAAGACTTCGTTCCCAACAACTCGTGGCTTTTATCCCCTCTGACTAGTCTAATAGTAGGGTGGCATTTATAAATTACAGTCAGCGTTTGGAATCAATATTTCAAAAAAAAAAGATCCATATGTTTTCTAGACTTTCTCAATGCTCACTATGGTTGTGCTTCGTGCAACATTTCAGGGATTTGTCATATAACAACTTAAGTGGATCACTACCTGATTCCCTAACAAGCTTATCCTCTCTGCGAGTTCTGTAAGTGGATATATTTGTTGCAAATTATTGCCTATCCAGGAATTTTACCAATCGCCTTAAACTTTCTACAGAAATTTGTCTGGCAACCATTTGGCGAACCCCGATTCCCTATGTAAAAATAATACTGGATCACTCTTCATCAGGTTTTAGTTTTCTACTCAATACCTCCTTTCCATTAATATGCTTCTGACTTTTAAGATTGAACCACTTATTGTTACTTTCAAACAAGATTTTGCTCATTGAAATTAATCCCAAACCTGATTGTCTTATGTAATTTCAGATACGACACTGCTGGACATGAGTGCAATATAGCACCAAGCCCACCAAGCCCACCACCACTAATTCCTAAAGCGGTTATCATAGCTATTTCAGTAGTGGTTCCTGTGCTGGTAGTGGTTATCCTTCTTGCATATTTCATCTGGCGACAGAAAAGAAAGCCTAATGGTGTGCATCCTATTGTTGTATCCTATATGCTGGCATAAATGAATGATACAGTTTATAGTACTTGACCTTTCTTTTATATCTTATACTAGTGCAACATATTTCCGCAACTGACCCCGTGAGAGACCCACAAGTTGAGAATGCTCCGGGGAGTAGAAGTCATGTGGACCACCTGTCAAAAACTGAGAATCGCCGGTTCACGTAAAAAGAGCTGCAGAAGTTCACTAATAATTTCCAAAGCTCCATAGGGCAAGGAGGTTTTGGGCCTGTGTACTATGGCCGTCTAGAAGATAATACTGAGGTTGCTGTCAAGTTGCGTTCTGAATCATCATCACATGGACTTGATCAGTTTTTAGCCGAGGTAACAAATTTCAGTCCGCTGTGAAATGTTCAATGGCGCGTTATAAATCCAGTTTTGCAATTATTATATTTTCGTATGTTCTGTATGTTTCATAGGTTGAGAGCTTGACAAAGGTGCATCACAGGAATATAGTGTTTTTGATTGGTTACTGCTGGGAGAAAGATCATTTGGCTCTGGTTTATGAGTACATGTCTCAAGGCAGTCTTTTTGATCATCCGAGAGGTTTGTATGTTGCAAACTTATTGAGTATTGATCGAGAGACATAACCAACTGTGACTCTAAACGATGCATCTTATCTATTGGGAAAGAGTAATTGGTTGGTGTCGGAGTGGAGGCGGCGCATTCTGTTTAGCAAAAAACAAAAAAGATTAACGCAACATGTTGCAATGTATCAAAATAGTCATGAAGTAAAGGAGCAAAAATTCAATTTCAAATTCATAGAAAAATATAAATATCATTGTAATTTGCCGAAAGTGGCATGTGAAGTGTCTAAACAGTTCTGTTCTCTTTTAAAACTTGAAGGTAAAAATGCTGTCGCTGGGACTCTGAATTGGGCGACACGTGTAAGAATAGTGCTTGAAGCTGCGCAAGGTATGCTCCAATAAATCAGAATATTCTTAGTCAATCATCCATATCTTTTTCACTTTTATGCTAATTGTTTGCCATTTCTTGTTATATGTATATATAGGCCTCGATTATTTGCATAAAGGTTGCAGCCCGCCGATAATTCACCCAATGTGAAAAGTGGCAACATTCTCTTGGGTCAAAATCTGAAAGCTAAAATAGCAGATTTGGGACTTAGTAAAACTTATCTTACTGATGGTCAGTCTCACATGTACGCCACTGCAGCTGGCACTGCTGGTTACATGGACCCACAGTATGTCCCTCCCTGTGTATACTACAGTTTTTTTTTTTTACTTTTGTACTTCAGTTAAAACAATGTTGTCATACATCTTTTGCGTAATGTATTTTATGATGAATAAGGAGCTAGTCATAAGCAGACGAATTTGCAAAACCACAAGAAACAAACGAGTAAAGTGGTGTCACTATACGCAGCATGGTTTCTTTTCATGTGAATTGAGATTTTGTAAAATGAGGTCGTTCTTTTTTTTTTTTGTCTTTAATGCTCTGCTTGTCGCTGTTTCTACAGGTACTACCTCACTGGAAGACTTACCGAGAGCAGCGATGTGTACAGCTTCGGGATTGTTCTGTTGGAGGTAGCCACGGGAGAGCCTCCAATGGTGCCGGGCTATGGTCACATCGTTCAGCGTGTTCAGCAGACGATTGCCACTGGTGACATCAGCTCGGTCGCTGATGCACGGCTTCGAGGTGCCTACGACATTAGTTCCATGTGGAAGCTGATTGACACTGCTATGGTATGCACGGCAGAGTCTGCTGCTCAAAGGCCAACCATGGCCGCCGTTGTGGCACAGCTGAAGGAGAGCCTTGCGCTGGAGGAGGCTCGCGAGATGGACACTAGCACCGGTGCAAGCAGAGGGAGTGACATACCACCTATGGCCTCCACTTTTCGTCCGATGGCAAGATAATGATATAGCTCCACCTGCACCTTGATCGGGTTCATCGTTGATGGATGTCTGCCAAGTCTACGACTACAACAATAACTTATTTGATGAACTTCTTTCTATGTGAGGCACACATTAGTGCACGTTGATGTGTTGTTTCGAGTTCGCAAATTGCTTGTGTTCAAAGAATTTGAGGATACTAGGTTGAGTGTCTGAGCAATGAGGTTTGTGTGAGTTTGTAGCTTCTTGGGATGCTGTTTAGTTCAGCTACATCCTATCTCTGTTTGTTTTGTTATTCAAGACTATCCATTTTTATATTCAATAATGTAACAGCAACCTAAAGGCTTGATTAATCTAAAGCAATGAGGGAAAAGTTGTGCATTTCCATGGCTCTGTATGTGAAAAGTAATGAGGGAAAAGTTGTACTCGTACTTATTTTAAAGATTATATTTTACTCACTCCAACAATTCACTTTATCTGTTTGAATCCCTCAACAAAATCTTGGCTGACCTACAGCCCTCAAACTATTCAGTCGGTGAAAAGTAATTTTCTTTTTTTTTAGCTCCATGTACAGTTGGAATTTAAATATCAAATAATAGTGGTAGCTATCAAATAATAAAATATGATATATTATTTCAAAACTTTTTTCATAGTTTAATAGTATATTATATATAGACATAAAATGAATGAAACATATTCATGAAAAGTTATAAGTTATTTTATTAACATGCAAAATGAAGTCATCTATCATACTTCAAAATTTTAAATACAAAATTCAATTTTACAATATGAAAATAAATCAACCTTTAACCGGGGTATACAACCTATTTTATAGGTGAAGAGAGGAGATTAAGGGATGATACGCTATGTGATAAGTGGATTAAGGGCATGATGTTTTGCTTTTATGTGAGAATTTCTAGGGTATTTCTCTTTTTTACTAGAAACCGTGGTGGGAGGGTCATCTTCTTTTATCAACAAATAGTTAGATAGATGGTGTCACCTCTTTTCTCATCATAGCACAAAAGCCAACTCCGGTTGCCGCTGTTTTTCTTTGAAGGAGAAATTGTAACTCCAGCCTGTTGCAGCTCGCACCAGTAGTAATTTTGTGTCAGCATATACTTTTGTTGGGCAAATTAACCATGTATATCTGAAACACAAGATTTTTATTTTGTTTTCAAATATTGTTTTTGGAACATAGGGCCTGTTATATCGCCTATTGTTTGGTATGTGCTAATTAAGCTTAGACCGCTACGACCCTGCTATCCAATATGTATTACCTGATGGACAACAGGGACAAGTTAACGACAGGTGTGATGGTGTACCATCTATTCATAATCCTAATTTAACCAAATCTAGGTGCTGTCCAACACGTTGCTATGAAATGCTTAGGATGTATTAGTGAATTGAGGCCATCTTTGAAATTTTGCACGTTGAAATTATCATTCTTGGGCTAAGAAACTAACTAGTGACAAGCCTTATTTGGTTGTTTTCTTCGTGCAAAGTCGTATCAAGAAAGATTGCAAGACCACTTGCCACTAGGATTATGCAATTGGCATACGTTGGGCCGCTTATGACTGGAGAAGAACAGGTCAGTCAACTCTAGGGCGGCCATTGCTAACACACCAAAAAGATTTATTTGTGAGTTTGACTTTCTTTCTTACGTTACCAAAATGTGGACAGATAAAAAAGAAACAAACAGTTCCTTTATATGACCAAGCAGGAGTAGGTGCAAGCGGTGTAAAAAAAAAAAGAGTAGGTGCAAACACCAAAGCAGGATGCATGTTGGATGAAATTAATGGGGAACACGAATCAGGGACCGGAAAAGAAATTTTATATTTAATAAAGAACGCTGACATGAAAAGTTCTGGTGTGGGGCATATATATATATATAAGCTGAATAATCCTTTCTCAACAAGATTATGAGATTATGATAATCTACGAGTAGAGATTATATAATCTGGAAAATAATCTGACTGTTTGTTTGAAATTAAAATTACTTAAGCTAGATTATATAATCTATGTTAAACAAACAGGGCCTAACAACAGCCTTCCCCCGGGGCTGCACAACCAACTCGAAAGACAAAAAACCTGAAAACCACCAGTGTTGTGAAAGATAAATTTCAACTTAATCTATTTCGGACGATGGGGAGAAATAAACTGCAATTATTTAGATGGTTGTGAGTTGGTCGTGCATTCATGCAACGGTATAAGGGAGATTTTAAAATTCAAAGCTCGGTCTGATGCACATATAAATACGGAGCCATCGCCACAGCAGTTGACCTCACCGATAGCTCGATCGTCGTGCCCCAAATGCCCGAACTTCCAATGGCGCCGGCGGCGTTCTTGGTAGTACTCCTTGTGCTAGGCCCAGCGATTCATGTCGTCGTCGGTCAGTCAGGTAATTCGTTGCATATATTGATCCTAATTCCTAAGAAATTAATGTTTTGTATCCATGCGAAGTTACGTTGATCGATGAGAGAGACCCGTGTGTATGACTATGTAGGCTTCCTGAGCATTGACTGCGGGCTGGACGATCAGTACAGCGGGTACAAGGACCCCGATAACGGGATCTACTACGTCTCCGACGGCCCCTACGTGGACGCCGGCGAGAACCTGATGATGACCCCCGAGTACCAGAGCCGATGGGCGCGCCCGTACCACACGGTCCGGAGCTTCCCGTCGGGCGTGCGCAACTGCTACACGCTGCCCACGGACGCCGGCGGCAAGTACGTGGTCCTGATGGCGGCCGAGTAAGGCAACCACGACGGCCGGAACGACAGCTCGTCCATGGAGTTCGACGTCTACCTGGGGGCCAACTACTGGGACACGGCGTACGTCGCCGACGAGCAGACTTACGAGGCGTTCTTCGTGGCGTGGGCGAGCTGGGCGCCGGTGTGCCTCCTCAACACCGGCCATGGCGCGCCCTTCATATCCCTGCTTGAGCTCAGGAAGCTCCCCCGCGCGCTCTACACGCCCCTCACTGCCACCCAGGCCATGTCCCTGTACGCACGGTTCAACGTGGGCGGTAGCAGGTTTATCCGGTACGCCTTTTTCTTTTCCGTTATTATATATGCTATATATAATTATTTGAATGAAATGATGCTTGCTTCGAATTAAGGCCGATATGATCACCCAAAATGTTGGTCAATGTTAAAGTTTGCTTTGATTTCATGATGAAGGTTTCCAGATGATCCATACGACCGGTACTGGTGGACAGGAGTTGGCCCACAATGGACGAACCGATCGACCTCGCAGGCAGTCCAACCGGACCCAAGATTCGTCGAGCCCCAGGCTGTTCTCCAAACAGCCGTTGAACCAGCCGCCAATTTTACAGCACTCAACTATACATGGGTGGGCAGGTCAGCGTACTCCTATATGGTGTTCCTGCACTTTGCCGACTTCCAGAGCACGCAGCTCCGGCAGTTTGATATCTACTTCAACAACAAACGCGGTGACAAGCCGTACAGCCCGCCATATTTATCGGCTTCCCCATATCCAATTCTGCATGGTTCAGGGCCCCCGACAGCAAATACAACATCACTCTGACCGCCACCGCTACCTCAGTGTTGCCCCCAATGCTGAATGCTCTTGAGATCTACAGCCTCCTAGCTTTTGATAGCCCGACTACATTTACTAAAGACAGTAAGCACTCTTTTCTGGACCTTTTGCATCAAGAATTCGTCTCACATTGTTTTAGAAATTGGAGTATCGATTTGTTTCATTCATGTTTTCTATTCGTATCAACTTAGGGATTGGTCCATTATCTTAATTAGTAAAATAAGTTTAAACTGGCCACCACGTTCGCTCTCAAGAGCTAGAATTACAATATGATCTGAAAAAAAAAATCTAGACCGTAGATTTTTTTTATTAACATCTAACAGTTAAACTGAATAATCTATGTCATTCGGAATAAAAGTTATGGAAAAGTATATGATTTACTACATAACAAATAGGAAAGCATAATGCCTAGACAAAAGAGTCCATGTACAATGCGTTTGTGGATAGAAAATTGGTTGAAACTGTGCACGTCTTCATATGGGGAAATGTCCACTGGAAACATTGCATTTTTAGGAATCATAGTATCAGCAACATACAATATTTTTTAATGGGTTCCTGACTAGTAAACGTTTATTAAGTCCCTCATCCAGCAAAAAAAAAATAAAAATAAAGGAATCTGTGTCTAGATTTCAGACATTGTTAAAACAAATAAACATATATCTGTCCCTGCAAAATTTGTAAGAGTTGTTGATCCATTTTCAAATATTGTTTAGGTTTGACTTGGGTTTCAGAAATGGGAACGCTCTACATATGACCTGTGATTCATGCTCTTGATAATTCTTTGGTGGGACTCATGATTTGTTAATCACTGCACGTTGGTTGCTTATATGCTATGGTCATACGGCTGGGTTGGACTCCCTGGTTGTAGATATAGCAGTGTTCTTTCAGAAAATGCCAGAGACGGCTTTCACCAGAAACATTCATAAATAGAACCTTTTTCCTTCTTTTTGGATAGTCCAACTGTGGAGCGGGTCATGTTTTTGCATCTGAATACGTATGCCAGATCTCATATAAGTCATGTTGCATCGTGAACCGAGGAGCGGGTGCACGTACGGTTTTGCATCGCGGCCGCAGCTGCCCTGCTGCCACAGTTGTGAGGTGGTTGTGGAGAAGTCGCGGCGTCTTGGTCCTCTTGGAGGCTGCAGGGGATCCCGTGGCCTGTTCGCCGATGGTCAGCGGGCGGGTGTTTCTGGTGGAGAGTCTCGAGACGCCTGCAGTGGTTGCCCCAGCTCCCTGAGTTCATGGTGCTCGATCAAATGCGAGACAAATGGATTGCGCGTGAGGTTAAAACCACAGGAGAGGCTAATTTGAAAAGAACTCATTTTCAAAATATTATTCTTTGGATTTAAAATTTGCTTTTTCCTCCCTTTTTATATGCATTTGGCTTGTGAAACCATGATCGGATATATTACTGACGATATTTTCTGCGCTAGTTGACGCCATCATGACTATCAAACTCGAGTATGGACTGAAGAAAAATTGGATGGGTGATCCATGTTTCCCATCCAAATATGCTTGGGAAGGTGTCAAATGCAGAAATACAAGTGATTACACTCTTAGGATTGTATCACTGTGAGTTTCTGTAAACTCTTATTTGGAAGTAATCAAGTCCATATTCAAAGTGATAAAACCATGAGGTGACACCAGTATGTTGTTAGTGAACTTGACTTACATTGGATTAAAATTGTAATGCAGAGATCTCTCCAACAGCTCCTTGCGTGGTGCGATTTCTAAGAATTTTACATTGCTCACAGCACTCGAGAATCTGTAAGTTCTCGATAACTGTAGGTTCATATCCTCTGTTTTTTTATATATATTGAAGTTCAGATCCTCTGCCATCTATATATGATGCAATAGGTTAAACATTTTTTTATGGTAACATGCATCACAGTCATTTAGGTGCATGTCCTGTTTGGTTGCAAAAGCATGTGTAGTATCTATTTGTTCTAGCTTGGGTGGTCAAATCTTTCCACCTGGAAAATTGATTTATTTGTTCTAGCTTTATTAGTCAGAATTGACATTGCAGAAAATATATTTGTCAATGGGATTATGGCTAATGCCTATAGCAACATTATATGGCATATCTAAAGACTTCTTTCCCGACAACTCGTGGCTTTTATCCCCTCTGACTAGTCTAATAGTAGGGTGGCATTTATAAATTACAGTCAACGTTTGGAATCAATATTTCAAAAAAAAAAGATCCATATGTTTCCGAGGCTTTCTCAATGCTCACTATGGTTGTGCTTCGTGCAACATTTCAGGGATTTGTCATATAACAACTTAAGTGGATCACTACCTGATTCCCTAACAAGCTTATCCTCTCTGCGGGTTCTGTAAGTGGATATATTTGTTGCAAATTATTGCCTATCCAGGAATTTTACCAATCGACTTAAACTTTCTACAGAAATTTGTCTGGCAACCATTTGGCGAACCCCGATTCCTTATGTAAAAATAATACTGGATCACTCTTCATCAGGTTTTTAATTTTCTACTCAATGCCTCCTTTTCCATTAATATGCTTCTGAATTTTAAGATTGAACCACTTATTGTTACTTTCAAACAAGATTTTGCTCATTGAAATTGAACCAAACCTGATTGTCTTATGTAATTTCAGATACGACACTGCTGGACATGAGTGCAATATAGCACCAAGCCCACCAAACCCACCACCACTAATTCCTAAAGCGGATATCGTAGCTATTTCAGTAGTGGTTCCTGTGCTGGTAGTGGTTATTCTTCTTGCATATTTCATCTGGAGACAGAAAAAAAAGCCTAATGGTGTGCATCCTATTGCTCTATCCTATATGCTGGCATAAATGAATGATACAGTTTATAATTCTTGACCTTTCTTTCATATCTTGTACTAGTGCAACATGTTTCCGCAACTGACCCCGTGAGAGATCCACAAGTTGAGAATGCTCCGGGAAGTAGAAGTCATGTGGACCACCTGTCAAAAACTGAGAATCGCCGCTTCACGTACAAAGAGCTGCAGAAGTTCACTAATAATTTCCAAAGCTCCATAGGGCAAGGAGGTTTTGGGCCTGTGTACTATGGCCGTCTAGAAGATAATACTGAGGTTGCTGTCAAGTTGCGTTCTGAATCATCATCACATGGACTTGATCAGTTTTTAGCCGAGGTAACAAATTTCAGTCCGCTGTGAAATGTTCAATGGCGCGTTATAAATCCAGTTTTGCAATTATTATATTTTCGTATGTTCTGTATGTTTCATAGGTTGAGAGCTTGACAAAGGTGCATCACAGGAATATAGTGTTTTTGATTGGTTACTGCTGGGAGAAAGATCATTTGGCTCTGGTTTATGAGTACATGTCTCAAGGCAGTCTTTTTGATCATCTGAGAGGTTTGTATGTTGCAAACTTATTGATATTGATCGAGAGACATAACCAACTGTGACTCTAAACGATGCATCTTATCTATTGGGAAAGAGTAATTGGTTGGTGTTGGGGTGGAGGCGGCGCATTCTGTTTAGCAAAAATAAAAATGATTAACGCAACATGATTCAATGTATCAAAATAGTCATGAAGTAAAGGAGCAAAAATTCAATTTCAAATTCATAGAAAAATATAAATATCATTTTAATTTGCCGAAAGTGGCATGTGCAGTGTCTAAACAGTTCTGTTCTCTTCAAAACTTGAAGGTAAAAATGCTGTCGCTGGGACTCTGAATTGGGCGACACGTGTAAGAATAGTGCTTGAAGCTGCGCAAGGTATGCTCCAATAAATCAGAATTTTCTTAGTCAATCATCCATATCTTTTTCACTTGTATGCTAATTGTTTGCCATTTCTTGTTATATGTATATATAGGCCTCGATTATTTGCACAAAGGTTGCAGCCCGCCGATAATTCACCGGGATGTGAAAAGTGGCAACATTCTCTTGGGTCAAAATCTGCAAGCTAAAATAGCAGATTTGGGACTTAGTAAAACTTATCTTACTGATAGTCAGTCTCACATGTACGCCACTGCAGCTGGCACTGCTGGTTACATGGACCCACAGTATGTCCCTCCCTGTGTATACTACAGTTTTTTTTTTTTTTACTTTTTGTACTTCAGTTAAACAATGTTGTCATACTTCTTTTGCGTAATGTATTTTATGATGAATAAGGAGCTAGTCATAAGCAGACGAATTTGCAAAACCACAAGAAACAAACGAGTAAAGTGGTGTCACTATACGCAGCATGGTTTCTTTTCATGTGAATTGAGATTTTGTAAAATGAGGTCGTTCCTTTTTTTTTTTGTCTTTAACGCTCTGCTTGTCGCTGTTTCTACAGGTACTACCTCACTGGAAGACTTACTGAGAGCAGCGATGTGTACAGCTTCGGGATTGTTCTGTTGGAGGTAGCCACGGGAGAGCCTCCAATGGTGGCAGGCTATGGTCACATCGTTCAGCGTGTTCAGCAGATGATTGCCACTGGTGACATCAGCTCGGTCGCTGATGCACGGCTTCGAGGTGCCTACGACATTAGTTCCATGTGGAAGCTGATTGACACTGCTATGGTATGCACGGCAGAGTCTGCTGCTCAAAGGCCAACCATGGCCGCCGTTGTGGCACAGCTGAAGGAGAGCCTTGCGCTGGAGGAGGCTCGCGAGAGGGACACTAGCACCGGTTTAAGCCGTGAGAGTGACATACCACTTATAGAATCCACGTTTCGTCCAATGGCAAGATGATGTACTTCAGCGTGCGCCTTGATCGGGTTCATCATTGATGGATGTCTGCCAAGTCTACTACTACAACAATAACTTATTTGATGAACTTCTTTCTATGTGAGGCACACATTAGTGCACGTTGATGCGTTGTTTCGAGTTCGCAAATTGCTTGTGTGTTCAAAGAATTTGAGGATTCTAGCTTGAGTGTCTGAGAAATGAGGTTTGTGTCAGTTTGTAGCTTCTTGGGATACAGTTTCAGTTCAGCTACATCCTACCTCCGTTTGTTTTGTTATTCAAGATTATTCGTGTTTATATTCAATAATGTAACAGCAACCTAAAGGGCTTGATTAATCTAAAGCAATGATGGAGAAGTTGTGCATTTTCATGCCTCTGTGTAGTTTCATTCAGTAGCGAAATCAAGGTGGTGGCAGAGGGCATAGCAATTTCTTGGTTTGATCAAAGCTAAACTTTAGTAACTTCCCTTCTCTTGTCCAGCTTGATGTGGCGTGCTGCCACGAACTGAAGAGAATCGCTAATCTCCCATGCTTGTACAGGCTATGTATACTGTCGTTATCTTAGAAGGGTCTAGAATAATTTCAGGCGTGTTCTATGTGGGTGCAAGCTACTGGTTTGGGTGTTCAGCTATTGAGCTAAGCGACTTCTCATCCGTCTGTGACAACAATATAAAGGCTTCAGTTCTCTATTATCCCAAGCAAGGATTGATTAGAGTGTTCTTACAGATTTCACGGTTTATTCTGCTCCTAATGTTTTCCTTTGTTATCGTCCTACCTGGATTTCTTCAACGGTTGACTTAACGTGCTGCTCTGCACAACTGAACATTAGAGATATCCCAAGCCCCGCCATGATCAAACCACCTGATCCAGCGATAGACCGACAGCTGCAACTTCAGCAGCTTGCTCTTCACATCATTGCCCCATGATCTAAGTTTTGAAACGTAAGAAGCTGACAAACCAAACGGAACAGAAGCAGGTATATCTGCCCTAGAAATCAGTGGGGTGATTACCAAAATTAACCCAAAGTTCAATCATGGCGCCATGGGCAGTACAAGGGATATTTCAGATTTCTCATTGACACTGCAACTTGAATAATATTCTCATCAACGATTCAAGAATTGGGGTACATAGTAATCCGCAGGAACAAAATCTACTCAGTACTAGGTTCATGTTGATCATACAGTCTGACAACAGACAACAGTGTAACAACTAACTTTCCCCTTTCTACCCTGAAGCCGAGCTATAAAGACCTCTCACCAGGCAAGCTTCTATGGCATTCCCAGGTTAGCATGAAATGAAACAGGGATCACCCAAATTGATTATCAAACAGCTAACTCACTCAGCTTGTCCTTGCCACGTGATGTAACATTCTTTGCGACTTCAGCTATCTCTTCCACTTGATTGTCCACAAGTTCGTTCAACTGCTGCTCCTGGGTCTTGAGATCTTCGGGCTGCTGCTCAACTGTTTGGTCATCAGCGTCTCCTCCCTCCTGTGTCCAGTACACAGCAAAGGATGCCTCCTCATTGAAACTACTTGGCATCTGCAACAGATGTTTCCCGTTGGTTCCAGTGGCACTGCCAAGTATCTCACCCTTAATGCGGTCATATATGCAGGCCCTGAAGTTGTCCATGCTCTTACGGTCCTCAGCGTCAAGATTTAGATAGAGCAGGATTTCCCAGCACCGCAGGAACTGTTTCTTGTTTATCTTCAGCTTCTGCCGAACAGTCTCGGTTAGGTCAGCTGGTGGAACCATCCTCAAACTGCGAGTCCTTTTTGACAGATTGGTCATCTTCAGAGATGAGACCATAGCACTGAGAACCGGCTTGATTGGATCAAATGTGAGAAGACGGAGGCAGTCAATGGATGAACGCACATACTGCAGGTAATCGGAAGGGTCTTCTATGGTTACGTCATATATGTTCTCAGACTGTGCTATGGAATTGATTGCCTCAAGAAGACGAAGACCATGGCCTTCACCCTGATAAGGCGGCAAGACCAGTATCTGAGAAAATAAAACAAATTCATTAGCCAGTCCAAAAACTTGCTCTAGTTCCAAAACATCTTGGTTCTGCAATTTTTTTCATGTCAGTTTAACAAATGAAAAAGACAGTATGGATGCAACAACTAAAGGTATAGCTAAGAAGCACCATGGAATAACTTCAAGGAAATTGAACAAACACCAGACACATGAAGCAAATTGAAAGTACAACTGTAAGAGGGCCAACCTGGCTGATTCTCAAGCGAGTGCTCTCGGGGTAGCGATAAAACTTATAGACAGCTGCAAAGCCTAGCAATTCAAACTTTGAAGTGGATGACTCCTGTGACTTCTTCACTACCAGAAGCAATTCCCATCCATGTTCTCCAATATCTATAGGCGTGGAACCTAGAGCACCAATGATATCGGAATAAGTTCCATGAAATCTGACCACTACATTTTCAAAGCCTTAATTTACCTTCAACTAGAAGCAGAACAAGCGGCACCAAACGAGAATAAAGAAACGCAGCTGCGCCTTGGAGTTCAACTCGAACAATCTGGAAAATGAACAACAAGCTGAATGTAAACTTCCAGGAAATTATAAATCAAAACCACAACCAAACGCAATTTCTTTCTTTACAAAAACATATAGTACATTTAAACAATCAAAGCATTTCAGCTTTATATTGATTGACAAAAAAGTCATAAACTGATAACACTTCGTAGGGCTACTTTTACTTCAAGAATAGTATTTGATAAGCTTAAACATCAAAGAATGGAATTCTTGGTAAATTACGTGTTGCAAATCAAAATCACAAATGCAGTGGAATGAAAGGATTACCTCAACTGCCGGATCTGATTCATTTGAACCATCATGTTTAATGGCATTACCATTTGTCACCACATTGCTGTAGCAATAAGAAAAATTTACTAAGTCCTGCTTCCTGAACTCCTGAAGCAACAAATACTACCAGTGCATCATACTACTGTAGAGACAAAAGAGTACCTGATATATTGGCATTCCTTTGAAAAGCTCTGGAGAAATTCCTCTTTTTCTACAAGGTTTTCTCCAAAAATGTTCTGGAAAATAACAAAAGAAGCTCAAACAATAGAAGACCAGAAGCGTGGAGATTTCATTAGTTATGTTAGGGCTGAATGAAACAGACCTGAAGAACAGGTTTTAAATCGGTTATTCCTTTCCCTCCCTGGAAGATAACAATACATTGTTTGTCAACATCTTGAACAAATCAGGAAGGATTATAATTACAACTACTATCAAATACATGTCAACTGAAATTTTAAATATTAAATAACATTTCTCGCTGAAAAACAGTAGCTACTATATTCGAATGTCCAGAAGAAAAAAAAAAGCAAAGATGAGAAATTATGGTCAAAGGTCAGAGACAGCTTCCTATGGGTGTCATTGATCAGTTCAGGAAATGAATATGGTGTAAAACAAGCTCAGAAGTCACAATAGACGAGGTTATAACTGAGACACCTCAACAATTCTGTTGGAAACACAACATTGTCTAAACAATACTATCTACATATGGAAAGCAGTAATTGCAGATGCAAAGAGTGCAGAAAAATATATGTACACATGACATGTCAAGCAAATTTTGAATTGTGAGTTACATTACTCACTGAACCATAGTAGCTAATGTATTAAAATGTCAATGAGAAACAGCAAGGGTGAGGAACTATGGTCTAAGGTTAGAAATGGTTTGCTAGGAGGTGCCATTGAACAGTCCAAGAAAATGAACATTGAAGGTAAAAGAGCTTCGGAAGTGGCAACAGACGAGATTATAATGGACAAAAAGCTTTCTAGAACGATACCAAATACATATCTGGTGATGACAAGCAGGAACTGCAGATGCTAAGAGTGCAGAAATATCTTAACAAATGCGATCAGTATTCAGCAAAGATTGAATGCTATTAAAGAAGCTCATGATAGTTAACAGCAAAATAATCGCTCAACTTTTTTTTTCTCAATTAACCAGAACTCACATCACATGTTTCTTCAAACACAATCTCAGCATATCCATGGAATGATAGTGCACTTATCCACACATTTATCTGTAACAAAAAAACATACCGATACAAACATGGTTATTTCACATTGAAGATAACAAGCATCTCCAACTTAGAGAACGGATTTGTGGGAGAAAGGGATAGAGAATCTGCTGTCTTAACAATTTAAACTGATGAAAGTAAAATACTTTGCTTTGTTTACCTTAAGATTTTTGTAACCATATATCTTTCCATCTTCACCAAAGAAATGGTTCAAGTCAAATGGTTGAATAGAATTTTTGTCTACTGAGCCCACCTCGTCTGGGTTCCTTACTGTAATAAAACCAACAGTAAAATCATTTTACTCAAAAAGTAATTAAGAATCTGAAGAGACAAATTAACAATTGTGACGTCCCGCCTCCACGAGGCCGGGCCCGCACGCCTGGCAGCTCTCTAGGATCTCAAGACTGTCCTCACAGACCAACACACGTCTTTTCTGCGCACTTTGTCCTCACTCGTGCACACCCGGGAAGGACTTCCCGGTCGGTCACCCATCCCGAAATTGCTCCGGGCCAAGCACGCTTAACCCCGGAGTTCTTTCGAGATGGGTGACCGACCGGGAAGTCCTTCCCGGGTGTGCACGAGTGAGGACAAAGTGCGCAGAAAAGACGTGTGTTGGTCTGTGAGGACAGTCTTGAGATCCTAGAGAGCTGCCAGGCGTGCGGGCCCGGCCTCGTGGAGGCGGGACGTCACAAGTGGTATCAGAGCCGACTCTCGCGGTTTCACGGGCGCGTGTGGGCGCAGTTGCGCAGGCATGGTGTGCATGGCTGGTGTGGGCCCAAGTGGTCACACAGCATGGCACATGCGCTGGCACTGGACGCACGGACGTCCTCGTCGATCAACCCCAGGCCAGGAACTTCCTCCCTTGGCCACGTCCGTGCGTCCAGTGCCAGCGCATGTGCCATGCTGTGTGACCACTTGGGCCCACACCAGCCATGCACACCATGCCTGCGCAACTGCGCCCACACGCGCCCGTGAAACCGCGAGAGTCGGCTCTGATACCACTTGTGACGTCCCGCCTCCACGAGGCCGGGCCCGCACGCCTGGCAGCTCTCTAGGATCTCAAGACTGTCCTCACAGACCAACACACGTCTTTTCTGCGCACTTTGTCCTCACTCGTGCACACCCGAGAAGGACTTCCCGGTCGGTCACCCATCCCGAAATTGCTCCGGGCCAAGCACGCTTAACCCCGGAGTTCTTTCGAGATGAGCTTCCGGAAAAGAAGTTGCAACTGTTGGTATGAGTATTCTTATTAATCCTATTAAGCCCTGGGCCAGGATGTTACAACAATGTCATGGTTAATAAGCATTTCATGAATTATGCAACCTAGAAAAAATAGTGCTTCAAAGTTTTCAGTTTACTTGGATGAGTAATAGGAGTTAATAAGCTACCGGGATGAAGGGGCAGGTATACATAAAGAGGGCTACTGATGCAGCTGCTTAAAATTGAATTTGAAGAGGATTACTGAAAGTAATTTCATACCCAAAAACACCTTCATACACTCATTTGCCTCAACTCCAGCATCTGCACAATGAAATGAAATAGAAAAGAACTTAATCAGTAGCCTGATGGTCAAGATAAAAAGGGTTCCTGAAAGCACAGATACACGCAAGGTCGCGGGGGAAGTTAGCACGTGCACGTCAACGAAGATGAATAAACGACACATGTAGACTGTATCTATCAGAGCACTCTTTATAGGTAACTAAACAGCCACAAAAGTGTGATGGCTACTCCTATTTCTGAAAGCCAGTAACAAGTCAGTAATCTGAACCACGTAGGGCCGAGTCCACAGTGAAAACAAAATAGGTAAATGTGCATCCACCGTAATGAACAGCAATCGTAAGGTGGAATGGTTTGTCATTTCATATCAAAATGAAGTCGACAACAGAAAAAGTGCTCCCATTGTCTACCCAAAACCTCTAAAAGCAGCATATCGGGAATTAGCCAAGCTATAGACAACCAGATCAACTGCTCTGCAGGCATTTCCAAACAATGTGAAATCCCGGTCCACAGAATAGTGCAAAGTTACCATTTTTTTTCTTTTCTTAAAAAAAAAATAAAGTCTGACATTTTAGCCACTTCCTCCCATGCCTTTTGACTACCACAGAACGAACTCCCTGCGATTGGACGCCGCAATCACCAATTTAAGCTAGGCAGGCTCACCTAAATAGTAAATCCCATCAAACAAGCGAAAATCGCAGCAGCAGAGACACTTCAATTGGATGCACCACAGTCCCAGCTCCACTCCACACAAAATCGCGCAGAAGACCAACCCCAAACTAATTCACCAAGGCACAGGCAAAAAATTGAAAACAAAAGGAACGCCGGAGCCCAACAAGACAGCCGCCGCCGCCGCCGCGCCACAACACTACTGGAACCCAGGCGCGCACCCGGCTCGCCGCCGAGCACACGAATCAAGCGGCATAGAGGGGGTGGATCGAGAGTTTCGTACCAAGGCCGGAGAAGCCGACGCGGCGGCGCTTGTTGGGGTCGGCGGCGGCGGCGGGGTCAGAGCCTTTCTGCTTGAGCGCCATGGGCAGTCGATCTTGAGGCAGCGGAGTCGAAACAAGGGCGCGGGGCTAGGGTTTTGGGGAAGGGGAAGAGGCGGGAGAAGGAGGCGGGAAAAATGGGGAATCGCTCGCTGCGAGGGCGGCAAGCCGGGGTTGTGGCGGGCCTGGCGGCGGCTTACTGCGAGGGAGCGAGGTTAGGGGCAGATTCGTCCAAAAATATTACAGGAGTTGAGTTAGATTGGGTGAAATGTGAAAAAAAAAAAACGAAATGCGGTGAGCGTGGATCGAACACGCGACCTTCAGATCTTCAGTCTGACGCTCTCCCAACTGAGCTATCCCCGCAGTGCGGTAAGCTCCCTAATAACAAATAATATATCTATACTGCAAATATGAACGGTCCAAAACTAGACTTTGGTACACAATAAAGAGAAGGTATCTTGTGGAAACTAACCCCTCCGTGCAAAGGGACGCTCGGCTCAAGGGAGGTGGGAGGGGTGATTTGCAAAAGCAACTTTGCAAATCACCCCTTCCACCTCCCCTGAGCTTGTAAATCACCCCTCCCACCTCACATGAGCGCCCCCTTTGGATCAACATCGTGTGGCTCAGATTGAAATTTCCATAGTTTGCACGGAAAGGTTGGTTTCCACCTGATACGTTCCCCACAATAAACAGTGAATTTGCATGTTTCAATCCTGAAAATGCTCAGGATCAAGTTACATATTTTTAATTCGTCACCGCAACCGAATAAAATGCGGCAATATCAACCACAATCTTATTGCTTCACACAAAAGGAACTAATTAGAGATTTAAAAACAATGTATAAGCCAGACAATGAACGGCAAATAGTTCGGAGAAAACCCGCTGTAGACCTGCAGGCTTTATTACGCAACAACGGTTCCCAAAAACCAGGCTCATGTATACATCTCCAGCTTCATCTCGCCATTGGACCAAATGTGGATATGAAAGCCCCCGTGCTTGCGCTGGCTGCACTCGCCGGGATGCTCAATTCGCTCTCCCGAGCTTCCTCCAGCGCCAGGCAGTCCTTGAGCTGCGCCACCACGTCGGACATTGTCGGCCTTCCAGCACCGGTGTCAGCCGTGCACATCAAAGCAGTGTCGACCACCTTCCACACGGAGTTGATGTCGTAGGCGCCTCCAAGCCGCGGGTCGGCTACCAAGTCTATGTCGCCCATGGCGATCCTCTGCTTTACGCGCTGGATTATGTGGCCCTGTCCTGGCACCATCGGAGGCTCGCCGGTGACCGCCTCCAGTAGAACCACGCCAAAGCTGAACACGTCGCTGCTCTCGGTGAGCCTTCCAGTGAGGAAATACCTGGAACAATAGCCAAGAGGGTGTTAAAAATAAAGAGAGCACCAGACAAGCCCCATGTTATGTTATTAAATCTAAAGCAGGTGCCGGAAAAGGAAACATGTTGCATGTGGAGTAAAATTTTCTAGTTTTACTACTCATTCCAATATAAGTAAGTTCAAGGCAAAAGGTAACAAGATGTTGTTCTATACAGAGGGAGAGACGTACTCGGGGTCCATGAAGCCAGGTGTGCCAGCAGCCGTGGCTGATATGTGAGTCTGAGCATCGCTAAGATATGTTCTGCTAAGTCCCAAATCTGCAATTTTAGCTTGCAAGTTTTGACCCAAAAGAATGTTGCTGCTCTTCACATCCCGGTGAATTATGGGCGGGCTGCAACCTTTGTGCAAATAGTCCAGGCCTGTACATATATATCACAAGAAGTGCCAGAAAATGAAAATGACTCATATGGCTCATCTGCTTACGGAAAGTCTATTTCACAGTATGTTTTCAATTGCAGTATACCTTGTGCGGCTTCAAGCATGACTCGTAGACGAGTTCCCCAAGTCAAGGTTTCAGCAGCACCATTTTTACCTTCATTGTATACCGAGCAGAACTATGTTAACAGCATCACATATTCACATGTCCATTTTAGCAGTTCACGGAATATGTGGGTTGTCTTTGTTTCCAGTTTTATTTTTTGCTATTCTCTATGAAATTTGCACAAAATACTAGAAACAAGACCCATGTTTTGAAACATAGAATGTACACATAGGCTGAAGTCATACAGTAAAAAGTAAACAGAGCATCATCAAGTGTCCTAAGGGTGGTAGACGGATAGGGGACTCAATTAAGCCATGTCCAACCTTGCATCTATTGTTCAGAACCTTGGGTCGAATAAGGATATGCTGACTGACCTAGGTACGAAAGCTATGTCCAGCTCTGACTGGGATTTAAGGAAGAAAAACTTGACCTGCGGGGGGTAAGACGACCCCCAGGCATTGCATGATAGAGAAGATCTCTCACGCAGATCAAGAAAACCCCCGAACCTTCTTTCCTCCACCCTTACACGGCGGCCACGTTGTCCATGTGAGCGTAAAGTAGGACGAGGGGATTTTTTTTGCCCAGGCCACGTAAATTCGTTCCCACTGGGAATCGAACCCGGGTCACTGGGGTGCTACTCGGAAGTCTTAACCATTAACTCGGGCCATTGAGATTTAAGGAAGAAACAAAAAATAACCTCAAAAAGGTTTCAAATGTCCATATTTTGAACACAAAAACACTCAAGATGGCCTCCGAATCAAACTTCAAATATACATATATTTCAGAAACCATTTTAGAAGTCATATTGTCGATCGTTTCTACTCCGTAATTATTATTCCCCTCTATTTGGAATAAATTTAGTTTCAAGATTTTTTTTTTCTCGAATACGATGGAGAGCTTCGTATCTTTGTATTAAGAGAGAGAGAAAACCGGCCCCTTACATGCTGCACCACCTCACTCAGGGCCGAGCCGTGAGGGGTTGAATTACAAAATGCGATAGCTTGTACTTTCTATAAAACACACTAGAGGGTGAGACCTGACCTACTCCACTAGTTAGGCGGCAACAGAAGCGCGCCCGCCTGCTCCTGGCCCAAAGTTCGCAAGCTTCGGGCCCCAGCAAGGCACCATAGATGACGCTCTTCTCTGAATACTCGAAGGAGTTCAGTCATGCTAGGCCGCGTGCCGTCAAAGACACAAGCACAAGGAAAACACTTCACATCTGACTCATTTGTACGGCCAAAGATTTAGTGGTTTAAAAGCCAAGTGAACCACCACCTAAGTGATTCAAACTATCAGACTCTGGTCGTGCAACACGGTCGTACAAATGGGTTGGGTATATATCAGTACTCTATTTAAGTCAGTTGCTTGAAAATAGTAGAATTAAATTTCTTGTAAGAACTATTGTAAAGATAAAACTATAAAACATTATAATACATATATTATGAAAATTAACAGCCAAGTTATTAAAGACCATGCCTTGCGCAAAGAGTAATATATCTTGAATGATGTGAGTACTCAAATAAGTTAGGGAACCAATCAATCCATCCCTCGGAGTCCGCATAACCTCAACGAAACGCCCCCTCTCTCCTGCTACAGTTGCGTCTTCCTCCTTGGGCCAAATCTGGCCCCTCCCCTCCCTCTCCGGCTCCTTGCCGGCGTTGTGTAGGGTGAGGGTCCCCTCCGTGTACAGTTGTAGTGTAGGTTTCTTTCCTTCTAGCTTAGTTCGGGTCTTTCTTCTTAGGGAAGCCGGCCATCGTCTTTGTATGCAAGGCGATTTGTAGTCTCTCGGCTCCGGTATGGTTTCTCTCTTCAAGTTGTCCCATGTGGTTGTCGGCGTGATGCCGTATTTTGTCCTCGTTGGGCTCCTCCCCAGCGGGTGTACCTTCTCCCTTTTCTTGTTCTTTGCTGCTCTTTCCAAGGTACAACAATGGCGAGGTGTTTGTTGTGGTGTTGCCTTGGCTGTGCTGCTTACCAGATGCTTGATTCCTCTAATTTGGGTTGATCGCCTTGAGTTGCTGATCCCCAGTTTCGGTGGAGGACTCATCCTTTGGTTGAGCCCGGTGTCGCTTCCTCCAGATCTACGGCTCCAACCTCATATACTTCGTGTGCTTCGCCTGAGGCGGCCGCCGAGGGGACCGTCGGCGTGCCAATCAGCCAGCACTTGGAAGCCCCTTTCCCAACTTCATCGCGATGTTCCTCATCGTCTGGTCCCGATGTGGTTGGAGGCATCTGCTCAAGAGGTTTCAGCCATGGAAACTGCAACGATTCTCTCGCCGGATTTTGTGGAGCTCCTTTCGTCATGTTTCAGCTGGAGGCGAGTTCCATGGTTTAAGGACTGGTTTGTAATTTTTATTTCCTCTAATGTCCTTTTTAACCTGCTCAAGGGTCCCTGTGTTAATTTGTATTCATGTAAGGACCTTTGTGCAAATATGATCGTTGTACTTATCCTTCTGGAGCAGTAAAGAAAGTTCTAGCCCCGTAGTGGGCGTGTGTCCTTCAAAAAAAAAAAAGTTAGGAAGACAAACCTCTAAGGTGATCATATAGATTGCCTTGAGACATGTATTCATAAACAAGTGCTAAATGATCCTTCTCCCAGCAGTAACCAACCAAAGAAACTAGATTTCTGTGATGCACCTTTGTCAAGCTTTGAACCTATGTAACAACATTACAAACATAGAAAAGATTAATTACCATATGACCTCGTGTATTGTGCTTCTCTAAGTTTATTCAAAAACATGCCATGCCAAAATTAAGTTTCTAAAATATATTTCAAGGTGATAGACACTTCGGTACCCCAGCCAAAAATTCATCTAGCCCATGTGATGATGACTCTGAACGCATCTTGACAGCAACCTCAGTGCCATCTTCTAAACAGCCATAATAAACGAGCCCAAAACCTCCTTTTCCTATGAACCGTTTAAAATTATCAGTTAACTTCTCCAGATCCTTATACGTGAACTGTCGATTCTCAGTGTCTTGCAGGTGGTCCCCTAGATTGTTTCCACGTCTTGGAACATTCTCGATTTGTACATTTCTTGCATGAGCATCTATAGAAACTGTTTGAAAAACTATGAGACATAACAGATACCGACTATATTAAACTGGATTCATCCATGAGATACAGTAAACTGGAAGTACAGGACAGAGCAGAGGGATGCACACCAGCAGGCTTTCTTTTTGCTCGCCAGATGAAACACGTAAGAAAAAGTGCAGCCATAACCAACACAGAAACCACAACTGAAGTAACTAAGACAACTGGTCTTTTTCTTGATGACTTTATTGTTTGGTTGCACATATTTTCATCAGAGTCGTATCTGAAATACATAGGACAAACAGGTAAGAGTTTATTCTGGGGGCAAAACTGTCTTACACAGTAACTTATTTGAAGATTACAAGAAATTTATTATCTAACTTCCGTAAGCAAATAATGGAAAAAGAGACATTGAGAAGAAAATCATGACCTGAAAATAAGTGATCCATTGTAATTTTTACAAAGGGATTTGCCACTCAGATGGTTGCCCGACAAATTTCTGTAGAAAGTGAAAGGCAACTGGTAAGTCCTGGGCTAGATTATAATTTCCAAACAGACATATCCACTTACAGAACTCGTAGGGAAGGCAAACTTAGAAGAGAATCAGGTATTGCCCCGCTTAAATTGTTATACGACAAATCCCTGAAATGTTTGCGCAACGATAGTGAGCAAGCTCAGATATATTTAGCAAGCTATTTCAAACTCGACAAATCTACATGGATGGAATATGACAAACATATGGGTCATTCTGACAAACCCATCATGACATTAAGCTAGTATTCGCCACACAGAGAAGTGCTGGAACGACGGTTCTTTAGTGAACTTTCTTATTCAGATATGACATTCAAACTTGTCGTACGGATTTGTTAATTTGGTCAAGATCATGAATATATGTTAAAGATTGAAGAATTAGAAACACTCATTTAAGCTTGCGAGGGACGGAGGGTAGCTAACCAGACTATTAACTTTCCTTGGGTTTAATCACACACAACGGTAGCAAAGTTTCTTGAGTTTCTAGACAAACAGAAAGCTCAACAACCGAAAGAAATACAGCTGAAATGTGCACTTAGACAAAGACTTGCAAGATACAGTAGGCTCCACCCTATCTGTCCTTCCTTGTCATAATGGTACACTGGATCAGAGCTGTACCTCCTCCAGTCCCACCTTTCTTAGGCACACAGGGTAACGCTGAATTTTAACCCTAAAGAGAATGGGAGTTGTGGATATTTGAGGGCATTTCATAGCTCCTCAGGCCTGGAACGCACTTCTGCATGAATATTACAGCACTCTCCTAAGCTCATGTTCAGTGAAGTGCCCCATAGCATATGGAACAACAATATAATCTTTAACAAGATGCCATAAAGCACCCCATTTTATCTAAATACTTTCCTTGAGAGTTTCAGGCGCAATATACAAACTTTTGGTAGAACAGTCCATATGGTGCTTGAAGAGATATAACAATGTTCAGAAAGAAGCGTTCTTGTTTGGATCTAGTTGGTACTTGTTCAATCATAATTAGATGTACAATGTTGGCATTTGAAGAAAAAAGAAATATGTGCAACAATGTGCTCATTAATGGCCATTTTATGCTTCTGTCAGAAAAAAAAAAGAAGAAGAAGAAGAAGGTGGAGTTAACTTACAAATTCTCAAGTGCAGTGAGCAATGTAAAATTTGTAGATATGCTACCACGCAAGTTGCTATTGGAGAGATCTCTGCATTAGAATATTCAGTGCAACATCGAGTCAACAAGCCTAAAGATATACTGGAGTACTAGCACTTGACACCTGAAATGCTTATTGATACTCACAGTGATGTTATCCTCGTAGTGTTATCACCTGTACTGTTGCATTTCACGCCTTTCCAAGCATCTGGAAAACATGGGTCACCCATCCAGTTCTTCACACCATACTCGAATTTGATAGACATGATGGCATCAACTAGCACAGAGAATACGGTCAGAATGCATGGATTGAGAACACTCAGTTTCAGGCCAGGCCAATTCCAAATACAAAGAGGACAAGGAAAAATATTTAATTCAAGGAGAATCTTAGCAAACGAACACTTGAACACTTTTCTACTATTCGTCTGGTGATCCAAAGTAAGCTGATAAGAGGTGAACCCGTCGTGGAGACAACCTTAAGCGACATTTCATCGAGCACCTTGAGGACAGCCTGGTTAGGTGGGAGCCTGCTGCTCGGGACGCTTGCCGTCACGGCGGCAGAGGGCAACGTTCCTCCCGATGTCAGGATGATGCAAAGCGACCGCTCCACGGTCCACGGACCACATCACCTCGCGTTGCAAGCCGCTCGAGCACCGCCTTCCCACCTTAGGATCTCGGTGAGTCGGTGGGGCATGGGCTCCGGACAGAGGAGTGCGATGTCCGACATGGTTGAGGCGACCGGGAGGCGGCGGTCCCAGGTTCCAAGCTGCTTAGGCTGAGTGAGTACGAAGTTTTGTTTAACGCCGCAAATATGGTGAGGTGCCGCTGGCATAATGGCCATAAATGGGGAAATACATGGCGGGATAGAGATCTGATTACGAATCAGAGAAATTGGAAGAAATGTCCGAGAAAAAAATGGAAGAATAAATGGCTGCCAATTTTTCAGCCCATTTTTCTTTCTGACTCCCAAGCTGAAGTGAAAACGCTAGGAGCTGAAAAGACGGGTTGAGCGGGAGTTGGATTTCTGAACTTAGAATGACTACAACATACTAACCTTGTCGTACCTATTTCTGAAGTACTTAGTGTTTACCGTATCAGTCCCTGGATCAGTAGCTGATACGACACTTTCACAGAATGCTTCACAGCAGATACTTTATTTATATTACCGAGAGTCATTACAAGCCTTTTAATACTTAAAGGTCTTTATACAAATGAGGCGGGCGGCCTCAACACACACAGGCATCACTCTCAAAGGCTGACGCAGCAGCCAGAGCTAACACTAAAGCTAGCGGAAGACGACAAGGCTCCACTCCTACAGGCATCACTTGAGCGAAGGCCGAACTTTACTCATCATCACCATCCGCCTGGAAGTCATACTCGGGTTCCTCTTCTGAATGATTTAAGCAAGGGTGAGTACTTAAGGTACTCAGCAAGCCTAACACGAGGGGCATGATTATGCAAGGGATTATCAAAGGATTAGGCTTATGGTTAGGGATAAGGCGAGAAAGCCAAGTTTGTGCAGAGGTGTTTTGAAAACAAAGCATTTCGCAATTCTAATCAAATATCTGTAGAGATTAAGTGGGGTTGGGCGGCCCTGGGGGAGATGCAATCCATCCCGCCAGTTCCTCAATTTTATCGCTGGCCGACAACCAGCACACGGCTCCAAACCGGGGTTTTCCAAAAATACACCAAGGAAACTCACGCAGAAAAACTAATCATGGTGTGGCCGATGCTTTCGCGTTGTCCAATACCGTGGAACACGGCTTTCCGGAAAGTTTCTTAACCTTGGCCAAGGGTGCACAAATTTCCCCACAAGGTGGTCCACTCCTCCCTATCGTCATAGTTTGGACTGTCCCACTAAAGGTTCCATACCTACTTCGTACCACCACGGCATCCCCCACGGACATCACCAGGGGCTTCACAATCATAATAATATGGCCAGTCATAAATGCCGGATCTCGAACACCCACCAACGAACGAGTCTTCTCCTGGGACTCCGTTGCATTCTCCTGCCTCCGGGGGGTACCGGGTGAGTACTAGTAGGGTGTGGTTCCAATTCCGCGCCCATTCACGGCTTGTGGCTGCGCGAGGGGTGCTCGGCAAAGGCGGCACATGAACCGGTCCTTATACGACCGAACCAGGCATCTTCAATAGCCAATCCACAAGTGGAAGGGCGTCCTAGAGATAGCCTCCCCACTGAGGACTACCTCGCCTGGTCCCGCCAAATCATCCCTCACTAGGGTTGCACTTATTATTAAACCACCCAAATTCACATTTACACACACACCACCAAGACACACGCATTTACACGAAAATCATGTGAGCAATATTAATTAAACACATGTGAAAGTCCTAAGCAGCGAGCATATCAACAACTCATTAATTAAATTAATGATGTTGATTCCTAGGGCTAGCAAGGGTACAGGATATAATCAAGTCAAGGCAGGCAATCAAATATTGCATAGGACCATTCTAGCATTTAAATTCATTTAAATTCCATGCAATTTATTTATAAACAGCTCTATTTAGGATATTTGCAATCTTAGGATCAATATGATCAAGGGAAGTTAGACTTGCCTTCGCCAAGCTCTTCTTCCTCTAAATCCTCGTAATCAGGATCCTCAGGCTCTTCGTCTTGATTATCTAGCGATTTAACAGATGATAAATCTACCGCTACAAACAATTTAACAGAGCAATAAATCCAAATAAAATCCAAATAGGATTAGATGGGAGTTGATTTTGGTGGCACTGGATAGATTAGGATTTTAGATGAATTTTGGCGCAAGATTCGCCAAAATTGGAGCTAGAATGAAAAAGATATTGACTTTTGTAGTTTGAATGAATTGATTCAATTGAATTTAGCTTGATTAATTTTGTATGTGAGATACATAATTAATCAGAGGCTAACAAGTGTTGGAAGGTGTTTAGGGAGTGATAAAGTATTTTTAGGAATTTTCGGGAATTTTTCTGATGTTGGAAAGTGGGCGAATTAAGATTTTGTGTGCGTTTTCAGTGTGGCCATAGCAATTTCTGGCGCGATTGAGAGGCTGACAAATGGGCCAGACGGGGTCGGTGCACTGTGCATTTACTGTTGGGTGGACTCGGTCCACGGAGCGGTAGACCGAGTGAAGGAGAACCGGTGGTGCACGGTGCACCGCGTGCACCACGCGGGCGGGGCGACCGGGTCGTCGCGGCCCCACGCGGCGACGTGGCGCGCCACGTCGGATGCGGCGGGGCTGGGTCGGCGCGCGGCGGAGGACGACGGCGCGCGGCGGGGCCTCGCCGGAAACCTTGCCGGTGGCGGCTACAGGGGCCTAACGGGGACTCGGAGCTCACCCACGTGATCCACGCGCGAAGGCGGAGGTGGCTGGGGGTGATGTCGAAGTGGAGACGGGCTAGGGCGGCGGCAATGGCTCGCCGGAAGGAGGCGGCGCGCCGGCGAGCAAAGGGGAAAAGAGGTGCGCGTGCTCGGGGCGTGAGTGCGTGTGGTTGCGAGTGTGCGCGCGAGGACAGTGAGTCGCGCGGACATCTCGGCCGGGCCGGAGGAAGCTCACGGCGGCCGGCGACGAGGGAGAAAGGCGGTGGCGAAGCCGGCGCTCGATGCGCAGGTGCCACGGGAGTGCGAGAGAGGAAGAGAGGAAGCGTAAAAGAGAGAGGGGGTCACGGCGAACCTAAAGATGCCACACGTTGACGAGGAGAAGGGCCGGAGCGGCGGCACGAGCTCACCGGAGCTCGGCGGCGCGCCGGGGTGCTCGAGGGGAAAGAGGTGCGCACGTGCGCGAGAGCGTGCTTGAGTGGGTGTGATCGTGCGTGAGAGCGCGAGGAAGTTGATGGTAGCCTCGGCGTGCTCGTGTGCGGCCGGGAGTGTGACCGGCGGCGAGAAGACGCACGGCGGCGGCAGTGCTCCAATGCGAAAGCTTGCGCACGAATGGTAAAGGGGGACAGCACCGCATAGAAGGAAGAGAAAGGCATGGTGAAGCTCACCGAGTGCTTAGATGAGATGGATATCGACAGACGGTGGCCGGCGACGGTGAAGTGGACGGAGACTAGGTCGACGTCGATCTCGCTCCTCAGGACACGGCTGCGGTCGAGATGAGCACGGTGAGATCGAGCGTGGAAAGAAGAAGCTGGAAGGGGAAGAAGTAGACGTCGGGACTCACCGTCGGCAGAAAGAGGGCTCACCGGAGAGTTCACCGGAGAGAGAGTGGAGTGGGGAAAATGAGCAGTGGAGAGTTCGGGAGTGGATGGAGATGGGAAATGAAATGAGAGGAAGGAGAAGGGGGCCTCGGTGCTAGTTTATAGCCGCCAATGGCGGTTCGGAGAGGCGGTTTCGCCGGCGAGAAATATCTCGCCGGACTGGAGCTCGACATGACGCTCAGAGGCGGTTCGCGAGCCACGAGACGGCGGTGATGCGCGCGCGGAGTGGCGACAGTGCGAGGGAAAGAGCGGGGGAAGGAGGAGCGGCGCTGTGGCTGACGTCGAGGCATGGAACTCGCCGGGGCTCCGGGGCGATTCGCGAAAAGAAGGAATGGCGCGCTCCTGTGCGATGAGACGGAACGGAGAGGCGGTGCGACGCGTGCACGAACTTCACGTGCTGCTCCTGGAGCTTGGACGCGACGAGGGCGGCGAGGGGAGCAGCGCGGTATGGGCGACGAGCGCGATTTGCGCCGGTCGCGAGGAAGGAGACGACGGGGGCGTGGGCCCCACGCGTCAGCGACCGGGAGAGAGGGAGAGACGGGTCGGGCTGGCGCGGCCGGTGCTGGGCCGGAGCGGCTGCGGCCCATGCGGGAGAGGGAAAAGAGAAAGAGGAAAGGAGAGATTGGGCCGGCCGGGAGAAAAGAGAAAGAACGGCCCGATGGGAAAGAAAAGGTTTGATCTTTTGCTGGGATGGAATTTGAATGAATTTCGAATTCATTCAAAAGGAGGGATTGAAACCAACACTCAAACAAATCAAGAAAAACGCGAAAATGCACATGGCGACTTTTATGCACGGTTGAAAATTCAAAATCTTTTGGTTTTACTACTAACTAAAGCTAGCAAATTGATTTTAATTGGAAAATTTTAAAAAGTTCAAATTTTTAGTGATTTTTGACAACGGGCAAAAACACGGGTCGCTACAAACCTTCACACTGGTTTGCCGTGTAAATTGGACTTCTATTTTCATTTTTTGATTTCATGTGTTGGGAATAGGATGAGAAGTTCAAGTGGCAATATTTATGTTCGAAATGAGAAATTGTGTCCACAAGAATAACTGCTGCCCAATTATCGCACCTCCTACTTGGTTTAGAATATCAAAGATGATGATTGGTCATATGAGTCTGATCCTGATGCACGAAAAGCATTCAATGATCATTCATATGTGGTGCAAATAATATCTGAAATAAAGGTTCTGAAGAACAGGGACCTTTACATATATCATTGCGGAAAAGATAGGAGGTGGATATCATGAGTGGTTAAATGTCATAAAAATGCAACGAGACTTTGGGAGACTGTCGACTAGGATTTTTGACCTCGTGGTACTTTCATCATGTACATATTTCTCTAGTAGGTACCAGCAACGTTTTTTTGTTGCTTTGTTATTCTTGAAACAATTGTAGCTATAGTGGACTACTGAAATCCTGGTGTCTTTGCCAACAGGTTTATAGAGATGCAAGGCAATCGTGTTTCTAATTAGCCCGGAGTGGATGGTGAATCTATCTTTAGTTTTTGTTTTTCTTATAACCTCGCAAACTTTAAATACACTAGATTACTAACCCATTCTTTCTCTGTTCTGTTTCAAAATGGGGGCGGTTGATCTAATAGTACAAAGGGATGCTTCTTAATCATCCTTGCCAAAGTCCAATAATCAATTATGAATCAGGTAAAGTTATTGTTTTGTTTCAAGGGACAATTCGTCAGATTCATTATGCACCTATAAGTGAGACTGAAAGACTTACGGAATTTATGCCTCGATGACGTAAGTTGCACATTTTCCTCTAACATATGCTGCATTTGAAGTTCCTTTATTTAGTAGTATTTTTGTTTTGTTTTCTAGTCTCAGCATGTCCCAAGAGTTGCTACAATCATAGATGTTATAGGAGCAGTTGAGAGACTCTAATATTTGGAGTGAAGTCATGAGAAATTTAGAGAGAGAAATCTAAGGTTGCGATTCATCACTTATCCTTTTGTTTTTATTACTGTCTCGTGGACCTATGTATGTGTGTAGTAGTTTTATACTTCTCTCATGGGCCAATCCAATGGATTATTTATTATAGAATGATGAAATTAAATTACTACATCAATCAAGATGGACTGGGTCAATCGAGATCTACGTTAGTACAATGCTATTTAATTCCATATGGCTAAAAATCTAAATGAACAAATTTGTGGGCACTTGTAAACATACTTCGTGGTTTATCTATGCTTGAGTTTCTAGTCATAGTTGGCTAGATAATCACTTTTAGCATCAAAATCTTCGTTTCTCATGGTAGTCCCTGAGATAAAAACAAGTGCAGTGCAGTACGAAGAAGCTGAGGCATGAAGACTTTTCGTCACAGTGTAACATGAACTCAAAGATACCCTAATTTCTATAACATATAAAAAGAGATAATACAAGAGTTGCGAAGAGTATACTCACAGTCTTTAGAGAATGTCTTGGGGCTGTTGTGTTGGATGAGACTATAAATCTCAATAGCGTTGACCATCGGGGGCAGCACGGACTTAGCAGTGGCGACGAGGGAGATGTTGTACTTGCCATCGGTAGCTCTGATGGGGTGGAGCTATAGACACAGGAAGCAACCAGTGACAAAGGGCTGTAGGAGGTCCCAAGTTGATTGCCGTTGAAGTATATGTCAAACTGACGGAGCTGCGCATTTTGGAAGTCAGCAAAGTGAAGGAACACCATAAAGGAGGAGAATGTCGTCCTGTCCTCCGTCCATGTCATGGCGGTAAGCATGGTGCCATTCCCGGGCGCTTCAATCGCAGTTTGGAGGACAGGCAATGGCTCGACGAAGTTTGGGTCCGGTTGTATGTTCAACCCGGTCGACTTGTTGGTCCACCGCGGGTCAACCGCACCCATCTGCCACCAAAAACGATCGTATCCATCGGCCGGAGACCTTAACAATATCAAAGAAGAAAGCAAAGAGATAAAAAAAAGTTTCATTTCCGTCATTCTTTCTTTCTTGGTGGTTTCTTATTTGAGAGAAGGTAGGTAGCCAGAGATATACTCCCTCCGTCCTTTAATATAGGGCGTTTTGGAGTTCGAAATTTTTCCTAAATGTAGGACGTTTTACAGATAAGACAAACTTTAGGGTTGGTGAGAGAGTTGGTGGGTGGGTGGATGAAGATAAAAATGAAAGGTACGGTAGTCTTTTAACACATTGACTATTTTGATTTTTGAATGCTAGACAGCTAAATCCTATGTTTAAGGACGGAGAGAGTATACCGGGTGAACGAAGTGGCCCCCATGTTACGCCGATCATAAATGGCCATGGACAGGGCGGGCGTGACGGATGGGTACAGTGCGGCGGCGAGCTGTCTGAGCTCCAGCACAGACGCGATTGGAGTGCCGTCGCCAGTGTTGAGGAGGCAAACCGGCACCCAGCTCGCCCATGCGACGAAGATGGCCTCTGCTGTAACGCCGCTCCCGAGATGCAACGTGACCCTGGTCCAGAAGTTGGGCCCCAGGTATAGGTCGAACTCGACCGTCGCCGGCGCGCTGTTCCCGTCGTCGTAATTGCCGTAGAAGATCTCCATCCGCACCAGGTACTTGGCGTCGGTCACGGTGGGGAGAGTGTAGCAGTTCCGCACGCCGGGCGCGGACGGGAAGCTCCGGAGCGTGAGGTAGCTCCGCTTGATCGCCTGGCTCTGGTACTCGGGGCCCAACACGTGGTTCTCGCCGGAGTCCACGTACGCGCCGTCGGGGACGTAGTCGATGCCGGTGGACGGCGGGTCCTTGTAGCCGCCGTATATGGCGTCCAGGCCGCAGTCGATGCTTAGGAAGCCTACAATTAATTAAACCACAGGAAACGATCCATCGATGAGCTAGCTGATCGAGGGAATTTCGATCGGAACAAAACAAGCTAGCTAGCTAGGTCGATCGCGCGTCAATTACGATTGATATACAGATGCTTTAATTTGAATTCGGACCTGGCTTCTGGCCGACGACACGAACCGCCGGGGCAGACACCAATAGTACTACCGCAGCAACCAAAATGAAGAACGCCGCCATTGATCGAGACGGCCGGTGCACGCAGCAGCCAGCAACAGCTAGCTCCTCCTTGCTAAGCTTCCGGACGCCTAGCTAATTGTTGGTTGCGAGTAGCCGGTGGCTATGGCTCAATATATCGACGCCCGATCCATAAGTCGCAACATTTTATATAAGTATATACTAGTACCATAGACATCCTTCGTTTTCAATGTATTTTTCTTTTCCCGAAAGCCACATAGTGGACCATTATATTAGAAGAAGAGCAACACACCCAAAGGTGCCGTAAATGCATGCGCCGAAGCAAACGAAGAAAACCACAGGCGAGTTATTCTCACCGGGTACAACAACGCCTGCAACGGCCGGTCGAACAACAACACAGGTCAAAGAAGCGCACCACCACCAACAACACAACCCATCGCATCGATGATGGAGCCCATTGCAAGATGTCGCAACAGACCTCAGCCTCGCCTTGAAAACATTACGCCCCATGCACTTTTTTTTTTTGAGATTACACAGTACAACTCAGACACTCACAACGCACGCACACTCACCCCTATGAACACATGTACGCAAACCCTACCCCTATGAGCATCTTCGAAGACTGAGCCGGCAAATCTAGAGATACGAAGTCACCACTGGCGCCTCGCTGTCGACGGGAGCGTCGCCTACCACTGAAAGCACAAATGCCGTTAAATCCTTGAAAATTCGCTCCCACAGGGAGTCGAACCCAAGACCTGAGAGGTGTTACTCGGATGTCGTAACCACTAGGCCAAGACCCCTTTCACTTACGCCCCATGCACTTAGCCCTCGACTCCTGCAACAGCCTGCTAAGTGTTGTCCTTGCCGAGCTAAGTCTCACACCGAGTCTCACACCCACGACACAACAGCTCCGACTTCACCCAAACAATGCCATCCATGATGAAAATTCCGAGCGCAACTCCAAGGAAAAGGCCTCATCGATGTGACCCATCCGGTGACCACACAACACACACCAACTCCCATGAAAAAGTTATAGACTAAATATCACCTTATATTAATTTTATTATAATTTTGTATGCCTATGGCTATAAAATTTTGGTGAAGCCACTTCAGCAGTTGCGCTATTTTCATAAAAAATTTGCATGCCCTATGGCTATAAAATTTGGGTGAAGCCACTTCAGCAGTTGCACTATTTTTATTAAAAAAATTTTTGCATGCCTATGACCTCTTATTTTGTAGCCAGCCACACAATAGTGTTCTGTGTTATCGTGTTGACTATACTGATTTACGATAATTTGTGATGTGTTTCACTACACTTTTATCATAATTTTGCATGCGACACGTGTCCTAGAACATGATGTCGTAAATTTCATTGAAATTGTCGAAAATTTGTAAAAATTTGTCGTAAAACAAAAGTGGCAACAAATAAGCTATTTTGTAGCCGGCTATAGAATATATGCACCTTGTATTATTTTGCAATATATCAAATTTAATTTGTATCCCATGCTTCTAGAGAGGGTCGTATATATCATCAAGATGCGGGTAGTTTGGCTACTACATATGTAGTATTACATTATGGTATAATAAGTTAAAAACAAAATCACTAGTGAAAAATAGTAGGTTAATAATTATTAAAGAACTGATTGTTTTTTCACATAAAAGGTGTATAGGTCCTTAACTTGGACCCGATACCTTTGGTTTTCTCAAAGCAGCAGGTTCTTTCCAAAGAACCGGCTCTTTTATATTAAAGCAACAGTTTAGCCTAAGAACTCATTGTGCTAGCATAGAGATGGTTTAGTTCCCAGTTGATAAAATAATTTACATTTCCTTGTATTACTTTGACATTAGATATATGAAAGGTAGCAACATAAATTGATAGTTTGGTCAATTATTTGGCTTTGGGCACATGTTGAATTAAGATACAGTAATAAAAATGAGTTAAAAACAAAATCACTAGTCACAAGATAACTAGTAGGTTATTTAGTAACGAACTGACAACTTTTTGGCGTAAAAAGTGTAACTCATCTTTTAGATCCAGAACCTTTTCCCTCAATGGAGTTGACGTTGTTTGGGTGGCTTATGTATCAAGGTATGTAATATGCTTTAATATCAATGAAATTCCCTTTTCTCAAAAAAAAAGTGGTAGATATTTCTAAAGAAAAACTCTTTTAGGTTAATAAATTAAGCATATAATGTTTAGCCTACGAACTCACTACAGCGACAAAAGGCAGATGACTTCAACTTTTAAATCTCTTATATATTATTGTTTTTCTATCATACACTTGCACCATTAGTTACAGTAATACTTATCAAAACGGGAAAGCTAAAAAAATTTATATTAGTCCTAACTAAAAGTCATAGACAAGTGTCTCTATAAAAGTATGTTCATAATAAACCACATTATATTCTTATTATTGGATGTCTGAAGAGGACTAATTTTGACATTATCTGTATGTTGAAAGCCCGTGGAACAGAGCGACCAAACACGTAGGAATTAGTGCAACTAGTTATCGATCGCATGCATGATCGTCAAGTGTGCTGCTAAACAAACGAAAGTGGGTGATTGAGGACGAGGCGACCTTGTGCATGGAACAAGAAGTGCATGCGTGTGCGTGCAAGGGACCGAGAAGCCAACTGGATGGCTTGGGTACATATATAGATGCTTAGTGGCATACATACAAGAGGTTAAGAGCGGATCACCCCGTCACTCCTACAATCAGCGTGCCGACGAACTATCCTCGAGTCAGCGTAAAACTAGCTAGCGTCATACCATGTGAAGCTTTATTGTGGTGGTCATCCATGTTTGTTCGACCCCTAGAGCACTTTGCACTTATATTGTCTATCCCCGCTTTATCTTCTAGCCTAAAGACAATTCAACAGTTTCAGTTATGGGCAGCAATCGTAAGGTTATAATGTCACCAACGAAGTAGTATAACCGAATTTGAGGTAGCCGCCTATTGGTATTCTTGCCCTTGGAACATTCAACATTGGTTGGCGGCAGCACAATAATTAGTGAATTATTACAAGATTCAATCCTCAAGTGGACAAGACCACGTTCTATATGATACTTTACACAGAGGGAGCTAAGATATTCAAGAACAACGCATAAGCCACATACTAGGGGAAACTCGTTTAAGACCTGCAGACCCAACAAGTCCCAAAATCCATGTACATGTCTAGCTTCACCTCGCCATTGGACCAAATGCGGATATCAAAGCCGAGCTCTCACTCGCTGCCAGACTTGCCGGGATGCTGCACTCGCTGCCCCGAGCCTCCTCCAGCGCCAGGCTGTCCTTGAGCTGCGCCACCACGTCAGACATTGTCGGCCTTCCAGCACCGGCATCAGACGTGCACATCAAAGCAGTGTCAACCACCTTCCACATGGAGTTGACGTCGTAGGCGCCTCCAAGCCGCGGGTCAGCTACCGAGTCGATGTCGCCCATGGCGATCCTCTGCTTAACGCGCTTGATGATGTGACCGTGGCCTGGCACAATCGGAGCCTCGCCGGTGACTGCCTCCAGTAGAACCACACCAAAGCTGAACACGTCACTGCTCTCGGTGAGCCTTCCAGTGAGGTAATACCTGGAACAGTGGCCAATAGCGTTAATAAAGAGAGTACCAGATAATCCCCGTGTTATTAAATCTAAAGCAGGTGACTAAAAGGAAAACATCTTGCATATAATGGCATAAAATTTTCTAGTTTTGCTCCCCATTCCAATATAACATACATTAAAAAAGGTACCAAAATGTTGTCATATATATGGGGAGAGACTTACTCGGGGTCCATGAAGCCAGGTGTGCCAGCAGCAGTGGCTGATATGTGAGTTTGAGCATCGCTAAGATATGTTCTGCTAAGTCCCAAATCTGCTATTTTAGCTTGCAGATTTTGACCCAAAAGAATGTTGCTGCTCTTCACATCCCGGTGAATTATGGGTGGGCTGCAACCTTTGTGCAAATAATCCAGGCCTATACATATATATCACAAGTTCCAGAAAATGAAAATGACTCATATGGCTCATCTGCTTACGGAAAGTCTATTTCACAGTATGTTTTCAATTGCAGCATACCTTGTGCGGCTTCAAGCACGACTCGTAGACGTGTTCCCCAAGTCAAGGTTTCAGCAGCACCATTTTTACCTTCATTTTATACGGAGAGAACTATGTTAACAGCACCCCATATTGACATGTCCATTTTAGCAGTTTACGGAATCTGTGGGTTGTTTTTATTTCCAGTTTTTTTCCCCTACTCTCTATGAGATTTGCACAAAATACTAGAAAGAAGACCCATGTTCTGATAAGCACAATATACACACTGGCTGAAGCCTTACAGTACAGAAGAAAACAGAGCGGCATCAAGTGTCCTGAGGGTGGTGGACAGATCGGGGACTCAATCAAGCCATGTCCAACCTCATATCGATTGTTTAGAACCTCAAATGTCTATATGCTGAAATAACACAAATACTCAAGATGGCCTCCGGATCAAACTTCAAATATGCTTAAGTATTTCAGATACAATTTTAAAAGTAACATTGTCGATCATTTCTGATTATTAGTGCCCTCTATTTGGAATAAATTAAGATTTTAGAATTGAGTGCTCAAAAACATCCCAGCCTTGACTATTAATATACAAAAGGAAAATGCTCCACATTATCTGTACGACCAGAGATCTAATGCTTTAAAAGCCAAGTGAACAGTCGTACAACACAGTCGTACAAATGGGTCTGGTATATAGCAGTACTCTATTTAAGTCGACCGCGTAAAAATAGTATAATTAAACCTCTTATAAGAACTATTGTAAAAATAAGACTATTAACATTTTACAGCACATATTACTATGAGAACTAATAGTCAAAGTTATTATTTATTAAAGACCATGTCTTGTGCAAAGAGTAATATATCTTGAACAATGTGAATGCTCAAATAAGGTAGGCAGACTAACCTCTCAGGTGATCATATAGATTGCCTTGAGACATGTACTCATAAACAAGTGCTAAATGATCTTTCTCCCAGCAGTAACCAACCAAAGAAACTAGATTTCTGTGATGCACCTTTGTCAAGCTTTGAACCTACGTAAGAAGATTACAAACATAGAAAAGATTAATTCAGTACCATGCCATGCCAAAATTAAATTTCTAAAATATATTTCAAGGTGATAGAAAATTCAGTACTTCGGCCAAAAATTCATCTAGCCCATGTGATGATGACTCTGAACGCATCTTGACAGCAACCTCAGTGCCATCTTCTAAACAGCCGTAATAAACGAGGCCAAAACCTCCTTTTCCTATGAACTGTTTAAAATTATCAGTTAACTTCTCCAGATCCTTATATGTGAACTGTCGGTTCTCAGTGTCTTGCAGGTGATCCCCTTGATTTTTTCCATGTCTTGGAACATTCTCGATTTGTACATTTCTTGCTTGAGCATCTATAGAAACTGTTTGAACAACTACGAGACATAACAGACACCGACTATATTAAACTGGAAATATTCATCCATGAGATACAGTAAACTGGAAGTACAGGACAGAGCAGAGGGATGCACACCAGCAGGCTTTCTTTTCTCTCGCCGGATGAAATACGTAAGTAAAAGTGCAGCCATAACCAACACAGAAACCACAACTGAAGTAACTAAGACAACTGCTCTTTTTCTTGATGACTTTATTGTTTGGTTGCACATATTTTCATCAGAGTCGTATCTGAAATACATAGGGCAAACAGGTAAGAGTTTATTCTGGGGGCAAAACTGTCTTACACAGTAACTTATTTGAAGATTACAAGAAATGTATTATCTAAATTTCGTAAGCATATTAATGGAAAAGGAGATATTGAGAAGAAAACCATGACCTGAAAATAAGTGATCCAGTGTAATTTTTACAGAGGGATTTGCCACTCAGATGGTTGCCCGACAAATTTCTGTAGAAAGTGAAAGGCAACTGGTAAGTCCTGGGCTAGATTATAATTTCCAAACAGACATATCCACTTACAGAACTCGTAGGGAAGGCAAACTTGGAAGAGAATCAGGTATTGCCCCACTTAAATTGTTAGACGACAAATCCCTGAAATGTTTGCGCGATGATAGTGAGCAAGCTCAGATATATTTAGCTAGTTATTTCAAACTCAAGACAAGTCTACATGGATGGAATATGACAAACATATGGGTCATTCTGGCAAACCCATCATGGCATTAAGCTAGTATACGCCACACAGAGAAGTGCTGGAACGACGGTTCTTTTGTGAATTTTCTTATTCCGATATGACATTCAAACTTGTCGTACGGATTCGTTAATTTGGTCGAGATCATGAAGGAATATATGCCAAAGATTGAGGAATTAGAAACACTCATTTAATTTAACATAGTCGAAAAGGTGAACATGTGTTTGAGGCAAATATGCCACATCACAAATGCAAGAGATACTCTTTTGTATACATGGCATTTTGATATATAAATACATAATTTAACGTATTATGTACAACTTGGCTTACTGCGTGTATTCTACAGATTACATTCAACCAAGATTAAGCTCACACGTGTTGTTTCTTTCAAGCTTTAGTTATAGCCAAACAAATAGCTTGTTGGATTTACATTCAACCTAGATTAAGCTCACGCGTGTTGTTTCTTTCAAGCTTTAGTTATAGCCAAACAAATAGCTTGTTGGGTCTTCATCATAGGTCACATCTCTCCAACATGAAAGATTAAGCTTGCGAGGTAGCTAACCAGACTATTGACTTTCCTTGGATTGACCCACACACAACTGTAGCAAAGTTTCTTGAGTTTCTAGACAAACAGAAAGCTTAAATACAGCTGAAATGTGCACTTAGACAAAGACCTGCAAGATAAAGTAGCCTCCACCCTATCTGTCCTTCCTTGTCATAATGGTACACTGGATCAGAGCTGTACCTCCTCCAGTCCCACCTTTCTTAGGCACACAGGGTATCGCTGAATTTTAATGCTAAGAGAATGGGAGTTGTGGTAATTTTAGGGCATTTCATAGCTCCTCAGGCCTGGAGCGCACTTCTACATGAATATTACAGCACTCTCCAAAGCTCCTATTCAGTGAAGTGCCCCATAGCATATAGAACAACAATATAATCTTTAACAAGATGCCATAAAGCACCCCCCAGGTTATCTAAATACTTTTCTGGAGAGTTTCAGGTGCAATACAAACTTTTGGTAGAACAGTCCATATAGTGCTCGCAGAGATATAACAATGTTCAGAAAGAAGCGTTCTTGTTTGGATCTAGTTACTTCTTGTTCAATCATAATTAGTTGTACAATGTTGGCATTTGAAGAACAATGAAATATGCGCAACAATGTGCTCATTAATGGCCATTTTATGCTTCTGTCAGAAAAAAAAAATAGAAGAAGCTGGAGTTAACTTACAAATTCTCAAGTGCCGTGAGCAATGTAAAATTTGTAGATATGCTACCACGCAAGTTGCTATTGGAGAGATCTCTGCATTAGAATATTCAATGCAACATCGAGTCAACAATGTCTAAAGATATACTGGAGTACTAGCACGTGACACCTGAAATGCTTATTGATACTCACAGTGATGTTATCCTCGTAGTGTTATCACCTGTATTGTTGCATTTCACGCCTTTCCAAGCATATGGAAAACAAGGGTCACCCATCCAGTTCTTCACGCCATACTCGAATTTGATAGCCATGATGGCATCAACTACACACAGAAAGTACGGTCAGAATGCATGATTGAGAACACTCAGTTTCAGGCCAATTCCAAATACAATAGATGAAAAGGAAAAATATTTAATTCAAGGCGAATCTTAGCAAATGAACACTTCAACAAATTCGTTTCTACAATTCGTCCGGTGATCCCAAAGCAAGCTGATAAGAGGCGAACCCATGTCAGTTAGACAACCTTAAGTGACATTTCATCGAGCACCTTGAGTACAGCCTGGCCAGGTGGGAGGCTGCTGCTCGGGACGCTTGCCGTCACGGCGGCAGAGGGCAGCGTTCCTCCCGATGTCAGGATGATGCAAAGCGACCACTCAACGGTGCACGGACCACATCACCTCGTGTTGCAAGCCGCTCGTGCATCGCCTTCCCACCTAGGATCTCGGTGAGTCGGTGGGGCATGGGCTCCAGACAGAGGAGTGCGATGCAGAAAATGCTTGCGCTCCTCTCATACGCGATGTCCGACATGGTTGAGGCGACCGGGAGGCGGCGGTATGGTTCCAAGCTGCTTAGGCTGAGTGAGTGAGTATCAAGTTTTGTTTAACGCCGCAAATATGGTGAGGGGCCGCTGGCATAATGGGGAAATACATGACGGGATAGAGATCTGATTACGAATCTAGGGAAATTGGAACAAATGTTCGAGAAAAGAATGGAAGAATACATGGCCGCCAATTTTTCAGCCCATTTTTCTTTCTGACTCCCAAGCTGAAGTGAAAACGCTAGGAGCTGAAAAGACGGGTTGAACGGGAGTCGGATTTCTGAACTTAGAATGACTACAACATACTAACCTTGACACTATTTTGCCGTGTAAATTGGACTTCTATTTTCATTTTTTTGATTTCATGTGTTGGGAATAGATGAGAAGTTCAAGTGGCAATATTTATGTTCGAATTGAGAAATTGTGTCCACAAGAATAACCGTCGCCCAATTATCGCACCACCTACTTGGTTTAGAATCGCAACCTCATGTTTTTCTCTCTAAATCATGAGAGATTTAGAGAGAAAAATCTGAAGTTGCGATTCATTACTTATCCTTTTGTTATTATTACTGTCTCATGGACCGACCTATTTATACTTCTCTCACGGGCATATCCAATGGATTATAGAAGGGTTGGATGATCAAATCAAATTACTACATGAATCAGGATGGAATGGGTCAATCGAAATCTACGTTAGTACAATGCTATTTAATTCCATATGGCTAAAAATCTAAATGGAAAATTAATGCGAAGAGTAGACTCACAGTCTTTGGAGAATGTCTTGGGACTGTTGTGTTGGATGAGACTATAAATCTCAATAGCGTTGACCATCGGGGGTAGCACGGACTTAGCAGTGGCGACGAGGGTGATGTTGTACTTGCCATCGGTAGCTCTGATGGAGGTGGAGCTATAGACGCAGGAAGCAACCAGTGACGAAGGGCTGTAGGAGGAGGTCCCAAGTTGATTGCCGTTGAAGTATATGTCAAACTGTCGGAGTTTTGCATTCTGGAAGTCAGCAAAGTGAAGGAACGCCATGAAGGGGAGTGTCATCCTGGCCTCCGTCCATGTCATGGCGGTAAGCGTCGTTTCATTCCCGGACGGCGCCTCGACGGCAGCTTGGAGGACAGGCAATGGCTCGGCGAAGCTCGGGTCCGGCTGTATGTTCAACCCGGTCGACTTGTTGGTCCACCGCGGGTCAACCACGTCCATCGGCCACCAGAAACGATCGTATCGATCGGCCGGAGACCTTATAACAAAATCAAAGAAGAAGAAATAATAGATCAGAAAATTAAGTTTCCATCTTTCCTTTTCTTTCTTTGTTGTTTTCTGGTTCGAGAGAAATAGTACTACCGCGTAAATGAAGTTGCTCCCATGCTACGCCGAGCATACATGGCCATTGACAGAGTCGGCGTGACGGGCGGGTAGAGCGCGGCGGCGAGCGGCCTGAGCTCCAGCGCGGACACGAACGGAGTGCCGTGACCGGTGTTGACGAGGCACACCGGCGCCCAGCTCGCCCACGCGACGAAGATGGCCTCGAACGCCACGCTCTCGCCGACGCGCACCGTGTACCAGAAGTCGGGCCCCAGGTAGAGGTCGAACTGGACCGCCGCCGGCGCGCTGTTCCGGCCGTCGTAGTTGCCGTAGAAGACCAGCGCCCGCACCAGGTACTTGGCGCCGGCGACGGTGGGGAGCGCGTAGCAGTTGCGCCTGCCGGACGGGAAGCTCCGGAGGGTGAGTAGGCTCCGCTGCGACGCCTGGTACTCGGGGCCCACCACGTGGTTCTCGCCGGAGTCCACGAACGCGCCGTCGGGGACGTAGTCGATGCCGGTGAACGCGTCCTTGTAGCTTGCGTCATGGCCGCAGTCGATGCTTAGGAAGCCTACACAAACCACACGAAAAAAAAATAATGAGTTGCGATTTTGGAACAACACAATTTTGCAATCAGAGCAGAACGCGCGCTCGCGCGGGACCTTGTTGGCCGACGACACGGCCCGCCGGGGCTAGCACCAAGGCAGCAGCAACTAAAATGAAGAACGCCATTGAGACAGCCGGTGCGCTGCCAGCAACAGCTCCTCTCGGTGCTGGCCTAGTGGTTGTCGATTGCTTTGCCGTTAGCTAGTGGCTAGCTATATATGGCTCAATATATATTCCCTCGATGCAAAGGGTTTTCACCTACGCATGATGAGTAGTATATGATATTTTACAAGCATATGCTTCCACCCTTTGATTTTTGGATATGATGCTAATTTGATACTCATGAAAGCACGTGAGCATTTACCATTGACATTAACAGTCTAACGGTCGTCCAAATTGTAATGTAATGGCTCATTTATCTGATTATATATATACACATTGTTTCAATCTCACATATCCGCACGTGGAAAATACATATGTGACATTGTAAGCATATATATGGGCATCTGCGACAAAGTGACGTGGGCACTCTGACACATTTTAGATCACAAATTCGCAACGCAATAGCTCAAAGATATGCAAAAGTAATGAATGAAACTTTTACGGAGAGATATGTAAGAAATCTCAATTGATTGAGGTAGCAAATCTCTTATTAGAAACATGGAAATTTGACGAGACTAATTCTGGTATGGTCCGCACGGCATGTGCACCTATATTGTACTATTTGCCATTGGAACGGATCAAAACCAAACACACGTACTATGAATTATATATATATAGCGCGACCGGTCATCGATCGCATTCGCATGCGCATGATCAAGTTTATTCTGCCAAACTAAATGCGAGTGGGTTTTAACTAGCCTTATGATCGAGGACGACAAGGCGGTCATGCGCATGTGCCCATGCATGCATGTGTGGAAACATTGAACCAAAAATGCTTGCGTATTAGGGGGAGGGATTGAGAAGCCGGCTGGAAGACACGATGCAGAAACTTCGAACATCTATACATGCAAATTGATGGGTTAATTCACTCTGGCAGCTATCCACCCTTACGACCAGCGTGCCGAAATGATTCATTGGTTATACGAATCTATTTAGTTTGAAGCGACTAACATACTCACACGTTTGGCTCTGACTTAAAGCTTATCGAATCGCTGCTGTAAACTCGTATACTCACACGTTTATCTTCTAGTTTTTTTTCTAACAATTCTTACATATATAGATTGTGGGTTCCTCCTGGTTTCGACATATGAGTTTTCCAATTAAGCAACGTGGCTGCTGGATCAACTCCTCCGACCATCATCATCAAATCGGAGTTTGCGGCTCTTTTAAGATTCTTATCTTCCAACGAAGTTGGATTTTGTGTGGATTGTTTTTGTGGTCAGGATATGTAAAATATGCTTTATATCAATAAAACATCTTTTTCGCAAATAAATAAATAAATATCGGAGTCTGTCCTTACCAACATTGCTAAGGCCACAACTATGGTCGCATGCATGTCATCGTGCCACCTCTGCTAGTCCATCCTGACAGCATTCGAACTTGGTTCTAATATAATCAATCTTCTTTGTCCTTAGCTTCCTCTCGTATCTATTGGCTATCTTCCGGCTCAATGATGAAGCATGTCGAGCACGATGGGTTGAGCCTCTGGATGTGAAAGCCCCTGGGTCGCTTGGCCATTCACAGAAAACTTCCTTTCGTGCCATAGACAGCTCGCGACGACGTACCACTGAATACCACTCGCATCAGACGATGTTGAGATCTACTTCTACTTTTTTCATTCCAAAATAAATGTTATTTTAGAAGCACGTAGTTTTTCTAAAATAAGTGTCATTTTTGTTTCCCGATGCAGCTTTCTCTCTGCCTCTTTTCTCCTTCACTGCCCATCGTTTTCAGCGTGATTTCTATTTTTTTATCTTTTTTAATTCTATTGTCCGAAACTAGAATGACATTCATTTTGAAAAATGGAGGGAGTATCATTTACTAGTCCACATAACAAGCTGGAAGATTTTTCAATAGTAATCCATAGTTAGGCTTCTTGTTCCCTCAATCTCTATTTTCCTGTTTAAAGCAAAGATGTCCTTTCACCGTGTTTTTTTGCAGTACGCCACGGCCAACCCGCTCGACATCCTTGAAGGAGCCAACATCTCACATAGTCATAGACGTGTGGAGTACATGCTGAGTTGTCACGTCGTAACGATATCCTCTTATTTCGCAGAGGATTAACTTTATCTAATACTCGTATTCTTTTTAAGTATATAACACCGCTAATTTTAAAAGTAATGAGTAAGGATAATACAAAATGAGGTTGTAAATGACAGCGGCCCAAGATTCGGCCCACTAAGACCCCCGCCCCTCTAGAAATATGAAATCTGGCCCAAGATATGTCACTGCTCGCGGGAGGGTGTTATTCGTAAACTCTACTCCCGCGCTTTTTTGAATATATGACATTGTTGATTTTTCTGATGACCGTTTTTGTTGTGAACAGTTACAATATCCACTGATGTATGATATTACAAATGCACCTTTTTAGATCAATATACACATACCATTGTTATGTTTTCAGATTAAAAATTTTAGATACCATTTTAACTAAATGTAGTATGCTTGTATATTTGGTAAGTATCACCTGTTAAGCATCTTCCTCACCAGCATAGTTTCACCAAGAACCCAATAATAATATATCAAAGACCTCATGTCGCGGGTACCTTATGTCAGTGACTAAACACAAGGCCGGACTAGCGGACCCACACACGACTCCCGACATGTTCCGGTGGGCCAACGCGACCACCGTTCCAACCTTCCGCTGCACTGCTCTTCCCTTCCCCGACTGCATCTTTCTTTCGCCTTTTTCTTACCTGCGCTCTGTACCCGCTGAGTGCGGCAGCCTGGGAAGCCGCCCCTCGCCGCCGCACTGTTCCTCGCCGCCGGCGAGAGATGGAGCGGCGGTCCGCCGTCCGCTTCGCGCCCACCGAGGTGAGCAACCAACCAGAGTGCCATTCCTCAGCTCCTCCCCCAATCCCCGCGCCGCCCCGGTGCCGAGGGTTCCTACTGCTTGCGCTCGCACCCGTGTTGGTCTCGTTTCTTGGTGTTGCCGGTGTTGGGGAAGTGAATCTTTTGCGGTTTAACCCTAGGCTGGTCGGGGAATCCTTGCGCGAAAGATGGATTTGAGTGCCTTTCTGATGCTCCATTGCGTTCTTGGTGGGTTTTGGGTGGGTTTTTCTTGGGGGTTCTCCCGAGCCTCCCTTTTGCGATGGAAAGTTCATATCTTTCGGAGGGAACATTTTGTTTTGGGTTCCTGTTGCTCGTGCCTGTGCTTGTTCGCGATCGCATTTTTGGGGTTCTGTGGGCGAGCATTCCGATGTTTTTTTGCGCAGGGTTAATGTTTCCCTGTGCATGTAAATGTTGGCTCTTGTTTGCATCGCGAATCGCTCGTTGCTACCTGCGGGAAGCTTTACTGATCGAACTTTGCAATCTTATAAGGAAATTCTTATGTTAGGGTTTGGTTTATGAGGCAAATGATTCCCAGATAGTAGGGGTAAATGTTGGTTAAGGTGATCGATTCATAAAACGGGAGTAAAGGAATTGCTTGATTTTTTTTCATTGCTGTATTCAATTTATACTCGAAACATTAGTCGCGCTGATGCCGGTGATTACCGAAATGTGAGAACTACAAAGAGTGGAAATTGGATCCTAATGTACTATCAGATTATTGTTCCCCAGGCATCACTATTGTGCTAATGATACACATCTTACTGCACGGTATTGCCCATTAAAGAATCGATATCCTAAGTTGTGGCAAAAGGACAGTTTGATGGCAAATTGTATGTCTTTGTTTCAAAATGCAATGCAGAAGTACTGTGGATTCAGGACTGTTAGGTTGTATGCTATTTCACTCGATGTGCGGTCGAACATTATAAATTGCCAATCCGATTAGGTGCACCCACTTTCGCTATTCATCACAGAATTGTCAATGTACCTATTAATATGAATGGAATTGTTGTTGCATTTGGATTTGTAGTGTTTGTTACAGATTAGTATTCATACAGCTATAGTTCATGCTAGTTATGCTTCATCGCATCAACCATGATAACTTGAGGATATTTCCTGGTACAGCTTGCAAGGATGGAAAACTTGGCTGCTAACAGAAAAGAGCAAGTCCTGGATGACAGTTTCTGCCGGAAGCTTGCAGAAGAATTTAAGTAAGTCACACATTGTTACAGGGTGTCTGAACCGCTTTTTTATTCGAAACATAATCTAAAGAAAACATATTACAGTCGCACTTTCCACAAAAAGCTCATAATGTGGTCAAATCATCTTTATTGCTCTCAGCATAATTTCCTTTTGTACCTGGCTAGTTGGCTGTACTGATATACGGTTATGTGAAGTGAAATCAAAACCCTTTCCTTTTCTAGTTTTGTAAATCTATAGTTCAGCACAGGTTTGAAAATAAAAACCTTAATTTTCTTTGTGGGTTCTGGGTTGTCTACCGAGAAGATGTCACTTTTTTAATAAAAAAGTATAGTTATACGCGTAAGAGTTTGGATGTGATTCTTCTGATATTTGATTACATTTTCTGCTTTTTTTGTGTAGTCGCTCTGCAGGCCGAACTGGAAGTAGAGCATTACAGGCTGCACAGGTGATAATATCTTGGTATGCTCCACGTTTTGCTGTCTGTGCACTAGTATGACATCTCTCTCAACAGGTTCAAGGATGGTTCCTTAATAAGTTTCCGCAAGCAACCACTAAACCTGCTTGCTTACCTACTGCTCCTGAAGAAAAGGCTTCTGAAGAAAAGGTTTTAGGTTCAGAAGTAAATGTCTCAATTTCTGAAGAGAAGGCTTTAGCCTCAGAAGTAAATGGTTCAGTTTCTGAAGAAAAGCCTGCAGCCTCTGAAGAAAGACTTTTGTCTCTTGATACAACTGTTTCAAACAACTTGGATGGGGTTTCTCCTGATTCTCCAAAAGGTAGTTTTAAAAATTAATCTATTGAACTGAATGTTTCAATGTTGAGGCTTGGTAGATGTACTGTTACGTAATTTCTGATATGCTGACTTCTGTTCAGAATCTAAAGATAAGGTTCCTGACCTTGAACAGCTGGAGTTTGAGGCTAAGTCGGCAAAGGATTCTGCTTGGTAGCTATCCTTTCACTTGCAACTACTTTGTTCTTGTATCCTTTGCCCATTTCTCTCACTTTATAGTGCTAAAAGGACATCCATGTTTCCTATGCCTCATGTTTTGCCTCTGTCATCTTATTTTTTTCCCCTCTCGCATGACCTTGCTGGTGAATACAATGATAAATAATACAGGCCAGCTCTTTATTGGCTGTAGTAGTGCTTATTGTTCGTTGTTCATTACTGTAAGACTTTACCCCTTACAGATCATTTGCATTATATCCTGAGTATTAGTGGTATTGTGTTAAATGAACTCCTCTGCTGCAGCCTCATGGCATATTCCGCATGACCTTGCTGTGTTTGTTTGTATTGTATCTCTCCTTCAATGACTGGCAGTGCTCCTGCCTGGATTAAATATATATATATAAAAAGAGAGATGTTCTGTTAATTATGATACTGAACCTTGATGGTGATTTCAGTGGTGGAGCTAGATGTTTTAACCTCGTTAGCTGCCTGATTAGGCTTATATCCATAGCACCATATGCCATGGAGCAGTCAGTTTTAGTGTTTCACCTCACATGGTCTGTTTATTCTATGCAGGTATGACATTGCCATTTTCCTGGCACACAGAACGAACAAGTCGGGTGAAGTAGTAAGACTACCTGATCTCCTGTTACTTCCTTCTATTTGTCCATTTCATCATCAATTTATATGTAAACTAATTTAGCTTTTGGAAAGTTTTTCTAGTCTTTTTCTATATAGTATAGTTTCTTGAATGCTATATTTTACTATTTCTGTTTTCATTACTGTTCATGCAGTAGCATATGTAAATTCTATTTCACCTTTTTTGTAGCTCAGTGTTTTATATTGTTATTGTAGGAAGTACGGGTGAGGTTTGAGGGGTTTGGAGCTGACGAGGATGAGTGGGTCAATGTCAAGAAGTCTGTCCGCCAGCGGTCCATTCCGCTGGAGCCCTCACAGTGCAGAAGCATTAGTGAAGGAGACCTTGTTCTCTGCTTTAGGGTAAGTTTGTCACAATTTTCCTGCAGTAGCAGCAGCCTGAAACCTGGTACAATGGTACGAGTAGTTTATGCGTTACTATGTTGCAACTAAGTACTGTTAAGCTGTTAAGGCGGGTCTTTTTTTTTTTTCTCCTTTTGCCCTTTTAAGGTGTTCTCTTATTGTGGTCTGACGTTAGGAGGGAAACGAAGAAGCATTGCATTTCGATGCACATGTTGTGGAGATTCAGCGGAAACAGCATGATATCAGGGGATGTAGATGTGTATTCCTTGTAGAATATGATCATGATTCAAGTCAGGTATTTTCAACCAATCGAGCCCCATACTTTTCAGCATTTCTTGCACCAAACCATGTAATATATCAGCCATTTTTGAACGTAGAACCATAAACAGTTGCTTTAATCATCTTGAATTTCTTTCTCCCCTGTCAGTACCTTAACACTTACTATGAGAAGTATGAATGTGGCCTGATTCTCGAAACTCTCTGTTTTTCCTTATTCCAGGAGAGGGTGAGCCTTAGAAGACTGTCTCGGCGTCCAAAGTACTCTTGATGGCTACTGTCTTCTTGATGCGCTTCTCCCTTTATGCGCTTATGTTGAACTAACTGGAACGGCAAACAAGTTAGGGAGTGAACTCTGTCCTGTTCTTAGTTATGTGTACAGTAGCAACCGGGAGCAAAGTGTACGCTTCCACCCTCTTGTGCACAGAGATGCTGTAATGGCCATTGTTAGGATTTTGTATACATTTTTCTGGAGCAAATGAGGTAAGAGGGCGGCTTGAGCATTTGGTATGCGTTTATAGTCTAGTCATTTGATTCTGTCCTTGCAATGCCATTTTATCCCTCGATCCAAAACTTAAGCTTTAGTGCTAAGTAGCCAAAATGCTCTCGACTTATTGTCACTATGACGACCTTAATAAGAAAGCCCGTCTAGCTCAGTCGGTAGAGCGCAAGGCTCTTAACCTTGTGGTCGTGGGTTCGAGCCCCACGGTGGGCGATGATTCGGTACCTTTTATTTTTTTTATTTTTTTACTTTTATCAGTAGCTGTGTTAAGATCTGAACAGTCCAGATAGAATCTTCGTGATCAATAATCTTCGTGGTTACACAACTTTGCAACCAGAATTAGCAACGATATCATTTTTTTTCTCTCTCTCTTCAGTATCTAAGAAACAAACAGTTGGGCTTTGCAAAATGGTGTTCTAGATCCAAGCAGAATGAGTATCTGACCGATCACTGGCGCGTTAACCTGAGGCCTCGAACAAGCCTCTGGGTTGGTTGCTCTCGTCCGCTTGCAATGCCAACAAGCAGACAGAAACCGTCCGCCGGAGCGCACCTATGGAAGCCTGATCTTGTTCCACAGTTTGACATCCCCGGCGGCCATTTCTTGATTTGCAACACACTCGCTTACAAGAACCAACAAGCCAAAAATTGATGACTAGTTCATCCTTGCTCGAGTTGGCTTGGCATGTATAAAGTAATGGAATATTTGTGCACAGTAAATTGCTAACGCTCTAATACAAAATATTTTTAGCGTAAGATAAATCTGTGAATCAGAAAATAACAAAGCCCGTCTAGCTCAGTTGGTAGAGCGCAAGGCTCTTAACCTTGTGGTCGTGGGTTCGAGCCCCACGGTGGGCGTTTCGTTTCGTTTTTTTGTTTTTGTGATTTTTTCTCCCTTGTTCTTCTTATTTTTTTGCGCGAAATTTTTGTCCCCTTCTCTGTTCCATGTCTATATCTCAGTGGCAGTTTTTACTTTTCCTCTCATGCATGTGTCTCTGCGGGCCTCAGCGTGGCAGCATCCCACGCAACCGACACACACGCCTTTTGGAATTTCCCTGGACCTCTTGTTCTCTTGCGAGCAAAAGACCTCGTATAATTCCTTTTTGGAAAGCCAAAAGACCTCGTGTAATTCATTCCTGCATCGCGCTGACACGTTGGTAACTCGGCTCCGGCGATGACGCCGGAATGATCGATCCATCATCCATATCGATCATTTTCACGAAACTGATGACAGCCATGTCCTGCCTGTGTCTGCTTAACTATTGCTTCGATACCGAATCAGCACGGAGCAACGTGCTCTGCTGCTAATGCTGCCACCGCAGCAACCAGGGCTCACCGACACGCGGGTCCGCGCAACACCCGGGGCCCACTTCCAGCGACACGTCCCGGTGCTGGATGCTTCCGTGACCTCTTTTTGTTCTTCAGTTGGCTGTCAGTGCCAGACTTACCTGTGAAAGCGATGGTTCTCCAGATCGAGTGTCTGGCACCTACCAATAATCTAATGCAGCACTCCTGCTCGAGAAAAGAAAATGGATTTAGATATTTTTCCCAGGTCGTTTCGACGGTTTGTCTAGCCAAGACATTCCGGCGCATGTTGGGCGATCCGCAATTTGGCGCAGATGAGCTGTGTTGATTGGAGCAGCAGCTAATCACATGTGTTATAAGATATGATAATCTATTTTTGGTCTGACTTTGAGACTCCGACATGTGATCGAGCTGTGTGCCGGGTGGTACCAGTTCTTGGATTAGAGGGAGCTATAAATTAAAAGTGCTTTTATTATCATGATATATATTTGTAAAAGACGTACTAGGGTGTAGTGGTTGCTAAATGAGTTTTGAGATTTTACATTCCGGCCGTTTGCCCTGTGTGAATGCGGTATGCGGAAATCCCTATCGACGATCTCTGACAAAATCAGTGTAAACCCCTTCAAGAATCCATCTACGACCCTAGTAAAAACTAAAAACTCAACATGAGGTTGGCGCAGCTTCTCCATCGGCTTTTTTCACTGTAGCGACACTGTTTGGCACTGTGGCAACACTGTTCATCTGACACAAAAAGAGAAGCCGGAGAAGCTGGTTTTTAAAAGCCGAAGGGTGTGTTTCAGGGTGAAGCCGAAGCTGAAGCCGCGTTCGCCGAACACGCCCAAAGAAGAGACCCCGATGACACTTCACGCTGGCTTCGCAGTCTAGGGAGGTGTGGTCACAAATAGCAAGGCACCATTCGCCCCTCGAAACTACTTGAAAAAATAAGATACGCGTAGAACGCTTTTTCCAACCCGTTTATCGCAAATTTTAAAGCACAGTGGCTGTCGGGTGCACGTCAATCGTGCCTGGTGGACTCGGTGCAACAAACAGCTGGCCCGGGCAGCCGCGTCCTCCAAGGACCTGGTCTGCACAGTTTTGTCACTGGATGACAGCTGATGTAGCAGTACTGCCTGGTGGAGTACTTGCTTAGCCTTAACACACACGGTAATGCGGTTTTTTTGGCAGCGGCTACTGTCGTCGCAGTCGCAACGTACCCTGGAACTTTGCTTCTCCAACAAATTTGCTCTACCTACTTTGTAGATCCATCGCCAATATGCAGAAAAGGCAAAACAATGTTATGTTGATTTTTGACTTCCTCTTCTATTGATAGAAGAATTTTAGAAAAGACCACTAACAAGCGTTTAGGCTTTCATGAACAAAATTTGTTTAAGAATTGAAGAGTTTATTTTATCAATAATTACAATTTCACACAGAATTTACTTTGTTCATCACAATACCAACAACCATGGTGGTCAAACCATTAAATCAAGAAACACCTAATAAGACTCTGTGCAAAGTTACTGCAAATAACGAAACTGATTCTGCAATATTTGCCATCACGATACACTACATGACTTCCACGGTAAAATGAGCACACACCTCTTGACTCCAAATGAACATATTCCGTTACCAAAGTAACTAGAAGATTATGCAGGATGTTTGCCATTTCCCATCTTTCTCAAAAGATAAAATCATGGTGATAATGTTGGTTTAAACAGACAGAATCACGGTGAGAAACCTATCTTTACCCAACTACCGTTCCCTGGCTGGGTACGCTTTGCAACTTCCCATCTCCCTCCCCTCGCTCTTTCTCTCTCCTCATCATCCCTGCGACGAAACGCGGCACACACGCCCCCATCTGTCTCACCTTCCCCTTTCTCTCTCCTCTCTCCACTAGAGAGCGGGACCGAGCCAGCGAGCGAGCAAGAGAGAAAGAGAGAGGGCCAAGCCGCGAGCTCGCCGCCGACGCCGCGATGGCGCGCCTGTTCCGCGAGTCCCGCCGCGACTCGGCCACGTCCTCCTCCTCCAACGGCTTCCTGCCCCCCGCTGCGGCCGCCGCCGTATCCTCCTCGCCGGCGCTCCCCACGCCGTTCCCGGACCTCGGGGTGCCGCTCACGCCCGCGGACCTGCGCGAGGCGGCCTACGAGGTGCTGGTCGCGGCGTCCCGCACCACGGGCGGCAAGCCGCTCACCTACATCCCGCAGGCCTCGTCGGCGGCGCTCCCCTCCCCGGCCTCCTCCTCGTCGTCCGCCTCCTCCGCCTCGCTCCAGCGCTCCCTCACCTCCGCCGCCGCCAGCAAGATGAAGAAGGCGCTCGGGCTCCGCTCCTCGGCCTCCTCCAAGGGCGTCGGCAGCCCCGGGAGCGGCGGCAAGGCGGCGGCGCCCCCGCGGAGGCCGGCCACGGTCGGGGAGCTCATGCGGGTGCAGATGCGCGTCTCCGAGCCCGCCGACGCCAGGATCCGCAGGGGCCTCCTCCGCATCGCCGCCAGCCAGGTAGGATCTCGCGGTCGGTTGGTGAGATTTCGAGTAAAATGCGGCTCCAAGTTATGCTTATTTGCGTCCTCGCTAGAATGGTGGTGCTGTTGCTGGCGGATTGTGCTAGATCTGGGGTGGTTTGATCCTGCCGCGGTGAAAGCATCGTGTTCTTGCTTGTTCGTTGGAGGGTCGGCTGAAAATTCAAATTTAGCTAAAAACACGCTCAGTTTTCTTATTCTATTTTTTAGTCTACTAGGTATTCCCATTTGAGGTTTGGAATGGCATTACCAAATATGCAGCCTTGTTAAGGGAGGGGAGTGAGATGAATTTCTCTCCTTTTATAGCGTGGATCTTGAAATTTGGGCGTCGGCTGCAGTGGGTCCTAGATTTTTCCTTTTGCTTGCTTTCAGATACGTCCCATTTAAGATTTTTATAGCTGACCAGATAAAATATTATACCTCTGCACTTTGTAGTTGGGAAAGAACCACCTTGGTAGCATGATTCTTATCTTTGGTTTGGGGTTTTCGTGATAAAGCCGTAACATGAATTAAGAAGGCACATAATTCAATCTATTTAATAGTTCGGAAGGGTGTTTTCTTTTTCATCTAGTTAGTTTTGTTCTGCAGGGGTGATTGTGCTATTTGTGTTAGCATAGGGTCACAACTCAGCCAAACTCACATGTATGTACATTTGCTAGTTCTGTTATCACAGTGCTTCTTGATATGAACCACATATTAATCATGCTGTCATGATAGTTGTTGCACTATTGGTGATTCATTCGGATCATGGATGATGCCTCATGACTTTATAACACATTATATTTCAGGATATTGTTTTCTATTACTGTATTCAGTGATGTTGGTTAGAACCTCAATACTGGTTCAAAAAATGGTCGCAGTTTTTATAGATATGCTAGAGCAAACACTAGTAATGTTTAAGGCTATAGCTAGTTGCAAAAAAATCAGTTTAGCAGGTAATTCCAATATCGCCTGCAGCATTGTTTGTTTTGATTGGTAAGTTATCAACTGAAGATGAATGTTGGATGGTTTGAGAAAGATGCAGTTGTGCACACATAGCTTAGTCAAATTTTCCTAGAGAAATATGGAGCATTTCGGTTGAAACAATGGGCACATTATCGTTGATGGGCCTACACTTATCCATGTATACCTTTTGAATAAATTAGTACTTATTTATATGGTTGCATGCATACTAAGATTCTTAATTATTTCCACATTGTTTCTAAAACAGCTTGGCAGACGAGCGGAATCTATGGTCTTGCCGTTGGAGTTCTTGCAACAATTCAAGGCATCAGATTTCCCTGATCCTCAAGAGTATGAGGCATGGCGGAGTAGGAATTTGAAGCTTCTTGAGGCTGGTTTGCTTGTTCATCCACTTGTTCCATTGAACAAATCGGACATGTCTGCTCAACGGCTGCGGCAAATTATACGCGGCGCATATGACAGGCCTCTAGAAACTGGGAAAAACTCCGAGTCAATGCAGGGCCTACGTAGTGCTGTCATGTCACTTGCTGGAAGATCTCATGATGGAACTTCTGATGGATGCCACTGGGCAGATGGCTTTCCACTGAATCTCCATCTCTACCAAATGCTGGTAGAAGCTTGTTTTGATAATGATGATGGCACTGTGGTTGATGAGATTGATGAGGTGATGGAGCTCTTGAAGAAGACTTGGGCTATTCTCGGGATCAATGAGACGCTCCACAATCTTTGCTTTACTTGGGCATTATTCAACCATTTTGTTATGTCTGGTCAAGTAGATATCGAGCTGCTTTCTGCTGCGGAAAATCAGTTAGTTGAAGTTGCTAAAGATGCCAAAACCACAAAAGATCCAAATTACTGTAAAGTATTGAGTTCAACATTAAGTTCGATAATGGGTTGGACAGAAAAAAGACTTCTGGCATACCATGAAACCTTCGATACTAATAATATTGAGTCCATGCAAGGCATTCTATCAATTGGAGTTTCAGCTGCAAAGGTGCTTGTTGAAGATATATCTCATGAGTACCGTCGTAGGAGGAAAGAAGATACCGATGTCGCTCGTAGCAGGGTAGAGACCTACATACGGTCTTCACTTCGAACAGCTTTTGCTCTGGTAAGTCTTTCTAGTAGAAATATCAATGTAAATTTTCTGATTCATTATGTATGAAGAGTGTTATTTCTGAAATTCAGAATTCCTAGGTGCATTCTTTTTTATTATTGTTGTCATGCGTATTATCACAATTATTGCATATTTGCTCTAAAGGAACAGCCAAAAGGTGTAATGAATCCTGGAAACAATCCCTGGAAACCATTTTTTCTATTTCATTCTCAAGTACTATGTACATTCGACGATTCTGTTTTATTGATGGTTAGCTGCTAAGTCATAACATTGATGTCTTTGTAGATTGCAGAAACATTTCTTTAATGTGACATTAGTTTGTCTGTGCAGAGAATGGAAGAAGCAGATTCAAAGCGATCTTCAAGAAACCCTACTCCAGTTCTTTCTATCCTTGCAAAGGACATTGGTGACCTAGCTATAAAGGAGAAGAATATGTACAGTCCTATACTGAAGACATGGCATCCCCTTGCTTCAGGTGTTGCTGTTGCAACCCTTCATTCGTGTTATGGTAATGAACTGAAGCAATTTGTAGCTGGGCTTTCAGAGCTGACCCCAGATACTGTTCAAGTCCTTAAAGCTGCAGACAAATTGGAGAAGGATCTTGTTAATATTGCTGTCGAAGACTCAGTGGATAGTGATGATGGAGGCAAGTCATTAATCAGAGAGATGCCTCCATATGAAGCTGAAAATGCAATAGCTAATCTGGTTAAAGTGTGGATAAAAGAAAGGGTGGAAAGACTCAAGGGATGGGTTGACCGGAATTTGAAGCAAGAGGTGCTCTTTTCACCCCCTGTACCAGATTTTTTTTCCTTATAGAAGCAAATAATCGTAGTTCAGTAACACATGCTTTGTGCTGCTATGAATTTGTTTGCTTAACATAGGTCTGACGTTGTTTAGCATTCTGCAGTATTAATTTGTTATGTATCTAGACACATATGAGCAGTACTTGGTTATAGCAACCATTTTCTCATCTCCAGTATTCATAGTTATTAGTGTTATTTACCAAGCACACTCCTTCAATGCATTTGTGCATTCTATTTTTCTTTTATGTCCGTGCATATCCATTCATCATTCATCAATGATTACAAACCTCTGATGGGGCGCCCTGTTGTTTACTGTTTTATATTCCATCATGTAACTAACTTTTATCATCCATAGTCCAACATCACACCCTTGCTGATTTTACCAGGTTATTAGTGGGACCTTGAAACTGTACCGAAAGATAACCTAAGTGCAAACCAAATCCTATTGCCTTTGAGCAATTTGAGATCTAGTTATATGTATTTAATAAAATTCATTACTTATTAGGCAAATGCTGTTAGGTCGCTTGAAACTTGAGTTTTGTATGATTTTCGTCCACTGAACCTGGCAATTATCTGTTATTCAGACTTGGAATCCAGGTGCCAACAGGGAGAATTTTGCTCCCTCTTCTGTGGAGATGCTGCGGGTTATTGGTGAAACACTAGATGCATTTTTCGAATTGCCTATACCAATGCATCCGACAGTTCTTCCTGATCTCACAGCTGGGCTTGATAGAATCCTACAGCTTTATGTGTCTAAAGTAAAATCTGGCTGTGGTAAGTACTAGGTAAATAAATGTGTATAGATTCGTGTGAATTATATTCGGATGATGATTTGAATTTCTTCTCCTGCATTCGTAACAGGAACACGGAATTCTTTTATGCCACAACTACCTCCATTAACGCGATGCGAGGTTGGCTCTAAGTTATTATTCAAGAAAAAAGAGAAGCCACAGAATCTGCAGGTTCGTGCACCGCAAAATGGAGTGACAAATGGAAGTGATCCTCTAGCCCTTCCTCAACTATGTGTACGCTTGAATACGCTGCAGTATATCCGAAGTGAGCTTGAGAACCTAGATAAGAAGATAAAAACATGCCTGCGAAATGTTGAGTCAGCTCAGGCAGATATTACTGATGGAGTGGACATCAAGTTTGAGCTTTGTCAGGCGGCATGTCAAGAAAGCATTCAGCAGATATGTGAGACGACTGCTTATAAGGTGACATTCTATGATTTGGGCCATGTTCTCTGGGACATCCTTTATGTTAGTGATCCGGCGTCAAACAGGGTGGAGGTATTAACGAGAGAGCTTGACCCTATCCTTGAGACAATTTCTAGTATGGTGCACAATAAATTGCGGAACCGTGCTATAACTGCACTGATGAAAGCAAGTTTTGATGGTTTCTTGCTTGTACTTCTTGCTGGAGGGCCTTTGCGTGCTTTTACGCGTCAAGACGCTCAGATAATAGAAGATGACTTCAGGGCCCTGAGAGACCTGTACTTGGCGGATGGGGATGGTTTGCCAGAGGAACTAGTCGACAAGGCATCTTCGCAGGTCAAGAATGTGCTGCCCCTCTTTAGAGCAGAATCTGAAAGCCTCATTGATCGATTCAAACGCATGATGGTTGAATCAAATCGATCAGCGTCGAAGAATAGGTTACCATTGCCTCCAACAACAGGGCACTGGAGCCCCAACGAGCCTAACACTGTCCTGCGAGTTCTTTGCTACCGGAATGATGAGACAGCTACAAAATTTCTTAAGAAAACATACAATCTACCAAAGAAGATTTGATCCATGGATTAGATCGCATGCCGCATGTACATTTCCACCATCATCAGTATCATGAAAGTTGCTCAGGATTATCTGCTCACATCCACCCTGCGAGGACGGAGGGAAATACCCATTGTAAAGCTGCCACAGCAAAATGACTCGTCAAATGGTGGCATGAAACGTGGATGTATAATTTTGTAATGCCATGAGATATGTTACTGGTTTTGTTGGGTAGGGCGTGGGTGGGTTGGGGGAAGGGTGGTTACTCATAGCTCGATTTGTTCATTATATTATATGTTTGCCTGATCCGGTTCTTTTGCTGACCTTATTCGTGTGTATTTTGATTCGTTCTAGTTTGCCACAGATGTATACCCAGAATGTGAATAAGTTATGTACTTGCGTGACATCTTCTCTTGTGCTTTTGACTTGGCAGTTTGCACGGCACCTGTACATTTGTCACTTCCTTCTGCACTCTACATTATATTTAGTTCATTTACCCTGACCATTCAAGTATTAAGTAATCTTTCTGCGCTTTGTGAAGCAGTTATTTCATGATATTGTTTGCACAGTGAGATAATTTGTGGCCTTTATGCGCCACATTTCGAGCTGATTATATTTTTGATTTTTAGATAGTACATTTAGGTGATAAATGTTGGACGCTGGTATTGTCTAGGAAAAGTGCCTTGCGCTTGGGGACGAGGACCTCGGTCATGTCCAGCTCCTCCGGTCGATGACGGTGGGAGCTTGCCGCTGGCGGCTCTTGACGACGTTCACGAAGACGAAGAGAAGCGGGACGGCTCTTGGCGACGCCGGGAGCCCGCTTGTGGCTGTATATACATCTTTTATGGAAGCCTTGGCTTGTCCTGCAGTCAACCCTGAGACAAAAGTACAACTGCTCCGGGACCGAGCCGCCATGGACCGCGCCGCTCTCCGTATGCTGTGCTCGCCGCATTTCTGGCGCATGGCCGTCCTGTGGGCGGTCTCCCTCCTCTACTCCTACCTCCTCCTCTTCCTCCGCGACCGGACCGCGGCACCTCGCCACCGGAGACAGAGGCTCGCCGATGGCCACCGTCGTCCCATCTGCGTCGTCACGGGGGTACGTTCCCAAGGACCGCGCGTGTGATGCATATGTCCATTGTCATCTGGAGTAGGTGACATCCCCTTCTCTGTTGATTTCAGGCGACGTCAGGGCTGGGCAAGGCGGCGGCGGCGGCGCTGGCGCGGGAGGGCTTCCACGTCGTGCTAGGTAAGCCGCATCATGCCTCTTCCTAGCTGTGCTGCTTGGCTGGGCATTCCGTCGAACAGGTGTTCTGCGTCATGATAGTGACCGGCCTTCTTGTTTTGCTTCGTTTTACGGTTTAGTCGCCAAAGTAATTTTAAATTGAAACCACGAGCTCTTCTAATTTCCTCGCTCTCTTATGTGGATTATAGAATATAGCATGAGTTAACAGCGATGGCCTCCGAACTATATGCTCCAGCCTATTGCCGTGCATCCTCTCTTATTTGCATTTTCGTTCTTGTCAGATTTGTTTATTTATGTCGATAACTTTGTATCAATGTTCTCAACTGATATGCAATTCTATTTTGTGTCAGCTGGACGCTCCACCCAGTTATTATCTGAGGTACTATGAATGGAGTTTCCACTAGATGCCTGTCGTGCTATCATTTACCGATGCCATAATTATTGACTCTGTGAAACAGACTGTTCAAGAAATTCGGAGGCAGCAACCAGATGCCTGTCTTGAAGCATTTCAACTGGACTTGGCATCCTACAAATCAATAAGGAAGTTTGAAGCGTCGTTAAAGCAATGGCTTCAAGACACAGATTCAGAACCTGCCATTCAGCTTTTGATCAACAATGCTGGCATATTAGCGCAGTCGCATCGATTTACAGAGGATGGTCTTGATAAGTAGGTGCTCCCCTTTAAAGTGTTCTTGCAAAGGAACATAGTTGTGTTGTCAAGAGATGTCATTTTGATTGTTTCAGAATTAAAGCTTACCCCCCTGTTAATCTTTATCTAAACTTTTCTACATTCCAATTTCAGAATGATACAGACAAACTACATTGGTCCATTTGTTCTGACCAACATTCTTTTACCGCTGCTGAAGAACAGTCGGACACCTTCTCGAGTGGTTAATCTAACATCTTTCACACACAGATGTGGTAAGTGTCCTATCGTAAGGGTTTTATTGTTTTAGTCTGTATATTTTAGAATTGTTTCTGAACCTATGTTGAACGATTGTACAAAGGGCATTAACTCAGATTTCCCTCATGCATATTTGTCAGTATCTATGTGTTATTATAATCCATTTCTCTTTTCACCTTTCACATACTAAATATATCCTGTTTATGGTTATCACTGTTTAAAATCACGCTGACTGCACAGTTACCAACCTGTTTCTAGACTAGTACGTACTCCTGCTATCAACTAACTGTTGGGGTCTTCTCTTCCAGTAGCTCGTACTTGGTGCTAACTGAATACGTGGTTCGCTTTTCAGCAGATCATATTCTAGTATGGGACCAATGGTACCTGTTTCCTTTCTTTCACATATAGTCTGATAACATGTGCGCATTTCGCATGTGCAGTCTCATGTATTGATGTGTCTGAGAATGCATTGAGAGGTATGAAGCCTGGTCAGTGCTCAATGGCGAAAAGTTATCCCTTCGCCTCTACATACGAATATACTAAGTGTATGTCTCTTGGCTTACTTCTTTCCTTGTATTCTAATGTATTTCTATCCTGATTTTCTTGTTCATTATCTGGTTGCAGTTTGTTTACTGCTGTTCTCCTACGAGCTTCATAGACAAATGCATCTTTCATCTGCTGTATCTGTCACGTATGCACGTTTCGGTTATATCTCTGTCTTTTTTTTTCTCAATACAATAAAAATGCACCCTTGTCTTATAATAAATACGGGGCTGCTTTATTTGATGTCCCTGAAAGTCCCCCACACCATTTTGTGGTACTAGAGTTACAATAAAACTCAAGAGGACTCTAATTAGACCATGGAGCTGCACTACTAATAGACTCTAATATGGACAGACTCTAAATATGCCATGTTCACTATAACTTGTTATTCTTTGGCCATATGTTAAAATTCTGCTGAAACATATGTGATTCAGATGTTGAGAAACTATTTTTTTAGAAAATGGAATTCGTTTCCGGTCTATGCATTCGTATGCAGCCTTTGTTCTTATTACAATGGTCTGTGTCACGCCTCATGTTACTGCAGAAGATAGATTAGGAAAGCTCACCCCAATACTCTTTGATTACTAGTTTGTTACTTTACGTATTTTTCATCCAGACGTATGCCTATGTGTCTTTTTTCTCATTTCTAGGGCTGCTGATCCTGGTGTGGTGGAAACAAATATCATGCGAGAACTTCCTCCATGCCTCTCTTGGTTCGCATTCTTTGTTTTGCGCTTTCTGAATCTCCTGCAGCAACCCAACACTGGGGTCAGTGCTGTTCTTGATGCCGCTCTTGCACCAACTGTAAGTTTGATGTTAAATCCGTCTGAAATCCTGGTTTTCGGCAACAAAGTAATGCAGGAATGCCCACCAGCGAGTTGTAACTAAGGGTTAGCATTTTGTGTGGTGCTTTCAGGAAGCATCTGGGAAGTATTTCTTTGGGGGGAAAGGAAGAACGATCAGGTCCTCCGGGCAGTCGTATGACATGCAGTTAGGCAAGAAGCTGTGGACAGAATCGTCAGCATTGTTCAAAGAGCTGCAGCTTAAGGAATGTGGTTCCAGTTAAATTTATATTGTACAGCCAATGCAGCAAGTGACACCAGAGCTGCAGCAAGTCTCATATCCTCTTTTTTCGTGTGGTCGTATTTTGGCCTCCTCAAAAAAGGAATTTTGGACATGTTAGTACCTGAGACTTAGTGCTGAGAAACTTTTGAGATGCCCTTTTGTAGATATACAAGCTGGCAATATTTGCATCATTTTCACAGTTTGTTTTTGATACCTTCACCATTGTTGACTTTTTGTTGTCACTGGTTTACGTGCTCAGCCTCCTTCACCAGGGCTCCAACCAAACACGTAAACCAGTTGCTCGGGCAATTCTCCTGCTGCTTCCGCACAGGCAAATCGGTGCTGAGGGCCCTAAATTTTACCGTCACACTCCCCGTTACTCCAATTTCTTAGGTCACAAGCTAATGCAACTTTTAACCATCTACGTCATAGTTATGTAGTTCCGCGTCAACTTTTTACATGCCATCTTTGCCCCAAAAAAAAAAAAAAACCCAAGCTTACATGCCATCCGACACAGAATGAAGGCCAAAGGCACTGCACTGAGCCACTGAGCTAGTGTAGTCCAAAACTTTGCCCGAGACACTCAAACGCGTACGTAAACATTAAGCGGCACCTAGAAAATCACTGCAAACAAGATGATACCAATTTAAGACAATTTTCCGATATCTAAAGCGAAAGGCATTATTCCTCACGGTAATATACGATTCACTTTAAAAGTACACGGGATATATCAGTAGCAGTTCATATAACTAAGAAGTCACAACCAAAATCAACTGTATTTTCTTCTCAAAGACTCGGTAGTATCAAACTAACAGAAAGGAAACGAACACGACTCCTCAAGTCTTGCCCGTCTCAAAAGCAGACCACGCACTCTGGTTTTCCTTCACCTGCAAAATTGGTCTTCACATCATTCTGCAGCGGCCTTCGCATCCATTCAGTTGCTGGTGCTCGCTGGACGGTAGTACTGGTAGTAGCCTAGGATTGCAAGGAGGGCGACCACCACGGCGGTCACTGCTGCAGCCGGACCAGCCCACGACCAGTAGGACTGGGCTTTCTTCCTCTTCAAGATCGCCTTCGGCAGTGGGGCCTTGGTCCTTGTAACCACGCTTCTGTTCCGGACGTTCTTCTGTTCTTTCTTCACACTGGTGGAAACTGGGGCCGCTTCTTCCTCAGCTTGGGCTTCTGCAGCTTCATCAGACTTGGCATCTGATTCGGAGGGCTCATCGGTGTCAGCTGCTCCAGCCTTCTTCTTGGCTTTATTCTCCTCTTTCTGAAACAATTCGTGCATCGTCAGTCTAGCTTGGTCCCTGTGTGTGTGTGTGTGTGTGTGTGTGTGTGTGTGTGTGTGTGTGAGAGAGAGAGAGAGAGAGAGCACCTTAAGCTTCTTCTCAGCTTCCTTCTGTGCTCGGGCTGCTGCCTTTGCTGCTTGCTTCTCAGCCTGCTTCTTCTTTCTTTCCAAAGCAAGCCTGTTCTTCTCTATCTCCTCCTGTCTCTTTATCTCTTTCAACTTGGCTGTGTCAACCTCTTTAGGCTTTGGCTTCTCCTTTGGAGGCTCAGGCTCATATTCATCATCAGCATCCAGAGCAGCTTTTGCCTTAAGCGACTTAACCGGTCCTTTTGAACGAGCTTCAACCTTGGGAGCTTCATCTGCTTGTTTTGCAGGTGCTTCCTTGGCTTGTTTTGCAGGCAATTTTACTGAGACAGGCTCCTGTTCTGCAGGTGGAGCTGGCGCATGTGACTCGATAAATATAGGGTCCTCGCCATGATTCCTCGTCTTGCCATCTCGGCTCAAACCTCGGCCGTTGAGGGAGGAGAGGATCCTCTTCTCATAATCCTCTCTAAAGGCTTTGCTCTCACACCATTGGGCCATGAACTTGTCAACCTATAAGAATAACAAACATTTAGTATAGATAACACGTGAGCCTCAAAAGGAGATCAAGCCATGAGAACATATTAATATTTGTAGAAACACACCTCCGTCTTGTGGAGCTCCTGTAATTCTGTTAACATATTCCTTGAAGATAAATCCCTAGCTTTGTTCAAAACAGTTCGATAGTGATGGAAGCCCGCGTTCTGCATAGTACAGCAGAGTATCAGTGAAAAGCAGATAACACCGCAGACACATTCTCAAAGCATCAGGTAAGATAATGGAAAGCGGAAGACAAAACAAAGAGGGTGTATCCTCTTCTTAGCCCAAGCTCATCAGAGAACAATAAGAGCAAATATAATTTCTACTGATGTTTAACATATCTCCCTTTCATTCGCTTTCCATTGTTGTTCTTGCGAAATTCATCTCTAGCCTACCCAACTAGCTTGGGCCTAAAAGGCGTTACTGTTGTTAGGTAGACTTTATATATATCTTATATGATAACTTACTTTAGCATCGCGCGCTTGCCTCAATTCGACCAATGCTTCATATGCCTTGTCCTTTCTGGCAGTGGCTGCATTTAGATCTTCTTGAAGTGAAGCAAGTTCAGCATCAACAACCTTTAGCTCATCCTCCAGGACCTTAATCTTGGATCTCACTGCTTGTCGCTCCTTCTTTACACCATCAATGCCCTCCCCAATGATCTGAATGTTGACTGTAAGCACTTTCTATTTCCACATGAAATACATGTAAAAACAAAACATAAAGTTGCAGTATAACATACTTACTTTGACCTGGTCCTGTATGGCCTCCTTTTCAACTACTGTATCTTGCAGTTTAGCTCGATTAGCAGCATTAGAAGCAACTTTCGATCTGCTTTTCTCAAGCTCCTTAATTTCTTTGACCAGACGCTTCTCCTCAGCTAAAGGAATGCTCTCATGAACTATCCGGTCGTTCAGCATCTTGATCTATAGGAGCATCAGAGGTTTATATAAAATTACACACTGTATGCGTGAAAGCTGAGTAACAATAGGGCTCAGGCATACCGTGTGCTCAAGTTCTTCAATAGAAGAGCACAAACCTGCGCTCTGTGCCCGCATAGCATTGTTTTCAAGACGAAACTTGCCAAGACTGTTTCGAAGAGGCTCCATCTCCTTTATCTTCTCGTTCACAACTTCACTGTATTGTTTATTCTCAGCAGATAATGGTTTCAGCTCTGATATAATACTTGAGCGTTCTGCCTGCAGAGAAGGAACATGGTCAACAAATACATCATTGGCCATGGTTTATGCACTTCAATTTCCTACTTGTCTACTCCCATTAAGAAAACATGGCAATTAAAGAAAGCATCCTTTTGAACAAGTTACATAAAACCTCTAGCTTGTGTAGATTGATGCATCAGCAATGAAGATTCTACTTTCATGCGGACTTGTAAGAACAGTACCTTCTTGGCTCTTACAGCCTCGATAAGTTTGGAACGAGCTTGAATCTTCTTCTGGAATTCTTTTTCAGCCAGGTCAAGTTTTGCCTTAATCTTAGGATCCTCGTACGAGCGGACCTTGACAAAGAAAAAAGTATGAGTTTGCTTTGGCTCAGGCCATTCATCCTTTGCATCCTTCGGAGGAGCCAGATCATTTGAGGCTCCATTTGTGTCCGAACCAAAAACAGCCGCCTCCTCACGTTCTTTCGCAGTTTCTTTACTTTCCTTCTCTTGGAATAGGCTTACTTCTCCATCAGATACTTTGACCTGAGCTGGAGCCGCTTCAGCTCCAACAACCTCCATTCCCATGTCCCAGCAGCTACAGTACAGAAAGCAAGCTGAGGATTCTTTTTCATGGCTTTAAATACAGTTAATTGAATATTGGTTGCAAACAAAAAGAATTTTGACTTGCCTACACAAAAGTGTGGAAGCTACCTAAAGATGTTAGCTGCACATTAACTAAGATCATACAGTAACACAGCCATTCCTAGTAAGCCAAGCCCACATATCTCTTCTCAAGAAAGGGATGAGTAAAGGAATCCAAAATCTATTGGGATAACACTGCTATAGATACTGCTATAGATAGGACCAGGTGGACACGGCCTGTAGAAAACAGATCACATCAGTGGCTATCAAGGGATTAAAACTAGTCGGATGGCCCGGTCGTACGTACACCACTTCCGATGTTTATCTCATGTCTTTAAATCAGAAAAAAAAAACACTGTGGGTTGCACAATGAGCAGCACGGGAAAACTGACACAAGTTCTAACCAGTCTTGACCACATAATGCTGAGATCCCACAAGATTCAGTATTCAATAACACAAATGTCAAGAACAAAATATGGATGTAGCCATGGATGAGAACTCAAACCCCACAAATGCATAAAAGCTATTAGAGCAATGTCAAATTGGTAGGATAGGACCAAGAAGATGTAGCACTGAAACAAAAAAAGCACCCAATAAAGGGGGGAAAAAAACTCCATAATAGCAAAGTAAGTCCTCATGGAACCATCATTTCACCTAGCCAATCAACAGAGGGTTGACCAGTCGACAATATATACTTATCACATCAACAAGACCAAAATCGAATAGGAAATTATATAATCCAAATATGCAGATCAAGCCAAATTCAGGTCCGACCCACACAAGGCATATCAATCACATCACCATCACATCATAAAATGGAAGTATCTCCAACAGTTGTCAAGGGTGCAATTAGTGTTGATCTACGGAACCATCAACGCCGACCTTGATTCTAGATGCCCAAAATTGAAACTAGTGTCAAATCCCTCACCCAGTGACCTATCTGAGAAGAATTCTACATCAAGCCTGCAAGACACATAAATGAGAAACAAAGCAGCACATCCAAACCTACTTTTCTAATTACTCTAAGGATGAAAAGAGAGGCAGAATAAGGTACACATGGGATCAATTGCAGCTGCAATCCCACAAAATCTTTAGTATACAGAGGTTTCTATATAAAAGGTAACATAGCTCTTGCGGCTCTACAGCTTGTGACTCTGTGTTATGGTTCACTTGTCTATTTCTACTTTCTGCTCCCAAAAGTACAAATCTAATCAGACAAAAAAGCAAATGGGGCATTGCTGACGTATTTTGGTGCTGGGCCAGGTATAGTTTTGCAGGCAACCAATCTCGTACCTGGCTTGCAATTCACAGCTCAGAACATGCAGTACCCTCTTGGCAAGGCGATCAGGTGTACACTGAGTAATATTTAGCATGCTAAAGCCTATACTCTCATGCCACCTGATGTGCCAGATGGAACCTAACATGGTATTTCCCGATTGTGGCCAAAGTTTCTCAACCTGGTTAAGGGCCATGCCACTCCTAACTCAGCAAAAGTTCTACTAGAACCATCAAGCTATGACAAAAGTGGAAACACTACAGTGTACAGAGTGCAAGGGCCAGAAAGCGACCTGACGTGATACAATCTAGTTGCAGAAAATAGGTGATCCTGAACTGGAAAGTGATCTGGAAGGATTCGAATCATTGCAGTTAGTCGGCCGACATACAATCATAGTAACAATATAAAGCTAGAACCCCTACTGCAAAAAAAAAACCTATCGCCAAACTGCACTTGAAGATTCAACACACGAAGTAGACCGAAAGCTACTGAGAAGTGAGAACAACGGAAATCTCCCTCTACTCGCGGGGAAGGGTAACTTCTGCACCATAAACATGCGCGGGATTCGACATGCAGCAGCACCTCCGCCGCTGATCGGAGAAATAGTCACCATCAAACTCGGGCGTGACTCACGAGGCGCCGCAGATCAAAACCGTCGACACAGCCTCTCGCCGGACAGTGCACCCACTCAGTCCGCCGATCCAGATCTACGAGGTCACCGCACGCCCATTTCTCCGCCCCGAAACCGATCACCGCAAATCGATCGCGACAGATAAGAAGAAGAAGCAAACAAAAAATCACCGCCCTCCCAAATCCGAACAAAACCAAAGCCAGATCACAAACGTCGCAACGCACCGCGTCCCCCGAGGCCGAGCTCGCGCAGATCGGATCACCCGGTCCGGAGCCGGCGGGGCACCAAATCTGGCGCGCGAGTCGAGAGGAACAGTACTGCGGCAGGGCGCGGGACTGGGCAAGTCGGGTGTGTAGCACACTCACCAGGCGACGGTGGAGCAGGGGTGGGGGCGAAGCGAGGCCCCGGCGCTCGCTCCGATCTGGCGGCGGTGGCAGCGGTCGCCAAATCTGGAGACGATTTGGGGGAGGAGGGAGGGGTTTGGGCTGTGTGCCTGACTGCAACCGGAAGCTAAAAGCCAAGTTATATACGACCAAGATTTTTTTTTTCTACTCTATCTCTCTTCTGGTTTTGTTTTCTCCTGTGGCCGCGTTTGGTTGCTATCGGCAGGAAATTACCGGATCGGTTCTGCTTCCGGCACCCCACCTGCTCAGGGTCTGGTTCGCTCACAAAGGGAAATGGGGGAGAAGGGTGGGCCCGCAAGGTCGGGGTCCGCCTGTTAGTGAGCGTAAGAAATTTTTGGCACAATCACTGGTGAGAGGGAGCAGGAAAACATCCCGTAATATTATGTGAGTTGTCCGTTCAAAAAAAATATTATGTGAGTTGTTGCACGCATAATTGGGAAAATTTCATGTGGTTGCTCAACCTTTAGCTCATGTGAGAGATCCACTTCTTGAACATTTTGCCTCTATTTTTTTCTTTTGCGAACTGCCTCTAAATTGCTCTAAATGCTATTAAATTAGATCTTTTGCCTCTATCTAAATCTCAACATCAGCAAACTTAAACATCTGGAAATTTTAAAATTTCTTTTGCAACATCTCAAAATACCTTTGTGCAAACATGGAAAGAAGGTAAAAAAAAGGAAAAGCATATCACGTATAGGAACATCACCGTGTGGTGTGAGATCTTATCTGTAAGTCACTGACACGAGGCCCGGGGTCTGGTCAGCGATGGGCATTATTACGTCAGGGCCTCGTTCGGGATCTCCACGTAGACGTGACACGTGAGCTCGAAGACGTACTTTGGTTGCCGGCGTTGGCGGAAAACGGGGGAGACCGGTCGCCGCCACCTCCACCGCGCAAGGAAGCGACGCGAAGGCGAAGAGAAGCGCCGCCGCCGCCGTCAGCCTCGCCTCCCATGGCGCGCCGAAGAGTGCTCCTCTTCCTCAAGCCCTTCGATGTCTACCCGCCCCGCCCGTGCACCGGGGCTTCGGCCTCCTCCCCAGCCTCCTCGCCGCCGCAGCCGCGCGCGGCTAACTCCAAGGTCGCACCTCTCTCCTCTGACTCGCTATGATATTCTTGTGCGGTTGGACATGATGTCTGGGGGGCTGGACCGGGGTACCAGTGGGGCTTGAGTTCAGTGTTCTGATGAGTGATGACGGTTCCATGGGAGTCCAGAAAGCGGGGGAGCTCAGCTCGTCGTGGTTGGATCGTTAAAGTGGCGCTAATTGTATGTCTTTGGTCTGAACAAAAGCGATAGCGGCGCTGTGGAACGTACGGGGGCGCCTTTGATTCATCTGGTTCGTCTGGGGTGTAATGCTTGTGCAGAGGTTACTGGAGTTCAGGTGTTTGTTGAAATGCCTGTGTGAATTGTGGCCTCTATTGTCAACCTGCTGCATTGTTAAGGTTTTGTGATGTCTGAGTCTGACATTGCGGTAATGAATAACTGGCAAGTGTTCATGCCTTGTTTGATGTCTGAGTTTGTCATGGTGTTTCCATGCATTAGTTCCGGTAGAGCAATGGTCACCTACTCCTGCCATAAAGGCTATCTTTGAACAATCTGAGCTCTGTAGTGTAACTTAAGTGCAGTTTTCTTTCCTGATTCATTGCAGTACTGTGGATGCTCTCTGATACAGTTTAAGGGATATTTTGGCTCTTACTTATCCATATACTGGTTTGTTCTTGCAGATTTTAAGTTATCTGGATGATAGGTGCAGGGTTCACAAGGATACGATTAACTTCTGCAAGAGTGTACTCCAGCGCAAGTCCCTTGAGTGGACGTCTGTGCAGCGAAATCAATTGACTCAGCCAATACGTGATGTGGATCTTGTGATTGCTGTTGGTGGCGATGGCACTCTTCTACGAGCTAGCCACTTTTTGGACGGCTCAGTTCCTATTTTGGGTGTTAATTCAGATCCTACTTGTTCAAAGGAGGTCAGTCGTTAGTTTCTCAATTCAGAAGAATTATCGTTTGAAAGCAATGCCATTGAATATTATCGTAACTAGTATACTATTTGTTGAGTATATGCTTATGAACTGAGAAATTATGCCTGATTATTGTATAACTCTTATGCAGGTTGATGAGTTTACTAACGAATTCGATGCAAGGAGAAGCACAGGGTATCTTTGTGCGGCTACTGCAGGGAACTTTGAGCAGGTTATTTCTTGGCAAAATTTCTTGTTTTTACTGGAAATTCAAGCTTATTCTACTTAAAGAATTTCATTCAATGATTCAATGAATTGAACTTAACTTATCCCCAGATACTTGATGCAACCCTTGATGGCAGTAGGCACCCTTCGGAGCTGTCAAGGATATCGGTTAAACTGAACGGAACTCAATTGCCAACTTATGCTCTGAATGATATATTGGTGTCACACCCCTGTCCAGCAAGTGTGTCGCGTTTCTCATTTAGGTATTTTGTCTGAGCACTAGTAAATTGAAATTTTGTTAAAGTGTGATCAATTCTAATTGGTATTATCCATCTCAGGAAAAGAAGCAACACAGGAGAGATCTCGCATCTAGTTAATTGCAGATCAAGTGGTCTGAGGGTCTCAACAGCTGCTGGGTCAACTGCTGCCATGCTATCAGCTGGAGGATTTGTGATGCCGATATCAAGCCACGAGCTTCAGTACATGATAAGGGAGCCTATTTCGCCAACAGATGCCGACAAACCACTGCTGCATGGTTTAGTCAAGAAAGATCAACAAATGCTTGTCGATTGGTACAACCAAGAAGGTGCTGTGTATATCGATGGTTCACATGTAGTGTATTCAATTCAGCATGGAGACACTCTTGAAATCTCCTCAGATGCTCCCACCTTAAATGTTGTTTTGCCAGAAAATCTGCTAAAGAAGACTTCTTCATAGTCCAGTAGCCAATATCAGATTTTTTGTTTTTTGATGATGTTTGCTGATCTGATATGGTTTTGATCTTAGCTGAGTTCTAGAGTACTTAAAACTGGTATCAGAATATCTTGTTATGTAATGACTTATATGAAATTCCTCCTGTTGGCAACAAAAGGAAAAGCCAAAATAGAGTTCAGAGATAACAAGGAGAAGTGTCGTCATTCTTGTATCATGGTGTCCTGTTAATTCTCATTAATTAAGCAGAAAGTGCTCAAGTTTATGGCTTACAAGGACTAGACATTAGCATGCTACTTGGAATATACACTTCCACTATTGATAGAAGCTGGTAGTTCTTATATATGTTCCAGCTCAAAGTTTTTATACACGCGCGCGCCTCATGGAGCACATATACTCCATTTTAGCTCACCAAAGGTCTCAGGCTACCATCAATATCAACAGTTGACGATTCATTAGTGTTGTTGCAAAATTGTGCTGTCAAGCTGTGGCTCTCACTTGGGTTCTGCCAGAAGTTCCTGCGTAAGCCACTTGAGCTCAGGCTATTTGCAGCAAGGGTGAGGTCTGACAGCAATGGCTGAAGGGGGGTGTTTCCCTCAAGCAGGCTAACAACTTTGGACATCTTTGGTCTGAGTGTAGGTGCCGCGGTGGTGCAGAGCAGGGCAACGTTCAGCATGAGGAGCGCCTCTTCTCTTGAGTAAGTGGATCCCAGATCTGGATCTACCAGTTCCAAGAGAGTTCCTCTCTCGTGTAGAACGCAAGCCTGGAACACATTTGAGAGATGCAATTAGCTTACTACCCTCAAGGTATGTACTCCCTCCGTCCCAAAATAATTGTCGTTTTAGCTCTTGGCACGGAGATTAAGAAAAGTTGGTAAAGGTAGGTGCTCAGGAAACGAGAAGGAGAGAGATAGAGATAGAGGTGTATTGGGAAGAGAGAAAGGTGCATCGGGAAGTGAGAACGACAATTATTTTGGGAAAACTGGATGAGGCTAGGATGCCAAGTAAACTGGGACGGAGGGAGTACATAATAAATTGGGAACTCATGGCATTTTGATACAGCACAGTACAGCTTCCCTTTTTTACAAAAAAAACTTTTTATTTGTTGTCCTAGAAATAAAATATTTTTTAAAAAAAAGTTAACATGATTGAGATTGTGCGAATTAGTTTCTTTGTAAGGACCACATTTGTCAGAACTATAATGTAGAGAATGGATAGGCGGACATTTGTGCATCTCCAGGAGAAGTTTGGTCAGTAAGGACACAAGGAATGACCTAATGCTAATATTTAAACAATAACGTTATCTTAGACATCCACTGTCAGTCTCATGATACATCCTAGTGGTAACTGAAGTCGATTTGTGTCCACTAATATTGGTAAACATGGTCCAAATTGCAGGTTACAAGGTTTAGGATTATTTATTTATATTTGCGATGAACAAGGTTTAGGAATTACCCAATCAAGAAGATAAACGAAATCTTCCTTTGGCCTATAGTTTGTATTGCTTTTCCCACTGACGATTTCCAAAGCAACGACCCCAAAACTGTAGATATCAGCTTTTTCTGTTAAGTAGCCACGCATAGCATACTCAGGAGCCATGTATCCGCTGCATATAAACACAAAATGATTAAGTCAGCTGCAAGTTGTGCGGCTCAGTGGCAAGGTTTTCAATCCCGCGGTAAACCGGACCGGTTTTCGCGAAAACCGGGAAAACCGGTCCGGTCGGTTTACCCGGGACTCCGGTTTTTGAGTTTAAAATTCAAAAAAATTTAAAAATTTGACAAAATTTGAAACAAAAATATGTAAAAAAACTAGATGAAATTTGCAACCCAATGGTGGAACAAGAACACAAAAATTCGATCGTTTGATAGGTCAAAAAAATCATGCAAGTTTTCTGGCTTGAAAAAGGAAGGAAAAAAAAGAAAAAACCCTTTTCTTTTTTCTCATTTTGAACCTGAAAGCTTCATCGATTTTTTTGACCAAGCAAACGATTGAATTTTCGTGTTTTTGTCACACTAATGTACTTCAAATTGCGTCTAGTTTTTTTACATATTTTTGTTTCAATTTTTCAAATTTTTATTTTTTTGCCTTTTTTTTTAATTTTTCCTCTCCTCCGGTTTTCCGAATTTCGGACCGGTTTTTTTTTTTTTTTACCGTTCATTTCGATTTTTCGAGTTCAAAATTTTTCGAGTTCAAAATTTTTTGAAATTTGTGGCGGTTTCCGACCAGTTTTCGCGGTTTTCGCGAAAACCGGTCATTTCGGTAGGGGCCGGTTTCGACGAGTGGTTCGGGATTTCCATCCTTGCTCAGTGGACTACAAAGTCAGCAGAAAAGTAACATCAATCAAACCTTGTCCAGATAGGAACTGGTACTCAGTGTTTTTGCCATATGTAGCTGTTGTAGTGCCCATAGTTACCATTGCTTCTAATTTTCAATTTTGCTTAGTTGTAGTTTTGTACTCCCTTTGTTTTTTTATTGATGATTTTAGGACAAGTTCCTTAGCTCAAAATGAACTAAGAATGTTGTCCTAACGTCATCAATTGAAAATATGAGTGATTATGTGAATGGCATGTGCGGATGGAATTCTACATTTCATAGGAATCAAGGTTGCAGAATTGAATCACTTACATAGTTCCAGCTACTTTTGTGCTTATGTGGGTTTGATCATCTTCATTAAGCTTTGCTAGCCCAAAATCTGAGATCTTGGCATTCAGATCTTTGTCAAGCAGTATATTGCTGGCCTTGATATCTCGGTGCACGATACGTATTGCTGACTCCTCATGTAGATATGCTAGACCTCTTGCTATCCCGAGGCAAATGTTACGTCTTGTTTCCCAGTCCAAGCTCAGTCTATGTTGTTCAACTGGGGCCATAGTAGTAAGAGTTCATAGAAATTCTTCATGAGTTCTAACACGCAACATAAGTTTAAGTGGTGAACCAAAAAAAATGAACTAAGATTACCGAAAAGAGCACGCGCAAGGCAATTGTTTTCCATATACTCGTAAACTAGCAATAGCTGGTTTCCTTCTGTGCAGCAGCCATAAAGTTTGACAAGGTTAGGATGCTGTAGTGCCGATATCATGCCTATCTCATTCACAAATTCCCGATGCCCTTGTTTAGACCTTGATGATAACTGCTTGACAGCAATAACTGTTCCATCGGACAATAAACCCTGCCAGCAAAGGCTATGTCCTGTTATAAGTTGCTTAGAAGTATTAAAGTATTAATCTCTGCATTGGAAGCAATGTCTGACCTTATAAACTGAACCAAAACCACCTTCTCCGATCTTGTTAGCTGCATCAAAGTTCCCAGTAGCTGCTTTAATTTGTCGCAACGTAAAGGAGCCAGTTTGCAAATCAAGGGCTCTGAGATCTGTAAATTATGTTTTCATGTCGTCAGTAATGTATATAACATAGATCGGAACCATTTCTTTGCTCCCATGAATAGGCAAGAGGTTCACTCTTCTGATTTCACTGCTTATTCTCTTCAAGGAAAAATTATACAGCACTATAACATTGCCATTTAGTTTAGATCCCAAACAGTAATCATAATGCACAATTATCCAAAGGTGAAAAATAGTAATCATTTTTTATTAAAAAACTTAAATAACTTGAGTAAGAAAGTTAACCTTTTTGCGTTGAGCTCTTTCGCCACTGCTTAATCCAACAAATGCCAACAATCAGAGCAATTAATATTGCTATAATTGGGATTCCAATCACGAAAGCTTCAGCTATGGGCGACAGTGGAGAGTTTTTCCCACTGCCAGTTTGTGGTGGCTCAACAGCCAGTGGAAGCAGAAAATCTGAAATGAACAAACAAAATATTTTTTTGCCAGATCAGTACGATAATAGAAAGTTTCCTTGGAAATTATTGTTCATGCAGTCAAGGATATCGTGCGTTATGTTCAATATTGTGTTATTTCTCATAGTACTTACTAAAATAAACCATGAAAAAAATGCCAAATTTAAAAGTTAAAAGGACACACTTGGAGTTACTGATATTGCAGATATCAGAGGGCCGTAAACTCCTCTCTCTGGAATGCCTGTTGTCCCTCGTCCTGCCCAATAGAACTGAATCTCCAACGTATGATTTTTGACGTATGTTTGAAAAGTCCTGACAATTGACTTTCCAGCCCCACCAGCAGATCTTTTTATATCAAAATCCTCTAGCACCATTCTTCCCTGAGATAAGAGAATCTGCTAGTGTCACAGCTAACAAAAGCAAACTTCTATCTGTAGGGACACAACTTATAATCTTATTGTACCTGTATGAACACATTAAATCTTCTTTTACCAAGACTACAGTATGTGCTGTCATTTGTGAATACAATTTCAGCAAAGTGGAGCTTAACCGTATAGCTCCCATTGAACATACAAAGCCCATAGTATGTAAGGGAAAGAGGGGAAAGACGAGCATTGGCATACAACTCTGAGTTGGGCATGATCAGTTTTGAAGCACTTGCTGCAATGTAGTTGTCATCATTGATGTTGTTGTCCATGAAGTTCCCAGTGCTGCTGAATGCCCAGTTTGAGCCTGGGCTTACATACAGCTCTGAAGCGCCTTTCGGTGTCATGTCAGCTTCATATTTTTTTCCGTTAATAGTTACTTCTTTGTCACCACAATTGATATGCAAGGAAGACTGATCTGAGAAAATGTTTAGGCAAATGTTACATGCAGTTTCAGTGCTAATTGCTAAAACAAGTAGAAAACTAACAACAAAGCTGAGGATTATGTAATTTAAAAACCTGACGCACCTTCGTGTAGGAAGTAGTAACAAAAGGCCAGTGAGCAATTTTATTGGCTGTGTTTATTTCCAGTTACAGTTTTGATGTTACAATCCAGAAAGCAATAGCATTTGATTTGAGGACAAAAACAGTAGCAATTTTAACTTTTCCAGATCGCTTACGGATGCTACACTTGTTTATCACAGTTATCAGAATTTATGCAAAATCTGTATTGACAAACTGTTTGTTCTTTGTTTCACCACGAAAATGCATTATTGTTTATCAGTTCTTTCGAACTGATTGTAAAGGAACACCAAGCATTAACTTACATTTTCCATTAGAAGCGACACATGGGAAATTCCTCTTCAAGCATGGCTGAATACTATTTCTGCCAACAAGGTAAAAGTACCCAGAGTTAGAAGATTTTATTGTGTCTAAATAGGTCCGTCGGTGTAACGTTTTCAATGTCTTGAAGCACATGTTAAAGACACTTACAAACTGCTCATTTCAGGTGAATAGCTTTCCACCAGATTGCTGCAATTGAAGGATTCACAGAAAACAGGTTATGTATTTCTGAAGAGCAAAAAGACTGGGTGTCATGCTAAAGGTTTCTTACATGCTCCCTTGAAGGCATTGGTTTGGACCCGAACTCCCCAACGTGAAATTATTAACAGATATGTCCCTGCATTGGATCATTTTATTTAAACAAGAATAACAGATATATTATTGAAACTCTCAACTTCATGAACACATGGGTATTGAGCAATGTCTCTGTGCAACCACCAATAAACACTCAAATGATCGAAAGCCTTCTCCAGTGTCACAAACATACCAAATGCAATTATGAAATTAAAAAAAGTTATTTGTTTTCTACAGTCATTTAGAAATGATCGTTGCCAGTTTGCTGGTGTAACAACACGCTAGAATCTTGGCAAGTTTTTTACAAGGCATATTTTTCATCTGTAAATATCATCGGCATTTCGCAATGCCAATGTTGCTGCCTCGTAGCATGTGAAGATAGACGATAACTTACGCAATGTTATTTCTTCTCAATAACCATCCTGGTATATTCCCAGAGAGTGAATTTCCAGTTAGATATCTGCAATACAGTTTTGGTTTAATCACTCATGTGAGGATTACAATGAAACTTGGCCTTGGTTTAAGTTATGCAGAATGCCAAAACTTACATGTAATCTACCCGTCCCATGTTTGCAAAAGAAGCTGGTATTTCTCCACTCAACTTATTAAAGCTTAGATCCCTGCACAGACAATATTGCTGATAACAGATGTGCATAACAAAAACATTTATCACTTACGTATTTTTTAATTTAGATGATCATTCATATGAGTCCGTGTTGAAGAGGTCTCAAACTTGGGTGGCCTATGTGTACATCCCCACCACCACCCAACTGAGTTCTTAAAATGTATTAGTTGCTCTATATGGAATTTACATGAGGCAGAAAAGAAAGGCACCCTGAGATTTCATTATTGCTAGGAATCTAAGGGTGAAACTGATGCAAAATATTTTATTTGCAATCATCAAATCAAAATAATTGTCACGATGAACTTACAGATGCTTAAGATTTGCCAATGCCCCTATGTAAGAAGGGATGCGTCCACTGATGGAACAGTTCCTAAGTACTCTACATTCGAACAACTTTGTATCATGTGAAGATCTGCATTTAACAAGCTTGAAAACTTCAGAAAACAACGAGCTTACATAGTTTTCATGGATTGCATTCCACTTAAATCTGGGAAAGCTGATCCACTACCTCTCAAATCACTAATCCTCCTGCGTAACATGGAAAGGTGGCATGGATCATTAATAAAATGTGTTTAGAAAAAGAATATGAAAGTCTCAAACATTTGTGCTGGCATACAGATCAGAAAGGTTTGTCAGCTCTGATAGGCTCGAGGGCATAGGCCCTTCCAACAAAGATCCTTCTATTTGCCTGCACCAAGAGGAGTTACATTTAATGAAGAAGATATTATTGAACATGTACCTGTGGTATCTATGTGAATAAGTAATATGTTTCATCACTAACTCGAACTCACAATTTTTCAAGCTTTGGTAATTTCCCCCAAAAATCAGGCAGTCTTCCGGATAAATTGTTGCCAGAAACCCTCCTGGTACCAAAACATTACCAAAAGACTATGCGAAGTGAAACAGAAAGTGAAAAGAAAACATGAAGGTATCTTACAGGTCTGTTAAATTCGTTAACAAGGAAAGAGCATCCGGAATGTGTCCAGTGAACTCATTGGTTGACAATATTCTGAATTTCAGGATTACGTGAATAATCAGAAATAAATAACATGGCCAAATTCTATCAACAGTTACATCAAACAAAGACACTTACAGCTTCTCCATATGAATGAGGTGTCCAATTTCAGGAGGGATTGGCCCATGGAACTCATTCCCTTCAATGCTCCTGCAGATTAATTTGCCTTTCATAATTTGTAAAATGGTTAACTAGTAAACAGAAATTGTTTTCACCAGATTTCTTACAGGTTAGTCAAGGTTGTGATCTTTGTAAGAGCCATGGGAAAAGGCCCTGACAATCTGTTTCCCATCAGTGACCTGCATGACTTTGACATCAACAGATTAACAAAATAATGTGTTTAACTGTTTATATAATATGACTTTCATACTATTCTGTTCTATCTTGCGCACACTTGCTATCTACCTCACTGCTGACCTCCAAGGCCAAGTGAAAGTTAGTATGGGAATCCACAACTGAACGGCGATCACTCGGTATGAATTGTGTATTTTCAGGATTGTGTTGCAGTAGTATTCTGCAAAATGCAAATCATTTTCTTTCCATTGAGGAATAGATGCACTAAAATGCACTTCCATTGTTGTTCCGTATTTTGCTGCAATTATGTTTTGACTCATCCAAACAGAGTCCACTTTGTACTGAAAAGCCCGAATCTCAAATGGCCAAAAAGGAATGGAATTCGATTTACATAACATTACACAAAACAAACATTCTATGCTTATCATAGGAAAATCATGCATTTTCAGTGCATTGAGGCATTTAATGGAAATTATATGCATAGGAGTAACATTTAGATGAATAAAAGTTTACAAAGAATCGGAGAAAACTGCATCATTGCTCATATGTAATTTTTCTTCTTATGTTGAGCCTAACAGCATCTGAAACTGCTGAAAAAGTAGGTACAAGTGCACAAAGGGTGACTAGTATTCGTGTCAACCTTTTGGTTCAAGACAAATCCCCACCTAATCTACTACAGGATAGAAAAATGTGCTTGAGAGTAGCCTAACTGGTGGCTATCTTATAGACGCTCTGCTTGCCGACACCCTAGGCCATGCTGCATAGATGAGACAATGACTGTGGCTTTACAAATTTCAGGAAAATACCACTCGGTGTCACCTTTCCTTTAGACCACATAATGTTCTACATGCTACATTTTGTTCTACTGCTACTAATCACGACACAGTGTGGCAAGGTAAGGTCACTCACAGTCCCTGTAACTTCATCCGGGCCCACTGGTCAGGCACCCCACCATGAAACAAGCTCCTGCTTAGATCTCTGCAACATGAAAATAAGGACTATGAATTTTTGTGCTATTGTTATCTCGACGGCTAAAGTCTTGTGGTGCGGCGCAGGTTGTTCAGTTCTTACAGCTGTAGAAGATAGGGGAAGTCGGCAAACTCCGACGGGAGCTCGCCGGTGAAGTTCTGCCCCTTGAGGAATCTGCAAAGAGACGCAGTTTCTGTTAGAGCACAAAATGTGGCAACATAATATTCTGTGGTATGATCCTGCGTTGCCTGATCAGACGAGCTGAAAACAAAAACACAGATACCACAATCCATGATAGGAAGTTCAGTCCGTGTCGAGAAATCACTCTTACATGTGTGTAACATGGCAGACGGTGTGGTTCGAGAAGGAGCAGTCACACTCGACGCCGCCGGAGCCACACGGAGCGGCGGCGGAGAAGTCCCATTGCGACACGCCGAGCTTGGCCGCGAGCCGGCGGAGAAGACGCCCTGTGAAAAAGGTACCGGGTTAAAACAGCATTTGGGCTGAAGAAGAAGAAGGGGAAACAGCAGAGTTTCTGGTTACAGCAATGCTCTGAGCATTTTGCTCACTTCACTGGTTTTTGCAGCTCAAGCTGTGCCACATCAGTTCACATTTACAGCCGTGAAAAACAAAAGCATGTTGTTCTGAACTTTTGGGTAAGAACTACACTCGGAAAGTTCCTTCCTCCTCTCTGTTTTCTGGAATTTCTTGGAGTCGTATCAGGTCTTTCTCTCTCTCTCAAAACCAGTGATTCAGCGAAGCAGAGGAAAGGAAACCACAGTGAAGTACAGCTGACTTTGTCGAAAATGCAGTGAAGGTGGTGATCAAGAACACGGACCTTCAGTAGGAGGGAGCCTCTGAGGAGCAACAGCGCCATGGACGACCTCAGCGTGAAGCAAGCTGAGGAAGAACACCAAGAGCAGCAAGCTCCAGCCACATGGCATCCATGCCATCTCTCTCTTCCTCCTCTTTCTCTCTCTTCCAAGTGGAACGCGAGGTAGTGGTGGCTGGAGGAGAGGAAAGAGTGCGGGACTTGGCTCCTCTCCAGGTCCTGGAAGATTTTTATCTATATAATGAGGCCTCTTTATGTTTCTGAAAAGAAAAGACGTAAATAAGTAAAGTGTCTAGTAGAGTAGTAGTACTAGCCTTTGGAGCCTTCTACGGCATCATTGGGCGGCTGCTGCCACTGCGCCGCGCACTAGCCTTGCCTCCGCCGTGGCTGGCACTTCACTGCAGCGAGCGCGTGAACCTGAGCCATTGCTTAGCTCGGTTCCGAGCGGTGGAAACGGAGGAAAAAGATGGCAGAGAACAACCTAAACCGCGTAAGAATCTGCGTGGCCTTTGCAAGGGACGTGTAGTCACTGTCGACCCGAGACGTGAGGCTTTGCTCTTGCCTGGCCTATTTTCGGATGCGAGGAGGGCAGGGTGCGATTTCTAGTTGTACCTGCACTATCTGCACTGCATTCTCATGTGATGTTTGGAGAAATGATGATTGCCTGTCGCTCTTTACCGTCTCACGAAAATCCAGTGAACCACGCAACTTGCCAGATAAAACTCTTTCGTGAATCAAAAGTTGTTTGCGCTTGCACGTTGCTTATCACCGGCGAATATAATTTGGTGAGGCCAGCCAGCCTTTGTTGCAGTTTGCAAAATCTTGGCCTTCCAACAAGATCGTCACTCGTGTGAACGCGCTCAGAAACATCCAAAGTGTAGGCGACGACGGAACGAGACAGACAGACGAGGCAAGTAGCACGATGGACCCTCGTCTGCGCCGCCGCCTCCTTTCAACGACGATGCTGAGGTAAGAGTAATATAATATTTTTCAGTTTTTCTTTTTCTCTCTCAGGGCCAGCTTTCCACCCTGGCTGTCTGGTCTCTCCGTTGAAGTCCAAGTCAACCTTCGGACGTCCACGCTGGGGGCCCACGCGAGGTATCGCGTCGTCGCTCTCTTGCCGTGCTGGCAGATTATGAGCAGAAAATGACGTGTCTGGGGGGCTAGAGATTCCTCTTGACAGCAAGCTTGCTCGGTGCTTTGCACCCAAAATGCTCATGGGTTTGCCTTCAAAAAGAAATGCTCATGGGTTTGCCCTCAAAAAAAAAAATGCTCATGGGTTACGCAGGGTTGTGTAAACTTTGATAGAAAATGAGTATCTTAACTTTGTTGATGCCTCTCACTTTGATAGAACAAGAACTGTTCGCTAGCTGTTGCAGAACAAGATCATGCAATAAACTGATCGCTGTTGCAGAACAAGAACTGACATTTTATATTTCTGTCCCTATGATATGAATGATCACGGTCAAAATCAAGACGAGCATGCAGTAAACGGTCCCCTGTTGCAGAACTAGAACCGACACGTATTCTTGTTCCTTCGCGTCGGGTCGCATGGGTTTTTGGATTACTACGTGCAGAAATTGGTCGGATTAGGCAGCTGTTATGTCGGCAGTTGGAAAAATTGTCTCTTTCACGCAATGATCACCCGTGTAATTTTCAGTCAGTGCAGTGGCCTTTGTCAACTTTAGCGCTCTACCCCTGTCAACTATTATCAGCTTTAAGCAACATCTAGTCAAGGAATCTTAACCGTGCAACTGGCTTTCGAAATCACGATTCTATTTCAGTTTGGATGTTTACAAGCAATTGAAAGGAGCGCCCTATTTTCCGGGAACACTGAAACGTAAAGAGAAAACGTTCAAAATTCGTACATGCTTCATTCAGTTTTGGCGCATTCATTTTCTGATCGAACAGATTTGACATGTTATCCCTTTTTCAGCTCAAGAAGCTTTGGCTTACTATTCTGAATCGCATATAGCGGATAGTACTACTTGTTTGCTTGACACCATGCCTCGTACTCCCATGAGTCTGCATCATTTAGTATCAGAATAGACATTTTTTCGCGCACCTATTTTTTTCATCTCTCTTTAATTTCCGTGCACAGAGCTAAAACGCCTTAGGCTACTCCCAATGGGAGTTTCATTCTCATTAAATGGAGTGCCATGTCACTATTTTTGCTGATGTGGCAAGAAGTTAAGGAAGAGAGAGATGAAAGGTGTTTCATCTAGATGAAACCATTCATGCACTGTTTCCAAAATACTTGTGTCTTGCATGCAAGTCTTGGAAATAGCAAAACTGAAATGATGCATTGTAGAAACCATTTCAATGGACTATTTCATCTTTTTATGCTTATATGGCATCTAGGAAACAACAAAATGAAATAGTCCATTGGGACTAGCCTAAGTGATTCTGAACGAATGGAGTAAAATATACATTAACTTGCAATAAATTGGAAGTTTTATTTATCACATCTTGGTTTTGCTATGATCAAATTTCATATTATACTACAGGAGTAGAACTACCTCATACACTGTTAAAATATTCCAAACAAACTTTAAATCCAAAAATTTTATATTATACTCCAGGAGTAGAACTACCTCATACACTGTTAAAACATTTCAAACAAACTTTAAATCCAAAAAATATTTTGCAGAAAATGACACTGGTTGCAAGCAAATGATGCTTTGTGCAGAGCCCGAACTAGCAGCCCTTGATTCAAGCTCCTCTTCACACAACATACTGCTCACACCCATCCTTATCCTGCCACGTCAGCTAATCACTAGTACACGAGTTAGGCTTAACAACACAAACAATAAAAAAACCCCTAAAAAAAAGGAGGTCCCTTTCCACTCGTTTCTGTCGTTGGAAGCCAGCGCCGCCGCCCCACTGCCTCGCCGCCGGCCGAGAAGCCATGGGCTGCGCTGGATCCACCCCGGCCACGAAGGAGTCCGGAGCCGGCAGCAGCAAGGGTACGCGGTCCCGATCCCCTAGTTCTTTGCTTTCCGGGCGTTCCGCTCTACCAGAATCGGGGTTTTCTTGGGGGAAATTTGGGTTCTTGGAGTTCGGAGTGTCGTGGTCTTCCGTGAAATTCGCGGTCTTCGAAGGGCTCTCGGCGGCGCAATGTCAGATTGGGGTCGCCAGGGGGTGAATGCGCGATGATCGTGTGGTGCGAAGGGGTGTATTCTTGACTCGTGCTGTGCTCGGAGGGAGTGGAGTTCTTGGCTCCAGATGGGTCAGATTGTCAAGTTAAGGTCTTGGATTTTGATGAAGTGTTAAGTGGGATTGGAGCGGTCCTGTATTGAAATCTGTTATTAGTGGAACTGAATCGGTAAAGATCAAGTGGGCTGCTGAATTGGCCGATAAATTTGAGTTCTTGGGGTCTCGATGATCCATTGTAATTGCAACAGTGAAATAGAATGCATGCCCCTTTCTGGACTGGGGAGTGAGTGGAGCTCTTTCTGTTGTGGAATTTTCTCTGTAGATTTGCGAGATTGCACTGGAGGGGTTTCTTGGGATTAGGTGAGGACAGTGTTATGCACTTTTGTAGTTGTTCTGTAAGTGTGCTCTTGCTGAAATATCTATTTCGACAGTTAGAGTTACTCCGACAGGTATATAGAGTGGGAGTGGCAACAGGATAGTTGGAGTTGCTGTTTCTTTTTTGTACTTCTGAATTCTGAATAGTATGTGGATGATGGTATCAATCAGCTCCTGACACGCCGAATGAATAGTCTGGTAAAGGTAGGAGAACATGATTGATAAATCCATGAATTGCGTGGTCTGATAAAGGTAGGGGAACATGATTGGTAAATCCATGAAGAGGATGCATATATCTTGATGAGTTGTACATTTTTTTTATGGATTGATGATTTATACTTGGTTAGTTGGAGTGACAGTAGTATGAGGTGAAGGACTGTCAATTGAATATTAGAGTGGTAGCAAAGATAAGATGTTGGAATACTGTTACTGAGTCTTTGCTTCTTGTATGTTCTGTGCTGAGTGTGAGACGGGTGCTTGCTGTGCAGCCATGATGATCGGTCTCATTTTCTCTATTTCTTGTACTCGGTAAACTTCAATCGGCACATCTTGCCTGGCTTCTGTGCATATAGTTGTGTTGACCATATGAATTACGGTTGAAAGGATTAGATTAAATGTCATCTTTTGATCGAACTAGACGCGAGGGAAAACACTGAGCTGGTTATCCCATTTTATATATTGCATATTCCTTTGCACATGAACACATTTTTTCACCCCAAAAAATCTTTTCTTTTACTCACTCATATATCATCATATTATGTCTTCAGATTTACTGTGGTTGCGATAGCTTTGGAGATTCTACTGGCTCCACTGGTCATCTTATATGATTATATCTGTATTATATTACTCAGATGCTACTAAGAAAGTTAGGAAGCCCAAGCCCTGGAAGCACCCCCAGCCGATAACAGTGGCCCAGCTCAGGCAGATGCGTGATGAGTTTTGGGACACAGCTCCGCACTATGGTGGTCGGAAAGGTACTTCTCATTTCTGGTTTTTGTTCATGTGTCTTCAAATCTTTTTGCTTAATATTAGTTGAGCTGAATGGGTTCTTGTAGGTTTCATCTCTAGCCTACCGCAACTTGCTTGTGATCAAAAGGCTTTGTTGTTGTTGTTGTTATTGTATTAGTTGAGCTGAATGGGTTCTTGTAGGTATTAGTTCTTGTGGGTTTGGGCTTTGTTGTTGTATCAATTGAGCTGAATGCAGCTTCTGTTGTCCTACTTGGATGGATAATTGTTTAGCTTTCTATTTGCACCCACATGTAGTCTTTGCACTTACCATTTTGTGCCATTTGCAGAAATTTGGGATGCCCTTCGAGCTGCATCAGAATCTGAAGTAGCCCTTGCACAGGCGATTGTGGAAAGTGCAGGCATAATTGTTTCTAATGCTGATCTGACTCTCTGCTATGATGAAAGGGGTGCGTTTTTTCAGTCACATTACTTGCCTTTCTCTTACATTTTCCCCCAAAATTCTCAGGTTTAAACAGGTATCTTTGACATTACAGGTGCTAAATATGAACTTCCCAAGTACGTTTTGAGTGAACCAACCAACCTGATTCAAGACAGCTGAAGAGCAGTCGTGCAAAGGCCTAGTGATGTAAAAAACTGTAAATGACTTCAGATGCTAAACAAGTTTGGTTAACTGTTAGTCTCCATCTTTCGTGTTGCTAGCATGCAGTGACATTTCCGACTTCTTCCAATGTCTAGATAAAGTTTGTCTAGCTTCCTCGCTACCGGTTCTACTATTGAGTATTGTAGAAACCTTTGCCATGGGTTAAGTGCTGCTTTGATGTTACCGTGATACAAGTTGGAGTGTGGTATATGTTTGGCAAAAACACATCATGTCTCAGTATGATAATTCTTTTTTACCAGTGATGAATTAAGTTAATCTTCAGAAGTGTTGACAATTCAAAGGCTGTGACAAGCAGGAAGTCGTGATCGTAATATCTTATACAAGGTTTACATTATTGCAAGATGTCTGATGGACGTTTTATGAAACCGGGTATGGTGCTAGTAAAGCTGGCATGTTACATGTTCATGAACTTGAGTGGTTCATCTAGCGGTGTGACATGAAGTCAGAGAGTCTGACCCGGCTGAAGGCCTCCTCCATGGGGCTCATCATCGCCAGCAGGTCCAGATCTACATCACCATAGTCGCCATTGTTGACGACGGTGTTCCTCCTTGTGCAGAGCGCAGACCGGCAGACAGGGCAATTGCCGTGCCCCTTCACCCAGGGGGTGAGGCACCCGGGGTGAAACATGTGGTTGCAGGGGGTGACCACCACCTGTTCTCCTGGCACGAACGCCTCCAAACATATGGTACATGTTTTCTCCTCTTCCGGTGCCGGCAGTGCTGCCTCAGCCCTTGCACCCCTGTTGTTGTCTCCTATCTTCTTGTGAGGGTTTGATGGCCTGTATTTCTGCTTCCTGAGCTGGTCCATGGCCTCCCTGAACTCATCATCAGTTAACCCAGCGTCCTCCTGAAACCGTCTCGAGTTCATGGCCGCGCCGCCGCCACCAGTGACACGGTGGATGCGGAATGGTGGATGTGGCTGCAAAGGGGTCCTAAGCACAACATCATTTTAGTGTTCTTATGCTTTAATGTGATGCAAGTGTCAAACATCATGGATTCATGGTTTCTCTTTGCCGAACTGAAGCCAAAAACAGAAAAGAGAGACAGAACAATTTGTCAGCTGTACCTGGAAAACCCGAAAGTTTCGCTTCTCAACCTTTGCTCCAACAACCTCCCAGGGTAATCCTGGATCCATGTTCATAAACAAGCCTCTTAACACGTAAACGATGAATTTTGAACATTATGTATCATTAGAAGTGGTAAATCCATTGATTCGTGTCTGCTACTACAAATTGATTGGAAGGAAGGAAGCTCTTGGCATATAGACAAAAAGCAACTGCTGCAGCTGAAACCATCTCCCTGAATTCGGAGAGTAGAAGCAGGAAGAGTTGCTACCCCATGATGCAGAGGCCAAGGGGCCCTTCCTCTGGACGGCATGCGATGGTACAAGGAGTACTCGTGCTCAGGAGGCAGGGGGCCATACTCCGGCCCGTAGCTCCCGTCTGGCCGGCGACGGTCGCTCATCTCGCCGGAGAGGAGCCTGGATCTTGGGCGTCGTGAATTCAGAGGGTGATGGCTGCTGAGTTCTTTGAGAGGGCATTGATATGGATGACCATCTATGCTCACCAGGCGGAATAAAGAATCTGCCTCTTGCTAGTGATGCCCACAGAGAGTGGGCATCAGCTTCCAATCCCATCACATCAGGGTATTGTTCTCGCATACGTCATTTAGCATAAACTTTATACTTCATGCTAGAGAAATAGTGGCGAGATGTATTTGTAGAAAACATTTTCATCTTTTAGATTTTTTGTTCAGTTCCTAGAGCTGAGATGTCCTTACATTTCTTATTTGATGAAATGCTTCCGGTAAAAATAAGTACCTAGCAAGTAGGATGACACTCTGCACTGGCAGAAAACCAGCACTAAATTTGTCAGGGAATCCATACATAGTAATAGCAATAGATACGAACTGACTTAATCAGAAACAACCGAAAACATGCTCCAAACTACATCCGATTCCAATCTATGCAGATAGCTTCCTTTCGGAGCCGTCGCACAACCTGAATCCCTTCAGTTATATGCACCCAAAAAAATGAATTGTTGAACCCTTTGATTCTTGAACTGAATTCCGCTTCCTCCGGCAGACAACCACTCACACGTTCGAAGCTGCTTGCTTCCTACGCATCATACTTGCAAAGGTCTTCGAATCCCATGTATTCATGTCGCTCAATTTTGTTGATCATGTTTGAGATACCAACCCCACCTGCAGGTCAAACAGAGGATTGTTTAGGGAACATATAATTGGGAGAGTGGGATCTGGTCATCTGCAATCTGGTGCAGAAGATGGTACCTAGAGAAATTGCGCTGACGAAGATCATGGAAGCCAATATGAAGATGATGAGAGATGCCCGCCCTAACCAGTTGATCAACCTTCTCACTATGTGCTGGCCGATGATGGCAGCAAAGAATGCCACAATGACGAAATAAAGAGCTGAAGTTTAGGGGAAAAAACTGAGTCAACATATGCCTATCACCATAAGGACATGGAGCAAACGTGAAAGAAGCTCATACCATAAGGAACTGGAAACCGGTCCAAGAGGTAGTATTCAACAACCGACATGGAAGATGAGAACATCATTGCAAAGGTGGCTGTAGCACTTGAAACCTATCACAGATTCAGTTACGGATGTGGTTCAGTGCCAATGTATGAATTCAGCGTATGTTACATAGGAAACTGGGAGAGGTGTACCTGCGGAGGGATACCAAGCTCCAAGAACAATGGCCCCATGATGAAGCCACCTCCAAGACCTAGCAGACCACCGACAAGGCCTGCAGCAATACCGAATAGGCCGTATATGAATACCTGATGAAGTTTCAGGTTAGTTTGTTCGCTTCCCTTTGATGACAACACTCTCTTCCCACTCATCAGCCCAAGTCCTTCGTACATTGTCACTCCTACTGACACTGGGACCTACATCCAATCAACAGAGATATTAATATTTGTACCATACTCCATACCGTCCATATCTTATATGTATATTCTAATATACAGTACCTGAAGAAGATTCAAGACCCAGTACCATACGGAGCAAGTAGAAGTGTAGTTCTGCAAATGAAAGGATAATAACAATGGCATCAAATGCTATTGTTGAAGAGGGGAAAAAACTCAAAAATATTGGCACAAATATACAAATTGACACAAGATACAACTACATGTTAGATGAGGTCTACAATGATGACAATCTTAAATTGAAATTTTGGGCTGAGATCTTTACCTTTGTGACCTGAAGCACAAGGAACGCCACCCACACAAATGAAAGAAGACCAACCTCCTTCCAGTGAATGTTCTGAATAATTGATGCCTGAAATATAGGATAATTCCTAGTTTAAAATCCTTATGACTATGTTTGCAAAAGAACGTAGCAGAGGTTGCATAAGGTCATTGGAAGTTTACCGCTTCATCTGATGGGGTTTTTGCAACAGCTGCCGCACCTGGTCCAGTAGGGAGAGGTGCATACTCTGGTTCCTCACCTGAAAGTTTGAAAAACGGTAACGATGAGCATTTATATTAGCGACAGATCAACACATTATTTTGCTTGATATCTGTTATGGTCGGTCGATAGCTTACTTGCTTGCTCCAACCGTTTTGCAGCCTCCTGAAGAAAAGAAACTAGTCTTATTAGTACAACATAAGACTAAGAAAAATAAAGGGAAAACAAAGCTGTTCACAAAGATGACAGGAAAATTACAAAAGATTACCCTTTTGATTATTGACTCTTTCTTCCATGTCTCGACACCCTTCAGAAAGGCCTTAGTCGATGTGCCTATTGTTCAAATTCGTGGTGCAAACTATGGTCATTAAGGAGCAATTAGGTAATCAATTATCTCAGAGTCAGGAATTGATACAAAATAAGCACCTAGGAAAAGGATTATCAGGAGAACTGTAACCAGCCAGTCAGGGAATATAACATTGAAAATAATACCAATGCTGATCCCAAGCATTAGCATAGGCTGGATTAGCACCGCCAGGTCATAATCAATCACCGGCATGTCCAATGTCGGATGTTTCAGCTTGATATTATAGTAGACAGTTGAAACTGATGCTCCCATGATCATACCTGCCCAAAGAGTAGAACTCAATAAAACTAATCAAACAAACTTATGATTTACAAATTCTTTTACTATGTAATGATACTATATTTTGTACCGATCCATAACAAGCCAGTAATAATTTTTTAATGTATTGAAAACAATGCGACCGTCCATGCAAAGAACAGATAGATAACAAGGTTTGAATGGAAAGGGAGCTTGAATAGAGCATGTCTCTGAACCAAACGATTGAGAAACATATAAAAAAAATCAAGTATGCAAGTTAAGAATAATATTCAAGGAGCAACGTGCTTGATCATGCATATGGGAAACAATGCAGACATACTTTTAGTACATTCAGAATCTGATGCAAATTTCTTCCGTATTTCAGTTCTGCTTATTATTTTTTTTACAGCCTTAGGAAGAGATCTAAAGAATTCTGAACAGTTAAGTACTACCTCCAAGAAAGGCAAAAGTTTGTAAACCATACGCACATGAATCTATGACTAGCACCATCACAAGCATCTGCTTTGTCATAAAAGGCAAATAGAAGAGGGTAGCACCAACTAACAACTTTTGGGATAAGGATTATGGAAGCAGCCTAATTAGCCAAAGCCTCACTTTCGAGTGGTAGTATACTACAACAGCAACAAGACAGGAAAGATACCACAAGAAGATGCAAGCCACTGCACATGTGAATCAATCACCAAATCTACCACTCAAAATAAGCTAAAGAAACCAATTATGGGTGGCACGAACTGTTGCTTTCAGAGCATGCATACAAGAGGAAAGATCCACAGGAAGGAGTTAGATCCTCACATTTTGATATCGCAGTCGACGACTTCGGATCAAATCCAATGATCAGAGTCAGCATCGGCACAAAGATCCCGCCGCCGCCTACGCCACCAACGCTCCCGAACGCTGCGCCGAAGAATCCAATCAGTGTCCCCAGGACAATTTGCCATCCAAGCTCCATTTCCTGTAGACAGCATCCACAAAATTCACCAAATTAGCGCAACACGTCTGAAAAGATTGCAAAAGCTGTAACCGAAAAGTATGTATTAAACAAAGAGAAACAAATCACAGCAGTGCATTAAGACACAAATCAAAAAGAGAAGTTCAGTTCAATCATGCATGGCTCAGACTGAATTCCATGATGAATCTACAGCACCAGAGCTCTGTCACTCTGATCCTACCAAACATATCCTAGAGAAACGAACATTAATTAAGTAGTACAAAGTTCAGTAACCGCAAGCCTACAGCTAACAAAAAACTGCACTCTGGTAAAAAAGTGCTGCAAATTCCAAAACAAGAAGTTGTTTGTAATATTTGCATTACCGGCCAAACGTGCTGGTACGAGTTGCCATCTTTCATCGACATCAGATAGACGACCTTCTGCAGCATGCTCATCTCCTCCTCCGGCACCACCCCGGCGCCGGCCACCGGCAGCGGGAGCCCCCTGTCGGCAGCGACGGCGGCGGCAACCGCCGCGAACGCCACGCCTACGGCAGCAACGGCGAGCCACCTCCTTCCCATTGCTCAGCACAGCACCCAAGAAGGCTGCAGTGCACCCGGCCGCTCTGCTCTGCTTCTCGGAAACAACCAAGGAAGATTCAAAAACGAGCTTTTCTTGCCCCTTGATTCGAGAGGCTCGGAAATGACGGGATTGACGCTTCCTTGCGACTTTGGATTGGGGAAACGTGCAAAGGTCGCGACTTTTGGGGTGCTCTGGATGGTATTCTTGGAAGATTGGCGTGCACAGGACGAGGAGAAGTGCAGGAACTGCGGCGTTGATGGCTCAGAGGAGAAGAAACCTTCAGGAACTGGATGGAAACCGACGGCAATGGAGGAATCGGGACCAGGAGGCGGCGGTGAGAGAGGGAGAGAGAGAGAGAGAGGCACACGAACGTGTGAACCGTGAAGAAGGGCACGAACTCGGTGCCAAATTTAGAGAGGGGGCTGTTTTTCACTTTGGCCACTGGATAGTCGCGCATTTCTAGAAGAGTCCGTTGTATTTCGCAAAAGAACAATGATAAAAGAAGTCGCGGAAACGCGATGCTCGGTCTGTGAGAACAAAACAAAATTATGCACGAAACTCGTTGTTAAATACGGGATTCTTGCACGCATGAGAATACGGGTATTGCTATTTCACAAGTAAAGTTGGATTCCAGTTGTGTGATGCTAATTCTATTGACGAAAAACATAGGCATATTAATTCTCTGAACTCGAAAGAGAGACCGGACAATTAGATCCTGAGATATGCGAAATCACGGTAAAACATACACCATTTAATATCCAGTTAAAAAAACACCGCTTTTTTATAACATAAAAAAGCCACTTAATTATCACAAATTATAATTCACACGCGAGTATCCAACCTGACTCAAGCACCAGTTAACAAATTCCACCATATTTTTTTAATGAATGGATCTCCTTCCTATGTTAAGAAAAATGACTTGTTTTGTGAATATTTTGTCTTCATCAAAAAGAAAAATTGTGAATATTTGTCTGGTGGTGGTCCGGTGGAGGCCCTTGCTTGTACTATAGTTTCATTTTTCACCTTTCTAGCGAAAGTTCAACCGGACTTGTACAGGATATTTTAAGAACCTTAATGAAATATTCAAAGTGAATGGACCCCCAGTTGCGACGAGTATTTCCTGCGTACATTAAACAATTACAACTTGATGCATGTACATGTGAAGTGGGGGCACATATCTCCCTGGATGATATGATATTTCCACTTCAAAGTATACACAAGGATGGTGGTGATGTTAATTAAGAAAACAAATCCTGCCATGTAAATTAACACCCTCGGATCGATTATTTTAACCGAAGATCCAGATCACGGTTTCTGCAATGAAAACTTCCAGCCAAATTTGCCCACAACTGGCATGAGGTGGCTGTAGGTTATTATTACTGGAAAGTACATGAAGCCTGCACGTCCGATCGATGATGAAAAGGTAGTTCTTGCTTTTCCAAAACCTCTTAGGTGAGAATCTCGCACGGTGCTACCGTTTAGGTCTACGTAAAAAAACAAGAGCATGTTTTGGTGGTATTCATCACGAGTACAGGGACGCCTTTTTGTCATCCTTGATAGCTGGTTTTATCTTGTTCTGTTCGTTGTCATTTCGTCCACCTTGATATCAGGGCATACGCAGCTCGTGCCACATATATTAAGATAAACATATATAAATTATTTGATGTGGGTCTTTCTTCGAGATGCAAATATACGTGGATACACGAATTTCTTTCCCATTTACAATTTTGGTATCATCTATGAAAACTCTAGGGCATTATTTGAAATGTTTTTGACGTCCCAACTGGCTTTATGCTTGGAGGTTGCCTGCTCGAGAGATCATCCTGAGCGGCCTCGCTATCTGCCTTTTCCTTTTTTTTTTTTGGGGGGGAGCACAAGTGGCCTCGCTAGGTGTCCACATCACACTTTGTCACAACCATGGCACACGAAAAGGACGATGTGGGCATGTCGCTCAGGTGCATGTGGCACCTCCTTGTCGATCCAATCATGAAACCAAAGTGGCCACCTTTATACATATCGACGTTAATTGTGCCACGATGTCTTGCGATGCCACTCCTCTATGTATTTTTAATCGGAACCATGGAACAACATAACGTAGTACGTTAATGACCCTTGCTTGATTGAAATATATCCGGCTGGGGTGTCCGTTTTGGGCGCTCTAAAACTCTAAAAAAACAACCTACTAGTAAAAGAGAAAAACAGAAACGGTCGCGGACTCGTGCAACCCATGGTCTTGTCGATCCAATCATGAAACCAAAGTGGCCACCTTTATACATATCGACGTTAATTGTGCCACGATGTCTTGCGATGCCACTCCTCTATGTATTTTTAATCGGAACCATGGAACAACATAACGTAGTACGTTAACGACCCTTGCCTGATTGAAATATATCCGGCTGGGGCGTCCGTTTTGGGCGCTCTAAAACTCTAAAAAAACAACCTACTCCCTCCGTTCTTAAATTGATGTCGCCGTTGACTTTTTGAGTTACGTTTGACCACTCGTCTTATTAAAAAAAGTTTAAAAACCATCACATATTTTGTTATGATTTGTTTTATTAGGACATAAATTTGAAACACAACTTACAATTTTGTATATTTAAGCAAATATTTGAATAAGACGAACGGTCAAACGTAACTTAAAAAGTCAACGGCGACATCAATTTAAAAACGGAGGGAGTACTAGTAAAAGAGAAAAACAGAAACGGTCGCGGACTCGTGCAACCCATGGTCGGCATGATCTGCCACTTCCACGCGACGCCGGGGGAGGCCTACCATCCCAAACGTGGCTCGCTCCGGGGGGGCCTGGACCATGGCGGCAACAGTTCCGCCAAGATCTGTGAAACAAGGTGACAAGCCGGGAAGCCAACCCGAGGTCTGTCTGTTGACAGGTGAGGGAAGGAAAGGGCACGCCAAGATCGCTGGTCCTCCATGTGAGCGGAGCACGTGGCATGTGACGAAAACAGAGTGAGGAGGATAAGTGGCCTTCAAATTGGGAAGAAGTTCCTTCACTTTTTTGAGACCATGCAGGGGAGGGACAGTCTGACGACCAGGGGAGATTAATACTCCGAGCTACGGCACGTACCGCTGCAGGTTTGAGGCATTTTTGGTTTATATACTACTCCCTCCGTCCTTAAATAGTTGTCACTGGACATCATGTTTGACCCTTCGTCTTATTCAAAAAATTATTTAAATATAAAAACAAATATGTCATGATTAAAATATATTCAATGATAAAATAAACTTAAAAAAATAAATAAGATTTGCGCAAAAAATTTGAATAAGACGAGCGGTCAAAAAAAAGTCAAACGACATCTATTTTGGGATAGAGGGAGTACTCTGACAGGGATCCAGATCGAGACCAACTTGATCCCCTCCCCTGGAAGAGTATGGGTAAATTACCCCTCGTTACAAACTTGGTCCCTCGATCTCCAGGAGCACTACTACTAATTTCGCCGGTACAGTATAATAGTACTGTAGTAGTACTACTCTATACATCCGCAGCAAACGCTGACGTTCGGACAAGGAAGCTAGCTCCTCTGGTTCGGTTTTGAGCTCGATCCGTTCGTTGTAAATGGAGCACTTTTCTTTGAATTTTATTCAGTTTTGAAGACCGTGTGATCGATGGTCTCAACCCATGGAGGGGCAAAACGTGAAACGACGCATCTGAATCTCGGTTGTATCGACCTGGCCGGGTGGGAAATATCATCGCCTTGGATCCGGGGATCAGGGCGCCAAGCACACACTACACATGCGCTGGTAGCTGTACTTATATACGGTATACTAGTAGGCTACTAGCGTCGACGACGATGTCCATCCAATCCATCTCCTGGTGGCATGGCATGCTTCACGTGTGCGACAGCGAGTGAGGAAGCGGCCAAGCAGAGAGAATCATAGTACTCCGCCGCGACAAACACGAGTACAGACAGCTCCCCCTTTTCAGCGCCGAGAGTGAAAGGTCCACCACACCAGCAGCAGCCTGGTTTTCTACTTGTTCTTTTCGAGTACATAGCCGGACATAGTGATAGTAGGAGTAATTAATAGCAGGATTTCTCTTTTGCTTCTGCGAGGAAGAAATTGACCGACGACACCGTCTTGGTGAGGTGAGGGCGATCGAGACCGGCTGATTACGTCCTTCTGCCACGACGAAAGTGTAACCAATCATGGGTTTAGTATATACTCCGTACTAGTTTGTCCATGCATGTCTCTCACAGGGCTTCTTTATCTTCCGGTTTACTAGTACTACTAGTATGCTGGCATTAATTCACCGCAACCAGCGGCACTGAAGAGAGGATTCTGGTGGCGCATTCAAAGATGGGATAGCCGGGGATTACTGCATGTCTGCAGAGAACAGCGTCACCAACCAAGCTGCATGCACGTACTCCTACTTCTCCAGCTCCAGGTGGTGGCCATGCAGAAGACACAGCTGATCCGGGCCTCCAGCTACCAGAGAAGATCAGGACCATGGAGTAGGTAAACGACTGGCCGGAGCAATCTGAAATTCCAATCATAAAAAGGAATCCGCCTATCAGATAAGCCGCCATCTAAGTTGTGTCTCGTTTTGAACTGAACTTTCAAGCAATTCAATTCCGAGGAAAATAGCAAGTTCTGAGCTGTTGACCTAGCAAGATCCCTTCATCCTTATCTCCCGAACAAGCAGAGCCCAACCAGCTTAACGTTCTTGGAAAACGACATGTAGCGGCTCTGTACAGGAGGGAGATGATTAAGACACGTCCATTGCCATGACAGCATTCCACGCAGCAAATTGCCGATACTGGCGCGCAGCTTCTGATGAGCTGCGTCCAAACTTCGTCCTTCCTACAAGCAGATCCGAAATTCCGGTCGTCAAGCTGGATTCAAAACTACGCGATGCTTGCACGTTCCATGTCGACGATGCATAAATATTAAACAATCAAAAACAGGTAGCGAAGTCAGATATACTTTCGATGGCTTCATAAAAAATAGAACTGCTCCAAGCCAATCCAATGGCAAAGAAATGGCCACACTATGCTTTCTCGTTCTTCCGTCCCTGGGTCCACGTAGGGTCTGAATGTTGTGACTTGTGACAACTTCTGTGCGCTCGGTGTTGTAAAAAAGTTAAAAAAATTAAACTCCAATCAAATCTAGAAATTCTTATGTTTTTAGAAGGAGATAGTACTCCGCGCGAGTTGTGGGTTAACGAGTAACGCGTAGAGAAGTCCCACTCGCAAGTAAAAAAGCTAATGGACATTGACCGAATTACCTGTGCCTGTATATATAGTCTATTAGTCTTGTACTTTGCTCGCAACTTGTTCACATAACGTTCACACACTGTCTATCAGTGTTGGACATGCTGATAAAAAATGGTTAGATGATTACTTCGGATCAAGCTTGTTGATCCAGAGAGGTAGAGATTAGCAGGCCAGGAACGTATTTGTTGCCAAGAGCAGTGGTGAACCACGTACAAGGACAAACAAATGATGAGTCAGGACCTTGCTGGCAGGCTCGCAAGCTTGTGTACGTGTGCGCAGCAGACTGACAAAATCCCTAGATCCGGTCAAAATAATAATAATAAAGGGAACAATATGCAGATCAGTTAAGCGATTTCAGCTTTGTTTCGTCTGAATTCTAAAACTACAAGTAATGTCATCGCCAAAAACAAAAATGGTATTGCAAATGACACGCTCTTTTGGCTGCTGCCGAACCTGTATGTCTTATAACTCCTTATCGCCACAACAAGGGAAGCTCAATCATCAAATTTTTACAAGCTCAATCATCAAACTTTTACAGCTTGTGCAGGATTGCGAACCTTTCTTTAAGGCTGGATTCGATCATTTTCATGCATTAGGCTGTTATGCACGACCCTACTACGTACAAGCGGATGGAAACAAGCTGAAACATACTTGCACGGTAATTGTATCGCATTTCCAGCCGCAAAATTTTTACAAGTTTTTTTTTTTTTGCAAGACCAAAATTTTACAAGGTTCATTAGACCAAACACCATATATGTCTGCATGGTTGGCCCATTTCATTCTTTTCTGAGCATTTTATTTTTTTTAAATAAATTTAGAGAAAATTGATGGTAGGTTCAGATTTCCCTGCCATCCGTGCACTGCCGCTGACGTGGTTCCTGGTTAGCACGGAAGCGTGAGGCCCAGCACAGTGCCGCCAAGATCCTGTCAAACTAGTGCTAGGTGCCAATTCAAGAAAGGCACCCGACAAAATCGTCGGTTCACGTGAGATTTTGACATTTTTCTGTCCACTTGGGGGCCTTGGTGCACCTGAAAAAAAAAACGCACCTAAATTCACGGTCGGGTTGAAGCTCAGAGCATAGATTGCCTGTTAACTATATAGTATGATGGATAGGGAAAATATTCCAGCTTTTGCGGCAGAAGTCGAGGATTTAGCAGTGTACATAAAAATTGCTTACTCAAGCCGGGATCCAGATCGAGTCTCTCCAAGAAGAGCATGTGACAGAATTGCCCCTGGCGGGCAAAGCAGGGAAACTGGTGCACCTGGATCTAAAAAATGACAGGAATGATTACTAGGGCATTTGGCACTCCTTTCCGTCCATCAGCATCAGAGCGCCGTCACACCAACCTCTTCAATCGAAGGAACAGTTTATCCGTTTCTAATTGGTCGATATGTGATAGAATAGTTGGTACAAAATCGGCTGATTAAATGTGTTTTTTAGTGACAGCAAAATTGACCATACTATTTTCGGTTTTAATTGATAACGTTAAAGGTCATGCAATTAATTCATTTTAACTAAAAGTATTATCGTCGACCTAGGAAATGAAGATTAATCGGGACAATCTAATCCGGCCGAAGAAAGTGGGATATTACCAGCTGCATGCTTCAGTGCCAAATGAAAAACTGCACGTTCCTTGTAGGAATACACTACTCCTACCTACTCCGTATCTGTTATTTTAAGCTTCCTGGTTTATCATAACAATTACTCCAAAAATCAAAGGTGTATTTAGTACAGTACCTTTCATTTGCCATCGACTGAAGTAGTAATAATAATCACAGCTGCAGGAGAGAATTTTTCAGGTGGGAGGATTCTGGTTACGCATTCAAAATTGGCAGGGAACATGCCGCGGAGACCAGCGCAACCAACGACCCTGGACTCCATCATGTGCCGCTGCTCATGCAGAGAAGATGACATGCAAGTACTACCCCGCTTCACGGAGAACTGCACGCCCCTGCAGTAGGACGAATGATCGAACCAGGATCATGCTGCAAAATGCTGGTCTGCAGTGAAATGCGCAACCTGCATAGCTGCTTCAAGAAAAAAAAAACAATTTACCTGAAATTCCGTATAGAGCATCAGAGCGAAGGGATAACGGGAAAACCTTTCTGCAGTTCAGATGACCAGACTGAGCTGTTTCTCACCTGAATTCAGAAATTTCATTCAAGGAATATAATAGCTGAAATGGCAGTGTCTTTTCTGTTGACCTCCCGTGTTCATTAACGCTTAATATCTCCCAGCAAGCAAAGCTGGATGATCTCAGGCCTTCTTAGGACGCGTTCGTTGCACCCACTCTAAGTTTAGACCTGTCACATCAAAGAGAATCTTACTATTTAAGAATATTTTTATTTATTTAATGACAAAACCTATGTCACGACCCCCCTCTAAATCACGAGACGAATCTAATGAGCCTAATTAATCTATGTTTTGCTACAGTGATGCTACAGTAACTATCTTCTAATCACGCCTTAATTACCCTCATTAGATTCGTCTCGCGAATTCGAGCGGAGTCCTGAAATTAGTTTTGTCACTAAACTTTATTTGTAATTACAATATTTGTTACAAAAACCCTCTAAATTTTAGACCCCATGCAACGAACACACCCTTAGAAAACGACAGACAAAATTTCCTTGCTAAGTAGGCAGACGTTTTTCCACTTTATGCGCTACATACATAAGGTCTGCAGGCTGCAGCATATAGTTTAGTATCTTTAACTGGTATGCACAAATATTTCATTGGAAATTGTCCATAGGAGCGATAAACAAGTTGGAGGACGGCCGGCTGACCTTGGGTGATGGCGGCTCCTTCCAAGGGTGTTGCTGTAATGTATCCAGGTCAAATTCTCCTCCAATTTTACAACTCAGGGTGGTTTTGAGGGGATTGTTACGGTCAGTCTTACATTTCATCGTGTACAAACTGGGAAACAGTAAAAACGGCAGCCTTTGAGTAGTGGTACCAAGTCCAGGCTCTCGACTCTTCCTTTCCCCTCGCTACAGTAAGGAGCGGCGGCGAAAGGCGATTTCTCGGCGCCGTCGGGTGTGACCGCTGCTTCCCCTCCCCTCTGGTTTCCTCGTCGGGACCGGAGGGGGAGGGGAGGCCGTTCCCATCCGGCTGCTGCTGTAAATATTAGTCATAGCTTCTAGCTATGGTACTAAATATGTCTCTCTTGGTGATGTTTCGCCAAGGTGAGTTTCGTTTCTTCCCCGTCGACGGCGACATCGGCGGTGCGAAGCTTTTGTTCCTCCTCCTCCTTTCCGTTGCTGCTGTGGTGGTCTTTTTGGGGTCAGTGATTCCGGCGGTGCTACCATGGTCGACGGCGGAGCTGTGAGGTTAGGTTTCTTCTCCGTGCTCTGTGTTTGTGGTGCGTCCCGGTCTTCGCGTCGAGCCTGCGCTCCGCGGCCTCTTCGTGTTGAGCCTGAGCTCCGTGATGGGGCGCTGCTGCTGCGCTTTGCTGGAGAAGGAATCAGTGTCCTTGGCGCGTCGAGATGCGGCGGCGACGACGCGCTGGTTGGAATAAATTTCCCGAGCTTCCGCCGCTTCGATGGCGGGTGTCCTATGCCGCTGCTGTCGGGAGGCTTGTGGACCTGTTGCAGAGGCGGCTGCGGCTTCTTCTTCGTTCGTCCAAGGCGTCGTCGGCGTTCTGCGAGTCCGGCGAGGTTGAGGATGATGGAGAAGGATGGTGTCTAGAAGTTCCGTGGGCTTTCTTTTGTTTTTCTTTCTTTTAGGGGCCTAGTTGCTTAGTTGCAGCTGTTTTTTTGTTTTCTCTGGTACCTCTCACCGCGTGGTGACAGTCGTGCATCGGTTTTCCGATAATCTCTCGATGGACGCGGGTTGTTTTCTCTGGTATAAATGTAGGCAGGTTTGTGTGCGTTGGAGTGCGTCAGCGTGAGTTGGCGTGTTTTTACGTGTACGAACAGATACTACATTTATATTCAGCTATGAGAGGTCAAAAAAAAAAAAAAAAAAAACTGGGAAACAGTAACACAGGCTGGCGGCCGGGGCATCCGAGCTTCCATCTCTGAGACGCCTAGTGTGAAAGCAACAACCAGGCAGTTGCATTTACAAAACGCAGTTGCATTTACAAAACGCACATGGGGTCTTCGCTGACCGGGAGCTCAGATCTGCAAAGCCCGGCGTTTAATGGGTGATCACCGGACTTGGCAACTTGCCTTTTGCCACCGGACGTGCAGCTCACCATTTCAAGGGTTGAAACGATGAGAGAATTTAATATGACATTCCGTGTAGAGCGACAGGTACATACGTGCATCCATCTAGTCATCTAGAGAGCAAGAAACATGGGGGCATGGCCGGCTGTTCGATCCAATCTCGTCCAGTCATTGTCCACGGATCCTTTTTATAATCCAGCAACGCTGGTTAATCCCTGCAGGGTCAACGTATCACTGGGAAAGCATCATACTATGTACTAGTTGTTCAGAGATCCAATCTTATCAGGACGCAAGCAGAATCATTCAGAGCTTGTGCAGGATTGCGAACCTTTCTTTAACGCTGGATTCGATCGTTTTCATGTATTAGGCTGTTATGCACGACACTGCTACTACGTACAAGTGGATGGATTCGTTTCAGTCAACAACTGAAACATAGAAGCAACAGCAACCCTGGAAGGGAGCAATTCCCAGAGATACGTGCCAATGTTTTTCGCAGCGTAAACTAGTTTCAGTGACCCATCACTGTCAGATTTCGGTTTTTTTTTTCAGTTATTTTTTGGTAGGTCACGGTGCAGCAAGAAGCGAAAACGAGAATGAATGGAGTTCCTTTTCAAAAAAAAAAGAATGAATGGAGTTGGAGGGTAGTGTGCCCTGTGGATTAAGATGAAGCTCAGGCCTGAAAGAAAGTGCTGTTTGTGGTTGAGAACAAGCGCGAGCGTAGCAACAGAATTGTCAGAGCTATCGTTCTGTTTGCCAGCAACGTATCAGACAACTTTTGATGCGATTGATGGTGCAAATGATCTCCAGAATGCTGAGGACCAGCAATTCCACACCAATCTTGCAACCTCCAGTTGCCGTGGCAGTGTTATCCAAACTGGTCAGCAAAAGGGACAGCAGAATTGTCCTTCCCAACCAATGTTTTTGGTCCTTGACCGAAAAAGTGAGCTGATGAATTTGCCTGCCATAGATCATCCAACATTTTAACTATCAATTTTAGTTGTAATGAAGTCTATCTGTCTGCCAGGTTCGCAATCAAGATGCAAAATCTGTGCTTCAAGGTATTAGTGTTGAAGCACGTGAGACTGCTTGGATCTGGTTGAAGGTAAATTTTGTACCTGTTCGGCAGGCTGTTATGCAGCTGTTTTACTATAGCGGCTGCTGAAAAAATAACTGCGAACACTGTAGCCGCTGCTGAAGAAATAACTACGAACACTGTAGCTGCTGATAAGCAGCATGCTTGGCGAACAAGGATAGCAGAACATTTTTACTCTAGTGATTCTCGTTAATTCAGGGATAGCAGAGAACATACCAGTATCATGCAGGGAACATAACAACAATACAGCTTTATCAGAGAAGGTGATGCCCCTGCACAAGGACCGTACCGCCAATCCATTAAACTACAGAGAAATTTGAAAATTATATAGAACAGAAGTATTTTTTCTTCTTCTGCAGATCAGATAATAGACAGTCTAATATAGGGTCCATATCATCTAAAATGTTTAAATTTCAGATAAGACAACAGTATAACACACACAAAGAAAAATATTTCGCTTTCTCTTTTTGCTGGCGTTAGCATTCCTTGGTCCTTGTTTCAAGAAAGAGGCAAGCTTCATCATCTCACCCTTTTTTTTTCTCTGGGAGAAAATGACATATTGATACTATAAAATGGGCACACTAGACTGAACGCAGATTACGGATCTGACCATCCCATGGAGCAGCATTGACAATATTAAACTTGCATTTTTTTTTTCGTTGGCAATGAACATCGATTCCCGGGAGCGAACTAATGAAGTGGTAACATGGTGATCAGACTTGCAAGTTGCCATGTGAAAGGACAAGCTCAATTCTTAATATCCCTTTCAAATTGGAGTCTGAAAGTAGGGACAGAACTACGAGGATCACAGATCCATCTCCCGAAAAATGGAGCGTGCCTGTTAGATCCAATCTCATTCATTCTAAGTGCTAGTAATGATAACATCACCACTGAGAAGATTAAAAAAAAGGCCGTACTATAGAAGTATATTCTCTTTCTTTCTTTTTTGTTTTTGCTAGTACACCATAGTATATTCATAATGCAGAATCATTCAAAGAGTATGGCGTGATGCAAATTCGCACCTTTTGTCTAAGGCTGCTAACTGCTACAACTAAGCATGAGGTTACATGACGTGGATGGCTCATGAGAGTCAAAACTGAACACACAAGCAACAGCAACGCTGAAACGAATAACTCCAAGAGCATGGTAAACTCCTCAATATGTAGCACGGACAATGTAAATAATGTAGAGACAACAGTCATGTGTTTGCAAATGGCGGTAACTGATACGACATGGACATCTCTAATCATTACACAAGAATCCAACAGGTCCGGGCAACAAGAGCCACAGAAAGGCCATCCGCATGGACCAGCAGCTTCAGGACATGGCTGATCACAATCAAAAGCAGGACTATTCATCTCGCACTGCAGACCATGCTATCTGTGCTTTTTTTCTTTTTTGACCTCATTAGGCAGTGACACCCGTGACCCTTCTCAATGATGATGTTCCATCCCCATCAACTATCCCAAGCCTGTGGAGCAAGATCCACAGACTGAACTGTGCTGCTGTTGTTGGCCCATATGTCACTGTTCTGCTATCGAAAACTAGGTGGGCCTCATTTCTGTTGTGCATGTCCATTTGCATTTGACCCATGCAATCAGTTCACCATGCTTATATAAGCACCTGAATGGAATCTTTTTGTTGCTTCTCTTATAACAAAACAAAGGATCAATGGAATCCTCGTACTTTCATGCCTGACAAAATAAGGCACCTCCTATAATTCTACTCCTTTCGTTCTTTTTAAGTGTCATTCTAAGATTTTACAGTTTTTTCACAATAAGTGTCATTCTTATTTCTCAATGCAGCTCTCTCTCTATCTCTCTCCTTTATTGTCGTCATTTTCACTGTGCTGTCTACTTTTTCATCTCTTTAATTCCTGACAAGACACCAAAAATAAAGCGGGGGAGTACTCAAACAGATGGGCCTCGGGCCGATAGAGACATATTCTCATGTAGCCCCAGGCATAGCTCAAATTTGACTGTTTCCAATCGAGCTTCGCAAGGCCCAACAGAGAACATATAGAAATAATAAGACTGTCCTCACCCAAAAAAGGCTACCCACATTATTCTTTCAATTTATTGTTTCTATCAGCTTATCAACTTCAGAAACTAGTACAAATGCTTTTCTAAGAACTTAACATCGTCTGCTGTTAGTATAATTCCAGAAAAAATCCTTTAATTTCCTTAATGAAAAAACAACCTGAACCATAGTTTGTGTTGGCAATGTAAATTATACGTTACATATTTGTTTTGATTAATCTTTGTTTAAGTAGCGGTCAACCGTTTGTTAATTCCTTTTCCATACTTTTAATACTAAGAATCCCATTTCTGCTTTGCTTCTGACTATCGAAACGTTGTTAACATTTGGTAAGATTGAGCAGAAGTCAATTGATATCTGGCAACAACAATTTGAATCTGATTTAGTACTTAAAATGAATATATGCAAGAAATTATACAAAATATTTCTCATGCACAGGCATAAGGTGTAGTTCGCGGTCTAATTCTGTATTCCTGATCAAATTGAGGGCTAATGACAGTCTAGCAGCAACTCATGTACTGCACCTTTCTTGTTTGCACTACCCTGAACAAAGGAACCCGTCCATGAAGAATTGGCTTTTGTCAAGCATCTTTAGGTCCTGCTTGCATTAGCTCGCTAAAAATTAGCCAGCCAACTTTTAGCCCATGGGTGCGTTTGGATATCCTCAATTTGTCACTTGTTAGCTCTTTTTAGCACTTCTTTGCGGATGACTCGCTGATTCTCATGAGGGCGAGAAATGAGGATGCACTGGAGCTGAGAAGGTTGCTAGAAGTATATGAGCAAGCATCAGGCCAAATGATAAACCGAGACAAGTCGTCGGTGTTGTTTAGTCCGAACACGAGTGACCATGTTAAAGGGCAGCTGCGGTCTACACTATCCATCAATCAGGTTGCGAGGAGTGAGAGATACCTGGGGCTCCCGGTTTCGATTGGCAGGTCAAGGAAAAAAGCTTTCGAGTACATCAAGCAACGAATTTGGGCAAAAATACAAGGTTGGCAGGAAAAGCTACTCTCAAAGGCGGGGAAGGAGATCTTGATCAAGGCTGTAGCACAAGCCATTCCCACCTATGCAATGTCTTGCTTCGATCTGACCAAAGGTTTATGCGAGGACTTAAATTCCATGATTGGAAGGTGGTGGTGGAGTCAACAGGACAACCATAACAAAATCCATTGGTTGAGCTGGGATAAGTTGACCTGTTCCAAGAAGAAGGGAGGGCTGGGTTTTCGGGATTTACATCTGTTTAATATGGCAATGCTGGCTAGGCAAGGTTGGAGGATTTTGAATAACCCGGACTCTCTATGTGCTCAGATTCTGAAGGCAAAATACTTTCCAAACACAACAATTTTGGAATGTGAAGAAAGGGATGGGATTTCTTACTCGTGGCGCAGTATTCTGAGGGGTGTTGATCTGCTGAAGAAGGGCCTAATCTGGAGAGTTGGAAATGGGGAGTCGATCAACTTATGGACAGACCCATGGGTGCCAAATAGTATGACGCGCAAGCCGGCGATGCCTCGGGGACCTTCTCTGCTTACAAGGGTGTCGGAGTTGATAAATCCAGTGAATGGAGAATGGGATTCGGAGCTGGTACAGGACACCTTTTGGCAAGAAGATGCAACTTCGATTCTTGCTATGCCTGTTGATGTAGCACAAGATGACTGGCTGGCCTAGCACTATGATCCGAAGGGACAATTTTCGGTAAAATCAGCCTATAAAGTAGCAGTGGCAGTGCATGATCATAATAGGCACAGGGACGCGTCAAGTTCGAGCACGGTGCATGAGGAAGCTGAGGATTTCAATTGGGATAAGCTGTGGCAAACGGCAGGGCCAAATAAAATGAAGATGTTCTTGTGGCAATTCGCTCACAATTGTCTCCCTGTCAAGAGAAATATCGCTAGAAGGGGCGTCAAGCTGGAAACTTTATGTCCGATGTGTAGTAGGCTGGATGAGGACAGTGGGCATACCTTCTTCAGGTGCAAGTTTGCGCGGGGGGTCTGGCGGGAGATGGACCTAGAACACCACAGGCTGGCACTGATAAACTGCAGGTCGGGAAGAGAAGTGATTGAGGCAGTTTGGGCCTTGAACAAAGGGGACCAGCTAAAAATCTTTATCTTGCTCTGGAAATGGTGGGGAGCCAGGAACAAGTCAAATGCAAATGAAAGGCGATTGAGTGCTAAGGAAGTATGCAGAACGGTCATGTCACTTCATCGGGAGTATGAAACTTATTTTGGGAAAGGCAAGAAGCTGAAGGTTGCTAGGCAAGTGCACTGGAAGGCGCCTCCAACAGGAGTCTACAAGATCAATACAGATGCGGCATTCTGTCCTGCCACTATGAGGGGCGGATGGGGTTTCGTTGCCCGTGATGAAACTGGAGCATTTCTGGAAGGAGGTTGTGGAAGTTTAGCGAGAGTGACCTCGCCGCTACATGCTGAAGCTCTTGCGGTCCTCAGAGGGATCGAACGAGCTGCTGGTCTTGGGATGCAAAAAATCATTCTGGAGACGGATGCTGCGATTCTTGGCAATGCTCTAAAGTCGGACGAGATGGATCGGAGCCCGTATGGTTGTCTGTTTCGCCATGTTAAAGCTTTTCTAACCTCACACTTTGATCAATTTGAAGTATCTGTTTGCCCTAGGGAATGTAATAGGGTAGCTGACTCTTTGGCCTCTCATGGAGCGCTTGTAACGGCCCCTGGCTCGATGTATATGAGCCAAGCCCCGGAGTTTGTGAACTCTCTGGTATCCGGCGATTTGCCTGGAGCTGGTAGTTAATGGAATTACTTTCCAAAAAAAAAAAAAAAGCTCTTTTTAGCACATCTCCACCAGCCAATGGGCTAACTATTAGCCACGCCTGGGGTTAAAAATTAGCTGGCTATTGGCCCATCCTGTTTGGATCCCGAACGGCTATTTTTTAGCGGCAAACTGTCAGCCCATAGGATTCAAACATGGCCTTACTCATATCGAATTATTATATCTGATATCTGACTTCAATAAAATACAGTTAAGCACCTCTCGTAGCTAATGGTAAAATCTTATAACCAATTCAGCTCAGTTAAAAATTTCACATGGAGAAGTTGTTAATTCGCTTCTTCTAAGCATTTTGTCTCCTGCCATCATCTAACTACAAATGCTTTCAAATCCCATGTACTGGTGCCGCTCCAGCTTGTGAACTATGTTTGCAATACCTACCCCACCTGCAGGTTGAGAAAGATGATGATTTCATTAATGGTTCCCGACCCGGGGCTTTGGTCAACTGCAATATGGTGTAGAAGATGTTTTTCAGATAATGAGGTGTCGAAGATAGTACCGAGAGAGAGCGCACTGATGAAGATCATGGAAGCTAAGATGAAAATGATGAGTGATGCCCGCCCTAACCAATCGATCAACCTCCTGACATAGTTCTGGCCAATGATGGCGGCGATGAATGCCACGGCAAAGACATAAGCAGCTGAAGAGAAGGCCAACAAAATGTGTCCATAAGAGCATAACCGTGCAATTGTTACAGGGGAAAATGTGGAGAAAGGATACTACCATAAGGCACAGGGAACCGGTGCAAGAGGTAGTATTCAATAACGGTCATAGAAGATGAGAACATCATCGCAAAGGTCGATGTAGCACTAGAAACCTATCAATAGGTTCAGTTAGTGGTGTATTTCAGTTGCAAATCATAATTTGTTCATAACATAAATAGAAATCACATAATTGTTTCTTGTAAAAATGATGATGCAGGTTCATGTATTTCAGCAGGTGGTAGAGAAAACCTGGGGAGGGATACCAAGCTCCAAGAAGAGTGGCCCCATAATGAAGCCCCCTCCGACACCTAGCAAACCACCGACGAGTCCTGCGACCATACCAAACATGCAGTATGCAAGGAGCTGACGAGGTTTGAAAGTACTCTGCTGGGTTCCCTTTGATGATAACACCCTTTCCCCGCTCATCAGTCCATATGCTTCGAACATGGACACTCCTACTGCCACTGGAATCTACATCCAACCAAAAGAATATTTGATGTATGCATCTTCACAATGGTCAGTCAGGGAACTAGGATTCAAATATTTGACTATAGTTCAGATTCAAAAAAAAAAAAAAAAACACACACACACACACACACAAAGGACACCCTCTCGTTCGAGAGGACCAGTATTGGAATATTATTGTTGCCATGCATCACCCATGTTTTATACTTTCACACACAGTACCTGGAGAGAATTCAGTACCCAGTATAGCCCGGAGCATGTACCAGTATAGTTCTGCATACATGAAAAGACAGCAGCATAGGCATTACTGTTATAACTGAAGAAGAAAAAGGGAACACAGAAATGGTGACAAAATATATATATACGCAACGTTCAAGTGTCCAACTGAAATATTCGATGAGGCTAACTAACATCTGTGATATATCTTCAGATTTAAATCATAAAGTGTAGCATTTGACATCCTCACCTTTGCGATCTGAAGCGCAAGGAATGCCATCCACACAAATGCAAGAAGACCAAACTCCTTCCAGTAAACATTCTTCAAAAATGATGTCTGGGATGTTGGAAATTTTCTAGCTTAAATATCATATTATTCCATTTTCAGGAAAATTCTGTCAATTATGTATACAATTTGTAGACGGTTACCTGTTCATCTGACGAACTTATGGCATTAGTTGCATCATTTGGTCCTATAGGGACTGTTGTTGCGTGCACTTGTTCCTGACCTGGTCGAATTGATGGGGGAAAATATTGTAAGGAAGGGTTTTTCTGTTGTGTGAATGTGTGATAGATATATATGATCATTGGTTTTTTGCTCTCTCACATGTTTGCTCCATTAACCGTTCTGCGGCCTCCTGGGGGAAATAAGAACAATCCCGTTAGGAGAAGGGAAATAAGACTTCACTGTTCTTAGCAATGGCCGAACAAAGCATGGAGAAGATTTTAAGCCTTCACTGTTATTAAACATGACAAGAAAAAAATAGCAACAAGATTACCCTTTTCATTATCGTCTCTTTATTCCATGTCTCAGCACCCTTCAGACAGGACTTAGTTGACGTGCCTGTCACCCAATTCCGAGATGGAAATTAGAAGTAGTAATAATAATTGATTGTCATGGTGCTGGGGAAATTAGGGTTTAACATAAGAACTACCTAGGAATAGGATGATCAGGAGAGCCGTTACCAGCCAGTCGGGGAATATGACATTGAAAATTACACCAATGCTGACCCCAAGCATAAGCATGGGTTGGATGAGCAGTGCGAGGTCGTAGTCGATCAGCGGCATGTCCAGAACAGGATGCTTCAGCTTAAGATTGTAGTAGACAGTCGAAACTGCTGCGCCCATGATCATGCCTGTCCCAACAGGAAAAACACACACTCAAAAACCTCACTGGAGGTACCAAAATGGAAGAATACCACTATTATTTGCAGAGATGCATGGATGGGGATTTACATCCTCCTCACATTTTGACATCGCCGCCGCCGACTTGGGATCAAAGCCGATGATCAATGCCAGCATCGGCACAAAGATGCCGCCACCGCCAACGCCTCCCACGCTCCCAAACACCGCGCCCAAGAACCCGATCAGTGACCCGAGCACGATTCGCCATCCGAATTCCATTGGCTGTAGACAGAGACAACATCCTCAAAACCCACAAGATTAAGATATAGCATCTAGCAACATTGCAAACTGTTTGCAGAGGTATTCCTAAGCAAAATGAAGTAACAATTACAAGATCTTGGTAAGCCATGCTCCAAACTACTTGGTGATGTAGCCAGCTTGAATTACCGGCCAAACGTGGTGGTACGAGTTGCCAATGCCATCAGTCTGCGTAAGATTACGCGCAGGCCCCGCCACCGGCGCGCCATGGGCCAGCGAGGTCCGCGTTTCGGCTGCGACCATGGCGGCGGCGGCGGCGGTCGCCGCATACGCGCCCGAGCGCCGCCATGGCGTGCCGCTTCCACCACTTCGCCATTACCGTGGGCCCAGTAAGGTAACGCATGGAGCGCCGACTCAGACACTAGAGCTTGGGGCGGCCGGCGACGCGGCGATCGGCCGGCACCGACCACCGTGTCCTGATCGGGGAGCGGTGGCGGCGTCAAGTCCTGATCGCAGCAAGCAAACGCTGAGTCTTGATGGTGGGCTGCTGTGTTACGTGTCGTGCTATTGTCTGGTCGGCCGGCCCGAGGCCCAGCTGCGCCCATGGTAGCATTGGTTGGTGGTTTGGGACGAACAGGGGGCGCAGCAAGAAAATGCATCTACAGAGGGAGTGCGCCTCAAAAAAAAAAAAGAAAAAAAAGGAGAACTTACAAAATCTCACCTACCTATAATTTCTATTCAGTTCTGCCAAAGTTCCTCAAATTTTCCATGGGCCTGTAGACAGTCTATCGTAACTTAATACTCATTAATACAATTGAATAGCATGTATGCCACAAACCTCAATTCTTTCTCCATCTTATTTGCAGCGCCATAATTACGTTTTACTGATGTTTCCTATAATAAGGTCAATTTAAATGAGAGTAGAGGCTAAAGAGTTACGTTATAGCAAGTCACACTACAAGAAATCTGTTGATCCGTGACAATATATTTTACTTCATCTTGCAGGGGACCACTGTAAAACATGTATTCTTGATTTAAGTTTCACCCTAGACAAGTATGTAAAATCCTGAGACTGTACTACTTTGCTCCGGTACTTTACAAGTAAACCGCCACTTGGAATGGTTACAATAAAAACTTGTGTGCAAGAATTCGAATCTTTGAAGCCAGTCTACCCTTGAACTGAATTCCACTTCGCAATTGTTTCCATTGGAGTTAGTTGCTCTCTTCGTGCACCTATCCACAATCTAACTGCAAAGGCTTTCAAACCCCATGTTCTGATGCCGCTCCATCTTGTGAACAATGTTTGAGATGCCTACCCCACCTGTAGAAGAATGACGATTTCAGTTAAATTGTTCAGGAAGTTCTGAAATTTGGTCAACTGCAACCCGATGTGGAAGCTGATATATACCAAGAAAGATTGCGCTGATGAAGATCATGGAAGCCAATATGAAGATGATGAGGGATGCCCGCCCTAACCAATCGATCAGCCTCCTCACGCAGTGCTGGCCGATGATGGCAGCGATGAATGCCACGGCAGCAAAGTAAGCAGCTGAAGAGAAGGCAAATGAATCAAGTCCATGGAGTGGCTGCAACAGCAAGAGTAAAGGGGAAAATATGGAACAGGCAAGTAGCACCATAAGGCACCGGGAACCGGTGCAAGAGGTAGTATTCAACGACCGACATGGAAGAGGAGAACATCATCGCAAATGTGGCTATTGCACTTGACACCTACCATAGTTCAAGTTGTTAGATAACTGTTTCATCATGAAAAACAACTTGAGAAGAAATTTAAAAGTTTCTGCGTTTGAAGTTTGAACAGACGCAATGGTAAAGTACCTGGGGAGGGATGCCGAGCTCCAAGAACAACGGTCCCATAATGAAGCCACCTCCGAGACCTAGCAGACCTCCAACCAGCCCTGCAAGGATACCGAATAGACAGTACACGAAGAGCTGACGAGGCTTCAGGGTACTCTGCTGGCTTCCCTTGGATGATAGGACCCTCTTCCCTGTCATTAGCCCATGCGCTTCGTACAAGGACACCCCTACTGAAACAGGGATCTACAGTGCACAAACGGAAAGATTTAATCATGTTATTATTCCTAAGGATAATTCGGGGTGGTGCATCGTGATTCAAACTGTTAGGATTTGGTACAAAAATGAATGAAATCCCCAAAGTTCTTAGAGCAACTGTCCTCGGTCAAAGAAATGAAAAATGGTGTGTGGTTAATATTGTTGCCATGGAGTCTCTACCTGAAGGGAATTCAAGACCCAGTACAATACGGAGCAGGAGGAAGTATAGTTCTGCACATATGAAACGAAAACATCAAAGGGATTAATACTGTTTATACGAGGGCAGACAGAGCAGAGTAACATTTTGTACAAGTAATTCTTCTATAATTAATGAAACGGCACAATCTCGTGCCGGTTTCCTTTAAAAAAAAACATTTTGTACAAGTAGACAATAGGTGCCTCTGAATATTATATGAGGCTGGCATTGGTAATTTCTACCATCTTGGTAATCCTTACCTTTGCAATCTGAAGCCCAAGGAATGCCATCCACACAAACGCAAGAAGGCCGAACTCCTTCCAGTAAACGTTCTTCAGAAGTGATGTCTGAAACATTAGAAAAAATTCTAGCTTATTAAAATCCTTGATTATTGTGGCGAACATGACGGCGATTAACAACGCATACAACTACTAGGCGCTTACTACCTTTTCATCTGATGGGGTTTTTGCGTTGGCTGTATCAGCCGGTCCTGCAGAGATTGTTGTTGCGTGCTCTGGCTCCTCGCCTGAAATGTTGTTGAAAGTGATAAGAAAGAGAATTTTGTGACAGGTAAGCACAGTACATTATTTATTTTACTCTCTCGCTTACATATTTGCTCCCTCCTTTTTGCAGCCTCCTGGAAATGAAAAGATGCGAGCAGGCCTATTAGTACAACAGATAGACAAGGAAAGAATAATGCTTCACAGTTCTTAAAGAAAAGATTACCCTTCCTGCTATCGTCTCTTTCTTCCACGTCTCGACGCCCTTCATGTACGCCTTGGTTGACGTCACTGTCATTGAATTTTGCGAGATGTAAATAAGAAGGTCAAGGTCATACATGGGAAACATCGTACTACAGTGTAAATGAAGCACCTACCTAGGAATATGATTATGAGGAGAGCCGTGACGAGCCAGTCGGGGAAAATAACGTTGAAAATGACGCCGATGCTGACCCCGAGCATGAGCATGGGCTGGATGAGCAGGGCGAGGTCGTAGTCGATCAGCGGCATGTCCAACGTCGGGTGCCTCAGCTTCAGGTTGTAGTAGACGGTCGAAACGGCCGCGCCCATGATCATGCCTGCAGTTCCAGGTAACAGAGTATGGGCATGAGGGTGCAGAGGACAGTCGCTTTCAGAGAAATGCACAGACAAGAAGAGAGATCGTACACTTTGACATGGCGGTGGACGACTTGGGATCGAAGCCGATGATAAGCGCCAGCATCGGCACGAAGATCCCGCCGCCGCCGACGCCGCCGACGCTCCCGAACGCCGCGCCGAAGAAGCCGATCAGCGAACCCAGCACGATCCGCCATCCGAAATGCATCGGCTATTCACAGACAACGTCCACAAAACCCACCAGATTAATTGTCAACATCTCTTCTATGTCTTTTATTTTTGCGAAGGAAGTACTAGTAGGTTATTAGCATGGTTGCAAAACTACAAAGGAAAAGGCGAATGACTGCTCCAGAATACAAATGAGGTCGACTGCATTACTATTACCGGCCAAACGTGGTGGTACGAGCTGCCATCAGCACTCTTCCCCGTCGTCACATTGCTCGCCGCAGCGCCCGACGTCGCCAATGCGGCGCCGGCCGGCGACGAGTGCCCCGCGTCAGCCGCGGCAGCGGCGACCGCGACGACGACGCCGAGCGCGGCAATGGCGTGCACCAGCCACAGCTTCCCCATTTCCTTGGACCTTGGCGCCAATCGGCAAATGCAGCTGAGCTGTGCGCACTCCCAAGAGGCAGGTCTCGGCACGTAGGCGAAATTAAGACGGGAAACTGCAAACAAAAGGAACTGAACGCTTTTGGTTCGGAGAGGGAAAGAAACTCGATCGCTGCGATTGGGTGTCAAAGCTCTGGGGGGCCAAGATTTTATATATAGAGAGGGAGTTTTTCGATCGATCTGCATGCCCCGGGGCGGTCAGAGCTGCACGGCGCGGCTCCATCGTAGCGCCTCGCCCACGGCGCGCGTAGAAGCTCAAGAGGAAATCACCGAATCAGTGTGGGTGGAAATATCCCATATATTAATCCGAGGCGAGATAGCTGTGGCGGCACGGCCTGGCCTGGTCGAGCGAGCTCTCACGTTTCCGCGATGCCACTCTGGCACGCAGTTCTTTAATTTTATACGCCCAGTTTCTTCTTGGTAGACCAGGGGTCGTGCTGCCGCGACCTACGTGTAGTTTAAGTACGTCGTGGTTCACGAGTGTCTCAAACAGCATGAAAAAGGAAATGAGATGTCTCAAAACACAGCAAGGAATCTGAGTTTTTCTTACAAAGACAGCACCGATGCAAGAGCGTTACAAGATACACAGTCTCTGTTGGTCAGGAACTCGAATCTCCAGACACGCCATGAAAGATTCACGTAGCAAGGTCAAAAATTGCACAACGTCCACACATATTTCCCCTCCAGATTGAATGTTGAGTGGTTGTACATTGGGAGATATCATAGACGCTCATCAGTCTCCAGAAATAAAAAAAAAAGAGAAAAAAATCATCAGTGATACTGTTGGCATCATGAAACTAACAGTGCCACATGAAGTGCAGGATATATAATATTTTTCATATGCATAATTGTCCGGAATTTGTCCTCCCCACATCAGAGACTTCTCTCATGAGAATGATGGTTGAAATCAAGTCTAGGATGACAAGAATTTACAGTTCATCATCCAATCTACAGGTGCACACACAAATGCACACAAAAGAAGAAACAAAGAAAGAAATATCACGCGCGCACATACACAAAATAATAAAAAATAAATAATTTTAACAGACACAGCTCGGCATTATGAAATGATAATTATAAACCCTTCAGCTTTACACAGGAATCTAAAATGTCATCCCTCATGTGCTGATGACTTCCACGTGATACCCGCTAGAAGCTAGAAACAGGGACACATGCATCCTACACTCCGGATAACCTGACCTGGACCGATTTCTTGCTTAATTCTACAGTGATACTCATGTCCCTCTCAATAACGCTCCATGAACATTTTACAGCACGCGGAGAAAAAAAGTGATTGATCTAAGATGGTGTTGTCCCATTTGTTTAAGTTCTACTGCCCAAATTTTGCGGTCCTCGTCTGTGCCTGCCTGAGACACATTTCTTCCTATGATACCACTGTATTCCAAGTGATAAATCATAAAACCAACATGCTCCGTGGAAAAAGTTGAGCAACAAACTCATGGAGCTACCTACAACAAGATTCTTCTCGACCATGAAACATGGTGCTGATGTCATAACAGGATGGATTGTAATTACTTTCCACTGTTTCTACAGTCAACAGATAGTAGATTTAAGGACTTTTAGGTGGCAACGTTTCAATATTATCCTTTTTAGAAGATGGAGATAGTTCCCGCCTCTGTGTTTCCACACACAGTGTTGTTTCAATATTATCCAATGGTTCCTTTTGTGTAAAAAAAATAGAGCATAACAAAGAAATGTAAGACACTATTTCCTTTCTACTAACCATGCCGATGACACTTATTTTGGAAATCGGAGCTGTAGAATCATAGAGAAACAGAGTTGATGAACCTCATTAATAGGAACAAATGGAGAAAACTGTGAAGTGTCACGTTTTAAATATAAAACCGGTCTCTTATTGAACAAGTTCCTCTATTATTAATTAACACTATTCTGACGACCCTTCTGCATTTCTGAAAGAAAGTGTGACTTCAAAGCGCCCGTGTCGCAATGAAATTAACTCTACAACATTCAGACTACAAAGATTGTATCTTTATCAAAAATCTAGAATGTAGTATTCTCACAAAGATAATTGGTCAAGGAAGCCAACAGGAGGGCTCCAAAAGATAGGTCAATATATTTAGAAGGGCAGATGAGTCATTTTGATGTGTCTGTTAGGCAAGACTAACAGAAAATGGTCAATAGTGGCCTGGAAGAGATTAAAGTTTAAGAACACTGGCATATACAGGATTTGAGTTTTAGCGATGGCGGATCCGGGATAAGAAATTTAACCAATGGCATATAAGGGTTTTCCCCTACTAATTAACTTAGGTTTAGAACACCACTAAAAACCTTTTAAGCTCCTGCATTACTCCATATTTCGATATGGCCAGGCAGCCTCACACATGAACTAGTCACATGAGTTGTATAAGCTATAACTTTCATGTAATTAGTCTCACACCAAGGATCAATTAATCACTAAGTTACAACGCAGAGTCAAAGCAAAATCCTTCAAACAATATAGTAGTCAATCTGGAATTCTGCATAACCTTCTGTTGCAAATGAAAGCTATATATTTATTTACGAAGATCAAGATGACGCCTGTTTCACTCAACATCACTCTCTGTAATTCCCACACAGCATAGTAACTGCAAGCATGCAACATTTTGCCCTGCTGTTCTATCAAAATTCTGTGACAAATAACTTTTTGATTCTGAAGCCAATTTCTGAATCTGAAATGCTAAGGTTTTTCTCTTATAAAGAAGTACGAAATTGTAACATTAACTGGGTGTGTGTGAAACTTTTTTGCCATAGATCATCTCACCAAAAAATTAAGCTCAACATTGTCCAATTGTCCAACTTTTCCTTCCATTCTATTGCAACCCGTTACGTTAACCACACAGCTCAAGATCAGTGGTCGGTGGAACCGCGACACTGCACACTCAACATGCTTGTACACAGATCTAGCAAGAGAACAACAGTCTAACTCTTGAGCCAGATGAAAAACTATCACCCGAGCTTGAAGCCACGCACAAAATACAACCAAACATGCAGCATAATAGGACTATAAGGATCTGACCCAAGCTGCTGCCTCTACAAAAATATTACAACAACAAGCTCAAATCAGTAGTTACCAGTAGAGCTCAGGCGAAATCTGGCACCAGGATCGCCTTCTCCGCTGCCACGGCCGCCTCCTCGTCCTCCTCTTCATCACCCCGCGCACGTCCCGGTTCAACGATCCCTTCTCCGACGCCCTCGACGCAGCCCTCCTCCTTACCAAGCTTCTTCTCCCCGCGCCCTTCCCCGACCACCACGACCCTATCCTCCTCTTCCCCACGCCCGCCGACCACCACCTTGTCTCCTCCCCCTCCGCCGCCTCCGCCGACCACCACGACCTCGTCGGCGCCCCCGTCACCGCTTCCGCCGCCGACGAGGACGTCGGGGACGGGCCCCCTGGCGGGCACCGCATCATCGACGCATCCTCCTGCGCTCCGTTCCTCCTCCTCGTCGGAGTCGAAGATCGGGAAGCGGGCGAGACGCGAGGAGACGGCCTCGGCGGCGAGGGAGAAGGCCTCCGCGATGGACTCCGGCGGGAGCGCGCAGTCCTCGAGCCCCGCGTCCTCCAGCCTCGGCGGCAGGATGGGGACGCCGCCACCACCGCCGGCAAGGAGTTGGTCGTCGTTGCCCGCCATTCGATTCGCCGCGCCGGCGAGATGCTTCACTTCAGCGTCCAGAGGCTCCGAGAACAAGAGGAGAGGAGAAGGCGAACCGCGATGCGAAAGCGTGAATCGGTGAATGTGCGAGGCGACGGGTCATTCATTAACAGCCCATGAGTCAATGGGCCAAGAAGAGACCGGGCCACTTTTGATTCGCACATTATGGGCCGGTTCCAGTCAATGGGCTGGGCCTCGCAAGAACAGCCGACTCCGCTTCGTTTTCCGTTTTTCGGGTCAGACTCCGACCGTGTTTCGACTTTCGCTTTGACCGCGGTCCTCGCTACGAATCCAGCGAGCCCGGCTGTTGGCGCCAATCCTCCGCAACCCCGCGAATCGGAGTCGGAGCTCGCACGCTACAAATCGGCAGCCCCCATCTAGATCTAGTTGTTGCCATCGCATTGCATCTCCCACCCGCCACAACAGCGTCCTGCCGCCGTCTCTGCATCGCCCGACTCGCTCTGTCTCCGGAGCCGCACCGTCGCAGCGCCGGGTCTCCGCCGCAACGCACGAGATGATGATGATGATGAGGGCGCCGCACGAGATGATGATGATGAGGGCGCCAGCGCCGCCGCCGCCGCCGGAACCGGAGCTGGACGCGTCGGACTTCGACTGGATCGGCGACCTCGGCGAGGGCGGCTTCGCCAGGGTGATCAAGGTGCGCCACCGCCGCACGGGCGAGGCGTTCGCGCTGAAGGAGGCGTTCTACCCGACCCCCGACGAGGAGGAGGAGGCCGAGGTGCTCCGCCGCGCCGCCTGGGGCCCGTCGCCGCACGTCGTCCGCTGCCACGCCCTGTTCCCCGGGCCCCACGGCGGCCCCGCGAGCCTGCTCGAGTTCATGGACGCCGGCTCCCTGCACGACGTCCTCCGCCGGCGCGGGTGGCGCGGCTTCCCGGAGCCGGCGCTCGCGGAGGCGGCCTCGCGGTGCCTCCTGGGTCTGGCGCAGCTGCACTCCCGCGGCGTGGCGCACCTGGACGTGAAGCCCGAGAACTTCCTCGCCAACGCCCGCGGCGACGTCAAGATCAACGACTTCAACGTCTCCCGCATCGTCTCCGGCAGACCAGGCGGCGAACGCGTCCTGGTGGACACCAGCATTGGCACGGCCCCCTACTTCAGCCCCGAGCGGTTCGCGCCACGCGCCCACGCCGATGCGCGCGGCGCCATGGCCGCCGACGTCTGGGGCCTCGGCCTCACCGTTCTGGAGCTCTTCTTGGGGCGGCCATCCATCGTGCCCGATACTGAGGATCCGAGAGCTGAGGACTGGAAGGAGGAGATCTGCGACCGGGAGGCGCCGTCTGTGCCGGAGTACGTGGAGGCGTCGCCGGAGCTGCGACAGTTCGTGGCCGCATGCCTGCAGAAGGATCCCACGCGGCGTGCCAGAGTGCCGCATCTGCTGAAGCACCCCTTCGTCACGCAGCGCGACGTCGAGGCGTCCAGCCGCGCGTTACACCTGCTCATCCTGGAGAACTTGTAGGATGTAGGAGCAGAGAACGTGCAAGACAAGCAGCACGCTTTCAAACGAGCTGTACTCTGTAGTCTGTACTTTGATTCTTGGCATCAACTTTGCGTTCCTCCTCCCCTCAATGTACACTCTTGCTCATCCAAATTGGATGCGAGGTTTTGCTTGTAATATAAGCTGCATTCACTTCCAGATTGTTTTCTGAGTTTTTTGGTGCAGTAACATGTTCATCTGCTTTCTTCTCTGTTTTTTTTTTCAAGATTAGAGTCCATTGCAAGATACACACCATAACAATTACTATACCTGTGTAAGGCTTGTATATATCTTTGTTAAACTTCTTCAGGAAACATGGAATCTACACGGAAACATTGTCTTCAGGCATAGACTCATTCGGTCATGCTTGCTTATTGTTCGAACAGATTTGCACGTTGAGTCCACAGTCATCACTAAATTACGTAAAAAGCTAGTCAACTACCCACGCATTAATTTGTGCAGCTAGTCTTGAATTCTTGTTGTAGAAATTAATCATGGTAACCTCCTTCGAATTTTGCATTATACAATGCAACAGTCAAATTAATCACAAAGTATATGTGGTCAAGTTTGCGTATATAGTGCAAACAATACTCTCATCATCTGTATAAAAACTTATTTACTCTCAAAACATTAGTTTTCACACATTTTAAAAACCTATAAATGGTCTCTATCATTATTTATGTTAATGTTTCTTCCTTAGCCTTACATGTATATAGTTCAAGATCTGAGCACATTTGTCTGCAACACAATAACAATATGTTTTCTACACACCATATGTACAAAGGTTGTCAAACCCCATGGTCTTCTTTCGCTGAATGTTGTGAATTACGTTTGAGATGCCTACCCCACCTAGGGATTGAAAAGAAAGATATCAGTAACATATTACAAGCAATTTTTTTAGGTATCAAGAATCAATAGGAGAAGTTACCGAGAGAGAGTGCGCTGAAGAAGATCATGGAAGCCAAAACAAAGATGATGAGCGACACACGCCCTAACCAGTTGATCAATCTCCTCGCCACATGCTGGCTGATTAATGGGGCGATGAATGCTACAGTGGCGAAGTAAGCAGCTAAAAAGAACATACAAGAAAGTAAAATCATAAGTCTCTATAAAAAGTAAGAGGTAAAGGCAAAATTCATGTGAAGGCATGAGATGTTACCATAGGGAACAGGGAACCGATGCAAGAGGTAGTATTCAACAACAGATAAAGAAGATGAGAACATCATTGCAAACGTGGCTGTAGCACTTGCAACCTATATCATGATGTATTGGTAAGGGTATTTGTTTGATTAAATCTCACAAGTTCAATACAAAATTCTTACTTGTCAAATAGGCCCTAGGATGGAGTGCACCTGGGGAGGGATGCCGAGTTCTATGAATAGTGGCGCCATAACATAGGCACCTCCAAGACCTAGCAGACCACCAACGAGTCCAGCGATGATACCAAATAGGCAGTATACGTAGAGCTGAAGTGGTTGGCTTCCCTTTGACGACAACACCCTCTTCTCTGTAATCAGGCCATACACCTCGTACATGCTTACGCCTACTGACACTGGGATCTACATTCAGTCAGCAGAAATATATAATCATGTTATGCTATTCCTAAGAGTCTGTTTTAGTAGGACGATGACTCATGCATATCCTTAGGAGTTAGGATGGAATATAACTTTGAACACTGGTACCTGGAGAAAATTCAAGACCCAGTATAGCGTGGAGCAGGAGGCAGTATAGTTCTGAAAGTATGAAAACGGAACAACATATGACATTATACTACCGTTGTAGATCGAGGGCATAAGAATGCAGAAAAACTGTTAGAAGCAGCAGTTCCTACAATCTAATGCAATGTCAATTTTGCGTTTCAAATCATCACCTTTGTTATCTGAAGCACAAGGAATGAGGTCCACACAAATACAAGAAGACCGAACTCCTTCCAGTGAACGTTCTTCATGATAGATGTCTGAAATGTACGGACAGTTCCAGCTCAAAATCATTATGATTATGGTTTGTGAAATATGCTGCTAATTATGCATACAGCTGTTAGACGTTACCGCCTCATACGATGCGTCCTTTGTACCAGCTGCATCGCTTTGTTGTGTTGGGATCGTTGTTTTATACTCTGGTTCCTGGCCTGAAATGTTGACAAAATGTACTAAGGAAAAGCTTTGGCTTTTATTGAAAAAATAATAAACACAATTCTTCTTCCTTTTTCTCTTACATGTCTGCTCCATCCTTTTTGCTTCCTCCTGGAATTGACAAAAGTAATCTCATTAGTTTAACCGGTGGGATATTTTCCTCAGATAATGTGATACGGTTCTGAAAAATAAATAATCTCCTCTTAATGAAATAATACATACTCAGGCATGGTCGCGAAAAAAAAGGGAAATATATCATCTGATTTTAGTTTTATGTGGGCCAGTCCTTCTAACAAATATACAATATTTCATAAATATGAGCAGCACACAGAGCCTATTGGTAGATTTCTGGTAATAACAATATAGAACAAGGAAATAAAGATAACAACTTCACTGCTCTTAAAGATGCCAATACGAACGAAGTTGCAAAAATATTTACCCTTTTGGTAATCGTCTCATTTTTCCAGGTGTCAATACCCCTCAAGAACGCCTTTGTTGATGTCACTGTCAGTAAATTTCAAGATGCAATCCAAGATAAATAAGATAAGCAATCTTCGCACTGTCTGTCAGCTACAATATCTTAGCATTCTTGCAAAAAAAAAAAAAAAAACTCACCTAGCATAACAATGATGAGCAGAGCCGTGATGAGCCATTCAGGAAAAATAACATTACAAATAACACCGATGCTGATCCCAAGCATAAGCAAAGGCTGGATGAGCAGGGTGAGGTCGTAGTCGATGAGCGGCATGTCCAAAGTCGGATGCTTCAGCTTGAGATTACAGTAGACGGTTGACACGGCTGCACCCATGACCATGCCTGTCATAAAGAGCGTGTCAATCGTTCCCATCTTATGCCGGGAAGTTGCTTTCAGAGTTCAAGAGCACGGACAACAGGAATTGATCATAGTGCTGGATGCTCACACTTTGACACTGCGGTGGATGACTTGGGGTCAAACCCAATGATCAGTGTCAGCATAGGCACAAAGATGCCGCCTCCACCAACGGCGCCGATGCTCCCGAACGCCGCAGCGAAGAACCCGATCAGTGAACCCAGGGCGATGCGCCATCCGAACTCAACTGGCTGCAGGCAGACAACCGTATATTGGCTTAAAATGTTTAAATAACATATTTCAAGCAGCTGAAAAAGGACAATTTAAATGCATATATCAAAATGGAGTTCCATGGAACTTGTTCTGAGGTAGGCTCATGTTTGTCCGAGCAAAGTACATGTTCAACCCAAGTAATAATAAGCAGCTTAATGCTCCAGTCAAGTCGTCTGCATTACCGGCCAAAGGTGGTGATAAGAATTGCCATTGCTCTTGACGGTCGAATTACCAACCGGCGTTTGGCCGGCAGGTGACAGCCCCGTGTCCGCCGTGGCGACAACGCCGCACACCACGAGGAGCGCGGCGGCGGCGCTCCACCTGCGTCCCATTTATCCAAGAACGTGCAGAGGAAACGGCACAATCTAGCTAGCTACAGCTTGGATGATTTCTTCGAACAGAACTCAGAAGGGAATCATTCCATAGCAACTCGACTCGATGGAACGCAACGGCAATGCAAACAGGATGTTGGTCCGGGCAAGATTTTTATAGAGTGCAAAAGTCTGTAAACAAGGTACTAACGCTGTTCATAAATGTATGACGTTCATGACAGCTAATTTTGATTAAACTAAGATCGGATTTTTCTGTCCTAATTTCCTAAATATCATATGGAAGTATCTCGCAATTGTCTTGCACCACATCGCTGTTGTGTCGGTACTTGCTCTTCCGCATGCTCCATTTGTTCGTCTCCTCATGTTTGGGACATTAGCGATCATGATCAAATCAACTAAAACAATACTATGACGGCGAGAGGTACCAGATGAATATTCGTATGGAAGCAAGATCTCATGAAAATGGCTCTAAGATTACGACTTATAACTACTACCTTCATCCCATAATATAAGCAGTTTGTCAAGGTGCATTGCTAGGAATGCTTATATTTTGGGCCTATGGTAGCATTGTCTATAATTAATGAACTGAAACGCAGTTTTACACGATCCTAATTCGTATCCAGCGTCTCCTTTAAGTTTCACAACTTCAAATTAGGGTTGATCAAGCCCAAAAAGAAAAGACAGAGAGCGGCGGCATTATGGACAATATGTAACAGCCTACAAGATATTTAGCGTGGCGGTTTGTGTAGCCATCATGCCTGATGACTTTGCCACGAGCTTCTGTTGTCGTCGCCATTATTGAACTATATATGTTTTTCTTGTCGACTGAAAGAGGACAAGCACTGAGTTCCAACTGCATGCATGGATGGAATCACAACACTTAATTGTTATCGATCATCTGGCTCCTTTCTTCTATGTTGTATATATCTGGAATTCCCTCTCTATATTCAGCATTTGAAAACCCGCGCTGTTTGTTTCCAAATGCCACACGCTCCTTGTATAATCTCTTGGTTACTGGTCGAACGTTGTGGAACCTATGCCTGATAGGCTATCCTGGAGTATCCAATATAGTTGACAAGACTCTGGTTAACCGTACCTGCCGGCAACGGACGGCAACCATCGGATCTTCTGCTTTTTTTAATGGCCGTGGCATGCATGGGAAAGGCAGGGGAAGTTTAGCCATCGAAGAAGCAACCAAGCCCAACTTCCCAACTCGATCACCCGACCAATGACTATACCATTCTCCCAACAACTTGAATCAAATTATCTGCATTCTATATGGCCGAACAGAAACAAAGGAGAGAACGGGAGGCGTCAATGTCGGCCCCTCGTTGTAGCTTCCTTCCACCTGCGCTCGGGAGACCCTGCGGCCGTTTCCTGATGGAGGCAGTGGCAGTTCCATACTTGGAATGCTGCTACGACATGAAAATTGCTCGGCTCGTTTGAGAATCCGAGGGTCCAGCGTAGCATCGGGTATCACCTTCAGCGTGCTGTCACGTAGCTATAAAATGTAGAATAAGTTAATAAAGAGCCTAATAAAATGTTAATAAAGTTAATAAAGAGCCTAATAAAATGCAAAAAATAAAAAATTTGACGAGAGTGGGATTTGAACCCACGCCCTTTCGGACCAGAGCCTTAATCTGGCGCCTTAGACCGCTCGGCCATCTCGTCTTTCATACAACGATTTTAAAAACATTGTATAAGACCCTCCGCAACAGCCTCTGAAAAACGCTTCTATTATCCAAATTTGGCTCACGTTCCCGAATCCAGCGCTCCAACAGACTAGCAAAAGCTCTCTCCAAAATAGCTTCACCTGGATTCCGGATTTCTCGCTCGCTTGGATTGGCGAGGGCGCTTCTATCGCCAACAAGGCTTCCGCGCGCGTGGGATTGCGTTCCCGCGCCTCGATCCCGCGCCATGGCCTCTCCTCCGCCTGCAAGATCCGCCCCCAAATTGCCACGCAGTTCGCCGCCGGTCGCACTGCAAGCTCGGCCGGTCAGGTCGCCAAGTCGATGCCGCCAAGCGACTTCCCCCACTTGATTTCGCTGCCTGCCCGTACCTGTGTAGTTTGTCCTAAGAGAAGAAGCAGGAATTTCAGTGTTGATGAGGACACACGTTCACGGTCACTGTGTAGTTTGTCCAAGCGGCGGCGAATGAGTTTGCGATCAGCAGGCAGTGGCCGTGGCCAGCGATACCTCCCAGGAAAGAATAGGTCATGGGCGATACCTCTCAGAGGAAAAAAGAAAAGGCATCAGCTGCTGATGTGGCAACATTTGAAAATAAAATGACGATTCGTTTAGATAATCTGTTGGAGTCCCCAACCAATTTAGGACGCATTCTATTTTAGATAATGGCTAAAATCAGGAAATTTACATAATCTTTTGACTAGGCTGTTGCGGATGCTCTAAGAAGCCTTTTTAGCCCATCACCAGTGCACACCAAAAACGCAAGCCCCTCGCGTCATCCCACGGCAGACACCGCAAACAACGCGGGCACGGTTTGGTGCATCGACCCGGAGTTTGGGGGCGAACAGTTTTGGCATCGTGCTCATCGAGATCGCTTGTGGCGGCGTCGCGCGAGGCAACCAGCTAGCTGAACCTCCGTCTGTGTCCGCCCGCCGTCCGCAGCATGTACGAGTACGACGACACATGAATACTGCTCTTGACGCGCGGCAGATGATCAGAGGCTCCACGGCGAGTTTGCCTGAGGGCAGACCGATGGAGCGCGCGTGCTCGTCAGGGGCCTCTCCACGACGAACGTGCCCAGTGGCCAACCAATGGTTGAGCTCCAGAGGATTCAGGCTACATCTGAAATTGGTCTACGATGAGCGGAGCCAACCTGTTGTTGGAGTATTTACACTTCGAAATGGTACTGTGTTTCAGATTATTATTATGTTCTTCTTTCTGGTAAAAGAAGAAGATAAATGGGGCACATATATTTTGTCTTCTGTTCACTAAGACTTGACTTGAGAGTTGAGACCAAGGTTGCTGGACAGCGGCTTCCTCTGCTTCCAGTAACGGGAGCGCCACGCAGGTGGCGAGCGGCATTCTCTGCTTCCGGTCACGGGAGCGCCACGCAGCGCAGGCGCCGTCGCCTCGCCCGCCGCGTGCAGGAACTACATGGCGTTCATCACTGGCGTGTCAACAGTGAAAGCGCCACCAAAGAGGCCCCGTCGTTCTTGCGTTGCGTTCTTATCACAGTGCTGCTGCTGCGGAGCCTGCGGTGCGTGCAAATTAAACTGCAAAGGAACGGACGTGGAGAGGTCGCCTGACCTGCCCATCTGTTGATCCGGAGAGCCACGACAAGGAATGGCATCAACAATATGCATATCGGGGCCAAAAGAAGTCGATTCTTCAAGCGACAGACCGGCGCTTGGATGACGAGCAGCGGTTGAAGCGCGTGCTCGTCACAGGCCTCTGGTGCGCGCAACGTGACGCGATCAGAGCCAACGTCCATCGATCGTTCAAGCCATGGATGTCCTGCGACGTCAAGATGGCGAGCTGCCTGTCTCTGGCCCCCGGAGATGCATATGGTTGATGTAGTTCGTTTTATGGAAGAGAGAGCGTATGGTGGTGATTTGTCAGGAGAGGACTCTCTGTATGTGAGGAGTGGCCTGCTCCCTGCTGAAACAGAGTACCACACCTCTAAGAAATTCAATTCTCTTGGCGCAAGAATGAAGTGAGATGTATTCCGAGCTGGGCACGCGGTTGTGTATTCTGAATCACTTTGTCACTATGGTATTTATCTATTTGGCACTCTCAATAAGTGAAAATTTTGTTATCACTGACTCAAACATGTGGGGTCAGATATCCAAAAAAAAAAGGTGGGATCATCCAATTACTGCCGAAGGTGCATCACTTATGGGATCAGATAATGGAAAGACCTTAGGAGCCATTCATCACGCACTTTACTGAAAAGAAAAGAGAATGTTATATATACGTACGCCTGCTACCCGGCGATACAACCAGCAAAAACAGTCGAAGATAAGAAAGGATTGGTTAGCCCAGCTGTATGCAAAGCATTTTTTTTAAAAAAATAAATGACAGCGATGCTAAACAATCGTACTAGAGACTTAGCGAGATGGCCAGGACGTGTGGTTAATATTAACATTATTGTAACTAATAGTACTAATGATTGATACAAGCATAGGGGTATTTTGTATTTTTATGTAATGACAATGGTGGGTGGCAATTTATAAACATGTATAGAGGTACCGTGGGCTAATTTTCCAAAGTAAAGGCTCGTTTTTCGAAATGGTAGTGGTGGTAACTTTTTTTTCTTTATCGAAAAATAATTCACGTACGATCACATATTACGACCATAGATTCAATGGTTTTGAGCCATTGGTCTTTGGTCATGGGTGCATATCCACTGAAAACCGGACATAAGCCGGAAACTTAAAGAACCCGTCAAAAACACATCCATGTTCTTAAAAATTCTAAAAGATTTATCATGCATAGTTGATGCAATATTATAGATGCACCCAAAATATCGACACCAAAGTTGAAACCTTAACTTTTCAAGATATAGAAAATGAGAAATCTGGTACGAGTATGCATTAAAAACATAAATTGGTTATTTTGCCCTTTAGTGCATCTTGCAAGTGACATGAAGTTTGGTGTTGCAATACTGGGTGTGTCCACATATAATATTACGTCAACTATGCATGCTATTATTTTCAGAAATTTGAGAACCTACAACTGTGTTTTTTGATGGGTTTTTTACGTTTTCAACTTTTGTCCAGTTTTCACCAAAATACACACATTTATCTTTATCACGGTACCACCTATTTGATAATAAATCTCTAACTATCAAAGCATCCCATTTAGATAAAATTTGCAAAACCATATGAAACTAGCCTACTCCATAAACATGACATCATCCAATAGAGCACAATACCAACGGTTCAGTTCACATTAATGCATGCCTTGTCTTTTTAAAAGAAAAAAAACCAAATTTTTAATTAGATAATACTTTAGTATGGTAATAAGCAGATCAAAAGGTTGCAAGTTCAAGGTTGAGAATAAATATATGCCATAACTCGAAGTTGCAAACCAAAATCATTTCGAGAATATGTAAGCGAACATATTTTTTATAGGTGTTCTAGAACATTAAATATACCTACTTCAATGTGAAGTATAGCTTGCAATATCCACAGCCAATTTTTTTCCATGATAGAAAATGTCTGAAAACTTATAAGTAGATTAGATTGTATGAATATTCTAGATCCAATATATATGCTATTACAAAAGATGCTTGAATGGTTGCCCCTTGGATACATTACAATGACGACTTTATAATTATGACTTTGGGGGGGGGGGTCACAAGAATAGCACATGGAAGGGACATAGAACTTGTGTTATTATCTTTATATTAGTGAATCAACATATTTAGGAAGGAAACATAAAAGGCTTGTGCTCCTTGTATCAGATAAGTTAAACGATGGTTCTTCTTTCATGGAGTTCTAGCATTAAACTTTGCTCTAGCTTAAGCTAGAAGATCAGTATCGCTACAAATGTAGTGTGTAGTTTGCATCCATATTAAAATTACATACACTATTTATTGTAAACTACAAGTTAAAAGAGAATTTTGTAATGAGTCACTTTAAAATAGTTGTAACAACTCGAGTAAGCTCACAAGAAGACTCGTTGCTGAATCGAAGCCACCACCAAGCCAGTACAACTCCAGTACTTTGTTGGACACCCATCACGGAGGGTGCTCCACAGCTACCTTGCAGAGGCAGAGGATTCCGCGCCTCAAGTCAATGGCACACATGGTTGAGCCACAAACGGGAGATGGCAGGAGATCCAGCACAGTTGACTGCTATCGGATACACGAGTGGCTCTGCAACACATATAAATTAACTATCATATATATTGAATTATAACTTGTAATCATATTGAAGTTTCCATATGAGTCAAGATAAAAGGAAAGCATTCACACATTGTGATTAAATTTTTTATTCACACGTTGTGATTAATTTGATTGATACATCGTATAGTACAAAATTTGAAGGAGGTTATGACTAATTTCTACATCACGAATTCAAGACTAGCCATGCAAACTTATGTGTAGTTTGACTAGTTCTTTTCATATTGATATATTGATGATTGTTGACTCAGCGAGCTATTCTATTCGAACTATAAGTAAGCTTCCCTGAATGTTACCGTGTGGGTTCGCTGTTCCCTGAAACAGTTAACAAACATATACAGTTACAAGTATAATTCTTACGGCGTGTATTCAATGTACTGATTCTAATCTTGAAAAGAAAAAAAAAACTGAGAAGAAAGCATATGAACGTGTTACTGCACAAAGAACTCAAAAACCAATCTGGAAGGGGATGCAGCTTATATTACGAGCGATTAAGCAGGGGAGGAGCACAGAGTTGATGTACAGACTACAGATTACACCTCCATGGAAAGCTTGCAGCTTGTCGACGTCCAAGTTCCTGCTCCTACAGGTTCTCAACAATGAGCTGATGTAACGCGCAGCTGGATGCATCGGTCGCACTGCGTGCAGGCATGCGGCCATGAACCCCCACAGATCCACTATGCCACCGCGTCCTCCGGCACAGACGGCGGCTCCAGATCAATTCCTCCCAGTCCTTAGCTCCCTGCTCCACCTCAGGCACGATCGGTCGCCGCCCCAAGAAGAGCTCAAGATGGTGATGTGGCACACTTAAGCACCAACCTAACACTACATGCATGTCATGTTTTTTCGAGTAACCTGGAAGCGCTGCTAATCTAGGTTTTGGCGAGTAGTGCAAGAGTCCTGGACCTGGAGGCGCTGCTAATCTAACAGAAAACATTTTGGCGAGTTGCTTAGAGCAGTGGGCCCGGCCAAGAAGGCTCTGATTAGGAGTCCGTCCTAGTCAGCACGTAGGAGTCGTACGTAGCTCTTTAGTAACTCTATCTAGCATTTCTCATCGTACTGAGCCAATAAGATTTCTATGAGCATCATCACCCAACAGCTAGAAAGCGTGCAGAAACAGAGTAGTCCTCTGCAGTGAGATCTCGATAAGCTCTCTCCTCCAGGGAACCAACCGAGTGAGGAGTGCGATTATCAATCCCAAATCAACAGTTGGCAGCACGCCGTCATCGCGTCCCAGGACGTCCAGGGCTTGCTTAATCGACGGCCGCTGGCTCCCACCAAAGGCCCATGAAGAGCGCACGCATCATCTGCCGCTCGTCAAACTCGCCGTCCAGGCGCCGGTCCGTGGTCGCAAGAATCATATCCCGGCGGACATGCCGCGGACCCAATTGAGCAGCATCACCGCGGCTCCATCGTTTGATTGAACAACAGTCGATGTTGGTCGCTTGCCGCAGGCAATCTCTAGGAGGACGACACCGAAGCTGTAGACGTCGGACTTAGGGCCTGGCCGGTGGCTGTCGACGAACTCTGGATCCATGTACCCTGCCGTCCCGGTGACGACCTGCGTGGTTAGTGAGTCGGCTCCGTGCTCGAGGAGCCTTGCCTGGCCTAAGTCCCCGAGCTTGGCGTTGCCGGACGGGTCAAGCATGATGTTTGCAGGCTTGAATTGATGTCACCGTGCACGACGCACTGCTCACACTCCGTGTGAAGGTACACAGTATGGCGGGAGCCCAGGTCCAGCATAATTTTGTACCTGTCATGTTCTTCTTTTGGAAAAAAGAAGAGAAGCGGGGCAGACATTTTTGCTCCTCTTTTCACACGACTTGACTTGACACCAAGGCTGCTGGACAGGGCACTGGCCGGCGTAGACACGGGGGAACTTGGAACTCGAAAATTCTTCACGCGGAATAGCGACATTTTGGTTGAAAAGCCTATGATCAATAGGGCGAAACAACTAAATTCTAGTCGGAAATTGTGCATGAAACTCCGGCATTCCTCCACGTTAAATATACTTCGTACTACTAACTCTGCCTTTCCATCAAATTCTCTGTTCATGAGTTGCTGCGATCATAGCTACTGTATCTCTATCTCCATGGTTGTCTCCAGGTCGATCGTCCGTCTGGTTCTCTTCTACTTGCTCTGCACCTGCTGCCAACACCAACACCATGCTGCTCTCCTCGCCTCCAACAATTCCACTTCCTGTCATTCTGTCATCACCGCAGTTGGTGACAATGTTGCCAACACAACTGTAATCATCGACCGTGCACCCGCACCGTTGCTGTGGAGTGAGGCCAAGACCACCTGGCCGGCCACGGACGGCTTCAGCTGGAACACGCTTCCGAAGCACAAAGGAGGCGCGGGGGTCGGCGGCCTCTTCCCCGTCCACGACGCCATCAGCAGCTCCTCCTCGCGGGCGGATAACCGCACAGACCATGTGCACATAGAGGGCAGAGCGGCCGTGGCGGCCTCCTCTGCTTCTGGTAACGGGCTCGCCACGCAGCCGTCGCCTCGCCGCGTGCAGGAGCTACGTGGCGTTCATCGCCGGCGCGAGAAGAGGAAGAGCGGCCGCGCCTCCGAAGGAAGAAAGGCGGCGCCGCTGTGTTCTTATCACCGGACGGCGAGCTTGCTCCGTGGACGTGTCGATTGCAGCGGAGTTGCGGTCGTCGCAGTCGCCGGCTCGGTGCTGCTGCTCCTGCTCTGTAGCGTCGCGGGTACAGTGCTGCTGCTGCGGTGCGTGCAAAGGAACATCCGAAAAGGAGAACGCTCCTGCCCGGCTGTTGACCCGGAGAACCATGACGACAAGGACGGGCCTGCTGCCTTGTCGCCGGAGCTGCTACGACGGCGAGAAGCGGCGGGGCCTCGCCCGTACAGCTACCGGGAGCTTGCCGCGGCGGCTGGGAACTTCGCGGAGAGCTCGAGGATCGGGCGTGGCGGGTGCGGCTCGGTGTACCGCGGCTACCTCGCCGAGCGGGACCGCCACGTGGCGGTGAAAGTGTTCTCGGCGGCGGCGGAGGAGCGAGAGAGGCGGGAGTTCGACGCCGAGGTCAGCGTCATGAGCCAGCTCCGGCACCGCAACGTCGTCCGGCTCGTCGGATGGTGCGACGACGACCGGGATAAGGGGCTCCTGCTGGCGTACGAGCTCGCCCCGGGAGGAAGCCTCGACAGGAGCCTACACGATCCTGAGCGGCTTCTGACATGGCCGGAGAGGTACCGGATCGCGCTCGGTGTGGGCTCTGCCATACTGTACCTTCACACGGAGTGCGAGCAGTGCGTCGTGCACGGCGACATCAAACCGGCAAACATCATGCTCGACGCGTCCTGCAACGCCAAGCTGGGTGATTTTGGCCTGGCCAGGCTCGTCGACCACGGGGCCGAGCCGGACACGACGCGGGTCGTGGCCGGGACGGTCGGGTACGTGGACCCGGAGTTCGTCAGCGACCGGAGGCGTTGCCCTGAATCCGACGTGTACAGCTTCGGCGTCGTGCTCCTCGAGATCGCCTGCGGCGTGCGGCCGGCGGCAACCAGGCAGCAGCCAGAGCAAGACGAGGCCGCCGTGCTGCTTCTGAACCGCGTTCGCGACATGTACGATCGGAACGCCGTCCTCGACGCGGCGGACGGGAGGCTGGATGGCGCGTTCGACGAGCGGCAGGTGGAGCGCGTGCTCGTCACGGGACTCTGGTGCGCGCACCGCGACCGGAGCCGGCGCCCGTCCATTGCGGAAGCCATGGCCGTTCTGCGTTCCGAGAGGTCCGAGCTGCCGGCCCTTACGGCAGCTGATCCGCACGGCGGTCTCGGTCACATTTTTGCCTTGGAGGAACGGGCTTACCGCGACCTGTCAACGGAGGACGAATCGACGCTTTCGTTTGCTTCCACCGTGTACCTTTCGCCAGAGGACTCGGGCGACCTACTTGTAGAGGAGTGATATGGGATTCACGATTAGCTTAACTTTTTCTTTGTACGAAACACAACACCGATGCCTACTTTACACGTACGAGCACACTTTCCTATGAGTACATGTACGCACATTCAAATACGTCACCTCGTACAGAAAGAATAATGAGTTGTCAACGCAACACTCGTGACAAGTCGGAGACTTCAACCCAGGTAGGTTGCTTCTACCACTACCATACCAGGGGCGGAGCTTCATTGAGGTCAAAGATGGACATGACCTCCCCTAGCTTTGTAAAGGTGCCCAAAAAATCCTAGATGTGGCTATGTAAATTGTAGAAAAGATGCAAATTTCCGACCCCAGCCCCCTGCTATTTTCTTGTCATTTAGTCCAAGCTCCGCCAGTGACTAGTATGCAATAATAAGCACATTTTCACTTGGGGTTACCACTACGACTTGGTTGGAGAAAATCATATGCAATGGGTGAAGAAACAATATTTCACTTGGGTATTTTTGCACATTTTCTTGAAGCATTTTATTATAAATAAGTGCATTTCGACTTCTTATGAATGTTTAAAAACTTGCAAATCTTGTTCAACACTACTTCAAAGTATGACTTGTCTGAATGACCTGTTGTGGCTTCTTGCTGCTGCTCACGCGTGATGGAATGAGTCTTACGTGCTGGTGACCAGATCGCCGAAGGTCTACTATTTGCCAACCAAAATCTTGACGTTTTGACATGTGAACTAAAAAACAACTACAGAGTGCTGTCGGAGTGTCATCATTTTCAACATGCCAAGGGTACTTTGTAAGCCGAAACAGTATCGGTCCACAAAAATTGCAAGATTTCGAGAATAGTACTTTGACTTGCCACAGCAACAAGCTATAGCTGAACGCTAGAATATCTGAAGACTGTAATCAACCTCTAGAAGCAGGAGAACCGCACAGGTCCTATCCTGGCAACAGAAAGTGCCAAAGTCGCAAGAACAGAAACCTCTGTGTACTCGAGAACAGCAAAATTACTAAATTACTAGTTTGTTGTTTTCTGTAACAGTCTAACAGATGCTACTACTTGATAGGTGCAGTCGACTCGCCATTGACTTCCATATTGATTGCCCGGCGGGCACCTTGCTGGACACTTGCCGAGCACCTTCCTGGGCACTTGCCGAGCACTAAAAGCCTTGAGCTCGCTCACAACTTGGTTCATCTAGCGCTTTCACCTACTTCTCCTAATCTCCAACAAGCTTACCATGCTCCTGATGACACTGCGATCCACTTCAACCACTGTTCTGATCATCCCTCTCATTCTGGGCATGCTTTCTCCGCAACGCTCAAGGGCCGGGACGAACGCGGCAGAGATTGGTTACTTCTCCTCCGATCAGAAGCCACATGGCAGCCTCAGCGACAGCTCGCCAACCGGGTACCTTCTACCTTCACTTTCTCGGATCCTAAATAGCACCATCCCTTTAGGCATCATCAGTATACCTGCTACTACACCAACAATATCCCCACTGCCGCTGGTTAAGTTTTCCTCAAGACGAAACCTACTGGCGAGTTGTCATCGTGGAATCTGCACGCCTCAAAATATGAGTACTCCGTGGACGCGGAAACCTACTCCATTTGCAACAGATGAATCACATGATGGCAATAGAGTGTTGCTTCTAGAGATCCAGCCGAGACAAACATATGACCATCTCCTAGAGCCAACTTATGATTTGTGCACTTCATACAGCATTAACCCGCCCCAATTCCAATCCCTCGATCCTTGGGCAGGAGTACAGATTACTCCTGAGGCTGATATATACTACTCCAGATTACTCCTTGGGCAGGAGTACAGATTACTCCTTGGGCAAGAGTATTCTTTTTCGACGTGCTATTTTTTTGGGGACATCGATGTCAATCATACACATATCTTGGGCAAGAGTATCCTGTTCAGGTGGAATCTTACACCAACTGGGATTTTTAGTGTGCGATCAATGTATAGAGCAATGTTGAATAATGGTAATGTGATTCATAACAAAAAAATTTGGAACATGAAAGCTCCCCTGAAGATTAAGATCTTTATGTGGTACTTGCATAGACAAATAATTCTAACAAAAGATAATCTTGCGAGACGTAACTGGCATGGTAGTAAGAAATGTTGTTTTTGTTCCCAAGCTGAAACAATTCAACACTTATTTATTGATTGCCATTATGCTAAATTCTTGTGGCGTCTTGTTTACTTTTGTTTTGGTTTACAACCTCCCCTTAATATAACACATATGTTTGGTGGATGGTTGAATGGTATAGGTGTAAAGTTAAAAGTACAGATACTTGTCGGTGTTGCAGCTTTATGCTGGGCTATCTGGCTGAGTAGGAATGATATTGTGTTTGACAAATCTCTAACAATGACTTATATGCAGGTGCTATTCAGAGGGACTCACTGGCTACGGTTTTGGTCACAACTGCAAAGGAGTAGTGATGATCAAAACGACATGGTAGCTGCATGCCGCCGTATGGAGACGACGGCGATGGAATTTTATGCACACCATGGATGGAGATTTACAAATAGACTTTGTTAATAATTCTTGTCATCCAGTTTGTACTGTGTGCGTTATTTTCATTTCTATTGCGCAGACGGAAGAGCTGCAACATTGTAATAAATCGGCTGTAACCTCACTTTGAGGCCAAGGCTGGGAACATTCCCATTATCTAAAAAATACACATATCCAGAAATTCTTATCAAGAACACAGAGAACGGGCTTCAGCTTGAGCCTACCTAGAAAAATGTTGCTTGCCAAAGATAGCACAACGGACGGAAACCTCCATCATCGTCCTCGGGCCTTGACGCACCGCAAGCATCAGAAGATACTCCTTACAAAGGCAGCAATCGCCACTAGTTCGGCTTTGCTTGGTCTTCTTTGCTCCATTCTGTCTCTTCTGTTCTGGTGCAAGCGGAGCAGGCGGGAAATCGTGGAGCGCCTCCAACGCACAGAACTCTGCCCCTCAGGACCCAGACGGTTCAGCCGCGGCGAGCTCGCTGCCGCGACGCACGGGTTCGCCGACGAGGAGAGGATAGGCCGCGGCGGCTTCGGCCCGGTGTACCGAGGATATCTGGGTGACCTCAACCGTCCGGTGGCCGTCAAGGTGCTGTCTCAAGGATCGTCCGTGCAGGGGGTCAAGGAATTCGAGGCCGAGGTGAAGGTCATGACGAGGCTGAGGCACCGGAACATCGTCGAGCTTGTTGGCTGGTGCGATGGCCGCCCCAGAGACCTCGTGCTTGTCTACGAGTTCGTGCCCAATGGTAGCCTCGACAAACATCTCTATGATCCTCGGAGGGTACTGTCTTGGCACGACAGGTTCTCATACTAACCACAACTTTCGAATTATCGGTAGATATGATATTTTTTTGAAAAATATCTTGAATGAGTGTTCACGGCATCACAGGTACAGGATTGCGCTCGGCGCGGGCTCTGCCATACTCTACCTCCACACGGAGTGCGACCAGTGCGTCGTGCACGGCGACATCAAGCCTGCAAGCATCATGCTCGACGCGTCCTGCAACGCCAAGCTCGGCGACTTCGGGCTCGCGAGGCTCTTTGATCACGGGACCGACCCGCGAACCACACAGGTCGTGGCCGGGACGCTCGGGTACATTGATCCGGAGTTCGTGAACAGCCGGAGGCCCAGCGCCGAGTCCGACGTCTACAGCTTCGGCGTCGTCCTTCTCGAGATCGCCTGCGGCAGGCGGCCGACCTCGACGCAGCCAAACGGGGCCGCAGCCCTGGTGAACTGGGTCCGTCAGATGTACCGCCATGACTCGATTCTTGAGGCGGCGGACCGGCGATTGGACGGCGAGTTCGATGAGCAGCAGTTGAAGCGCGTGCTCGTCACAGGCCTTTGGTGCGCGCAACACGACCAGAGCCAGCGTCCATCGATCGCTCAAGCCATGGATGTCCTGCGACGTCAAGATGCCGAGCTGCCTGTCTTTGGTCCCGAGATACATGTCGCTGACGCAGTTCGTTCCCTGGAAGAGATGGCTTATGGTAATTTATCAGGAGAGGACTCCATATGTGAGGAGTCGTCTGCTGAAACAGAGTACCACACCTCTAAGGAATCCACTTGTCTGTTGGCCCAAGAATGAAGTGAGATGTATTCTATCACTTTGTTACCACGGAATTTATCTATTTGCCACTCTCAAGAAGTGAAGATTGCCGTTATCACTAACACAAACATGTGGGATCATCTCAATAAATGGAAGTGAGTTAGGATGATAAATATGTTGAATGTTACTTAGTCCAATCACTGCAGATGGTGCATCGGTCAATTTTTTTCCTTGGAGGAACGGGCTTACGGCGACTTGTCAACGGAGGAAGAGGAGGAGTCGACGCTTTCGTCTGCTTCCACCGCGTACCTTTGTAACACCCGAAAATTTGAAACCAAATAAAAATCACTCAAAATTTAAATTTTTTTCCTAACTCTTACCTTTTAATCAAATTTCCAAAATAAAACTTCATTAAATTAATAGAAACTAGAGTTAGAAATGGAAATTTTCAAAATATAAAAATTTGTGCTCAAGTGTTTGATCTTCCTGTAATTTAATTTTCCTCCCTGGTGTTTAATTTGCTCGCAAATTTGAATTCATATTCAAATTTGTTTTGAATTGACCTCTGAAAATGTGTTTAAACATTTTCCTTTTTCCCTTCACCTTCTGGGCTGCATCTCCTCGGCCCAAACCTTCCCTCCTCTTCCTCCAGCCCGACATGTTTCCTTTCCCGGCCTGCCTTCCCCTCCTCTCTCTCCGGCCCAACTTGGCCCAGCCCAACCCAACCGCGCCCCCACCTTCTTCCCCGCTCCGCCGTCGCCACGTCGCGGCCGCGCAGCGAGCGCGCCCCCACCGCCCTGCCGCGCGCCATGCCACCCTGCCTCGCGTGCCCGTCGCGTCGCGTCGCCCTGCCTGCGCGTGGCCTTCGCATCCTGTCGCGAATCCCGTCTCTCCGCCCCGCGACGCCGAGCCTTGGCCTCAAAAGCAGCAGCAGCACATGCTGCCCTACAGCTCGCTGCCACTGCCGTCGCGTTGCCTCGACAGCCGCCTCGCCGAGCCGTCCTCTCAAGCGCCGCGCGTGCCACCTTTCCGCACGCCCTTGCTGCCGCCAACGCGCGTGCCCGTCTTCTCTGATGCCACGCAACCGCCGCCTTGTCGCCATGGCCGTGGACGCGCCCGAGATTCGATTCTCGGCCACGCCATGCTCCCGGCCTCCCCCTCACTCCTTCCGCCTATAATGGAACAGCGCACGACCCCGTGACCTCCCCCAGCTCTTCTTCCCCCTCCTCAAGCATCACCGAGCTTCAATTTCTCAATTCCCCTTTTCTTCCCCATCTCCGGCCGCCGCACGATTCGCCGCCGGCAAGCCTCCTTCCTCCCCCTCCTTTAGCCCGCGCGCCAGCCCGTGAGCTACCCTACCTCCTCGAAGCCTCGCGCTGCCTTGCCTAGGCCCACGGACGCGCAGACGCGAAGTTCTGCCGTGCGCCGCCGCGCGCCGCCGCCTCGCTCGCCACCAGCTACCTCCACAACGAACCCGGCCACGACACCTGGCCGCCCGGCTTCGCCTCGACCCCACGCACCTCCCCGGGCCACAAGAACTCGACGAGGAGCGCCGGAGCATCCTCCCCGTCGAGCGCCGCCGCCGCGCTCCGCCTCTCGCCGTCGCCAGCCCGCCTCCGCCACGGGCGACGTCAACACGTGCCCTAGGTGAGCTCCCCGTCTCCCCCTCTCTCTCCCAGTCCAAGTCCCGTCATGTTTGGACCACCGGAGCGCCGGATAGGCTACTCCGGCGAGCTTCCCCCATGGCGCCGCCGCCCTCGACGTCGCCGGCCGCCGCCTAGCCCACCGGAGAAACGACAGCCGCCCGCGCCCAGATCGACGGCCAAGATTAGATCTTGCGTACCCCTTCGATTTCATAAAATCCCAGCCGTTCATTCCAGATCCAACCGTCCAGATCGATCAGTCCACCATAAATCTCCGTGGACCACTCCCATAGATCCGGTCCACAGATCCATGGACCCGGTCCATATCTTTTCCAGTAGAAAAATAATTCCTTAATTTCCCAGAAATTCCCCAGAACCTGTAATTTTGCAGTTAAGCCCCTAAGCTTTATAGTAATTCTGTTTAGGTCCTGTCTTTTTACAGAAACACCCTTAAACTTTTTGGTAATTATGTTTTAGGTCCCCATCTTTTCACATCGAAGCCCCTAAACTTTTTGGTAATTACAGTTTGGTCCTTATACTTTTCTGTTCTTACAAATAAGTCCCTAGAACCTTTCTGAAACTACACATAAGCCCTTGGAATCTTTAAATGCCCATATCTTTTTATCCGTAACTCCGTTTTGAGCGATTCTTGCGCTCACGCGTTCGTAGAAACGCGTAGTACCCTTTGGTACTAATCGTGAAGCTCTAGATTATCCCTACGAGCCATCAATACTCTAAATCCTACACTCTCTCAACAAACCCATCATATGTCATCGATCCCGCACATCACATATGCTCGCTAACCTTTTAGCGTTGACTTTGAACGTAACCTATCTTATTGCACCATTCCATATCAAAGTATAGCAACCTCCGTTACCGTCACTCAGCTCCAACTCTAACCTAGCTCACCCATCGCTCAATCAATCTTAATCCAATGTTACCACCTAATGTTACCAACCTTTATCGATTTATTAACCTCTGTATACATGGTCTTCCATTGAGTTATTATTCGTTGCTATCTTATGTGTTAGTCTATCCTTAACCGTTTGATCCTTGTATTTATCTGCAAACTGTGCATTCATACCATACATGATCACGTACACATGTCACTGTCATACGCACAGCTCATGACAGATAATTAGTAGCTTAGTATTAGTAATTAATGCAGTAGATAATACAATAGCTAATCACCATTAGGTAATACCTTAATCTATAGGTAAGTAATTAAAGTAACACACCTTGCACCTCGTACACATGTTGCATAAACCTTTATATAGGCTATGACCTATATAAAGACTTAGTGCCACAAATGTATGAACAACACATACGCATGCTGCCCCACCTTCACATACACTCATGCACTTATCATCGTGTTTAGCATCCCTCAACCACATTAAAAGCCCTAGTGCTTGACGTCTCACTCCTAATGATCTTAAGATAATAAAACCTTCCTAAAGTAAAACCTATTGCATCATACCTGATTTGTATCTTATCCTTCTTCGGTGTTCTATCGGTTCTTATTGGAGTCAATTGGATCTTATTTGACTCTTTCCGACCTTTATTTCTTTTGCGGTAGTTTGTTTATACGGTATGTTTTTATGCGCTAGCTTACGCGAGATTCGAGAAAGAGCTGAAGATCAAAGAACTCAAGGACGAGCCAGAAGACATCGACTTCACGGCTTAGACGAAGGACTGAAAGACTCCGGCATCGCAGTGAAAGAAGACTTGAAGACATCGACTTCGTCGAAAAGAGTGAAGACATCGACTTCGTCGAAAAGAGTGAAGACTTGGAACTCAAAGATTGGGATAGCGTTTGTCAGGCAAGCTCTACTTTTCCTTGATCATGATTGAACCTACTGTTTTTCGCAACGCACCTATATGACCTATTCTCGTACTATGCATTACTTGTTATTTTACTGATTGTGTAGTTATGGTCCTACTTGCTTATTGATATTGATGTCTGTTACTTGGGCGTTAATATCAGAATCCTTGTTTACCCTTGTTTACCCTGTCACCTTGATAACCCTAGGATACCCTATCATTTAATGCTTTTATTTAAATGATGGCGTGATTACCTTTCTACTAGTTATGCTTAGGACCCCTCGCAATGTTTACATTGCCACACCACACTCACATATCTACTTTTATAAATGTGTTAAATGAGTTTGGTGGTGTGTGTGATAATTAGGGTTGGGAGTAGCACAACTGTGTTAGGTGATGATGATGGTGGCGGTAATGATGGGATGGATATGGATCGAGGGCGAGGCCACTGTGCTCGGAGAAGATGATGAACGTGTGATAGTCCACCTTATGTGGAATGTTTGGTGCTCGCCCTGCCACATAAGGACCGGTTCTTGTGACTGTAAGCATGATGATTCTTCCCGTACAACCACGGAACCTGTTATGGGCAGGACTTTTTCCTACCTTCTTGGTACTCCTGCAAGCAAGTTTCACCTGGTGGCTGGTAGTGGCAAACGGATGTTAGGAGCAACTTATACTGTACCTCGGGCATGAATACCCGCACTTTTGGCCAATGGTGTCGCTCACCTCTTTGTTATGTGGAATGCTCCTAATCCTCGTGGTGGGCTTGTGGGACTACTCGGAGAAGATGGATTAAGCGTTACGTATCCTCTAGCTAAGGGTGCGTAGCCTGTGGGAAAAGATGTACAACCTCTGCAGAGTAAAATTCAATCGATTGGACGTTGTCACGGCATATGACACATCTATGTTATGAGATCACATTGATTAGCCACTTACTATTCCTTGGCGCGTGAGTGGGTGTATAGACGCCCGTGTTTTGGAAGTGATGCCGGGTCGGTAAGACCATTGAGGTCTGAAGGCCCAACTAAAACTTGGGAACTGGCGGGAATGTTCATACTCCCCCAGGGCCAACCAACTAAAATACTGACAATCAAATCCTCTGTTTTATCTATGATCCTTGATTGCTCAAACCCTGCATTAAATGTGCTTTCTGCAAATGAGCCATTTAGCCTAATCCTTGCTAAGACTAAATATGCATGTATATATCCCCTTGAGTAGTGTAGGGCTTGCTGAGTACCTTATGTACTCACGTGTTTGCAATTGTTGGTTTAGTAGGAGAAGACTTCGTAGGTGAAGCCGGCGTTTGGGTTTTCGTTCTGCTTCCCAAGTCTGCTTGTGGCTTTGGGCCATGGTTTCCGCTGTCTGCTTTACTGTTAGTTGGACGGATGGACTTGAATATTTATAAATCCTTGTCGTACCGCCACTAATGGTCCCAATCAGGTATACTACTTTATTTACCATTTCGAAGTATGCTTTTGATTATCATATCTGTGTTCTTGTGCGTATCAGCTACTGATCCAGGGACTGATACAGGATGCACAACAGATTCCAGAAATGGGGTCTGACAGAGTGGTATCAGAGCAATACTTGGCCGTAGAACGAAAACCTAGGATTTGTCACGCTCGAAAATGGCTATTTTCAAAACTAGTTACGAAAATCTTCCATAGTATCTTTCCCCATCTATTTTAAAAATCTCTTGCTCTTCTCATCAACTGAAGAAGACCTACCTCAACTCAACTTGTTTACGCAGGAAAGCTGCCACTAGATGGACAACCAAGACTATGTGACCATAGAAGTGGAGAATACAACATACCAAGTTTACCGCAAACCAGATGTGGTTCCCAAACAAAAGGGCAATGCCAATACCGCCAAGGACCCAAGAAAGCAGAGGACATGCTTCTTTTGCCACGACCCCGGACATATGATCGCCAATTGCCCCTACTACAAGCCAATCAATGAAGCAAAAGTTGCTGTGACCAACATGGAGAGTGCCATGTCTCGACCTCTAACGCCATCCACAGAGATTCAACCGGTGGTACCGGACAAGCATCAAGAGCAAGGAGTTTGGAATGATATGGATGGCACACATCTGATGTCACCGTCTATCATCGCCAGAGTACGTGAAAGGTTGACTAATTTGGAAGAGTCAGTGAAGAAGAGCAGTGAAGAAATTGCCTTTATCAAAAAGCTACTACAGCCAAGAGACGCCAACGAGAGCTGCAATAAGAAGAGAAAGTATGTCATACAAGGATCTGGTCAAGATGCATCTGAGGATCTTAAGAAGCCAAGGTACCCATTACCTGATGCACGTCCCACAAAAGAACCTGGCATCCACCAACCAACCGAGATACATCTGTCTCAAAGCAACACAGGTCTGCTAACAGAGGCTTATGAAAGGGCAACCCACCGCAATGCCACTGACAACCCAAGACGTTGTTTCCATTGTAGACAGGAAGGACACGTGATTGCCAGATGTCCGTCTTATAAGAATGGATCTCTACCAACCTAACCGGATGCAAGAGCAAATCTACCAAATACTAAGGGAAGTGTGCTGCAAGTATGTTTCGGTTGCAAACTTGCACACTTGATGGTCTACTGTCCCACCTACAGAAACGAGACATTGACCAAAGCATTGGTAGATACAAGAGCTTCAGAGTCCCATATGGAGTGAAATGTTCAAAAATCAACTAAAGCTCCCAAACAAAGAAATCTATTTTGAGGTATCCCAAACGTGAAGACATGCTATCTAGGCCAAAAGCACCAGCGTAAGCATCTCATGAAGGATGTCACCACTAAGAAGGATGTCAGTTTGCATATGAAGTACTAGTTGTACTTGTAAGATGTTGTAACTATGATAATGGGTTGTACTAGAGTTGTAAGACAGTCTATGTGCAATAAAAATATCAGTGTTGCCAAAGGATGTGGAATGATGCCTCTAGCTACCTTCAGTGAAATGCAGTGATCATGTGATACACTTATTCAGATAGCACCAAGTATCAGGTCAAGAAACCAAACCCGCTGTATCAAAGTGAAGAATGGTTTTCCTTTAACCGATCAAGTCATACGACCCTCTCGATTTCTTTTGGTCGACAGACTACTGATCGAGTTCTGATAAAGATGAAAAGAAGATTCGATAGTTAGCCTACCCTCGAGCCTTAAACCTCGTTCGTAGTACGCTTACACATCAAACCACAACAAATAAATTGCGTTGTTTGTGTGATTCGTTGATTTTGTTTTGACTCTCAATTCTTTATGCTTGTGTGCTCTTAATCAAACTAAACATCACTATAATAATAACATGAAGAATAATAGTAACCTAATGCCAAAAGCCCTCTCCTAACCTATACCCAAACCCCTACCGAAGAAACCTACCGCCAAAGAGTCCTGCTCAGAATCAATAAGTCAAGAGCATGGCACAAAGACAACTAAAGACCACCGCTCGACTGGAAGGATCATAAGAATCAGTACTACGAGAAGTAAGGTGTTAGTCACTGGTCAGTAACGGACACCTACAGGAACGGAAGACGACAACCGCAAATCTATAAGTAAGAGTTTAACCATGAAGGCAATGCCAACAGCAGATGAGATATTTACAAGATGCTTAGATCACCCCTACAGTCAGTTTCAGAATTGCAATGGCCACACATGGACCAAGTAACTGGGATTAATCACCCCTGAGATAGGGAACTGCTAGTTGGAACTAAATGAGAATGTAATGCTCAGTCAGGACAAAATCCATCAAGCTTTTCCGTAGATATCATGTTCTCTGATAAGTCAACAGAATGTGCATCAGCTTGCAGCAACAGATGATTCTGAATGTACTATTCAGAAAAGTGCACAAATAGGACAAGGAAATAAGGATATCAATATCCAGACACATGAGCCTGAACAAAAAGCAGCATGTCAAGGATAGAGACAGAACTGATAGTAAAAGTACAAGCTTCAAAAGAGCTTGTATCCCTAAAGTGAAGAGTCATGTTACCTATGGACAGAGCAGACAACTATAACTATGAGTATGTCCCGAAGTAACCAAAAAGTGTTACATCCATCAAAAGTATGGACACATCATTACAGTTGCTTCCATAATACAAGACTATCTCCGCCAAAAAAAAAAAAAGAAAGAAAGAAACACATTGAGAACCAGGGAATCAGAGGTTTCAGAAAATCCATACTCCCTTAATCATGCTACAAGGATCTGGAACACCCCTTGAAGGCAACAGATAAACCATGCAGATGGCAACTGCAAACCTTAGACAAAGATAGGTGGTATTAGACCTAAGGTACCATGAGCCCGCAATGGCAAGAGTTGATGAAACTCCCTGAGATGAGAATAGTAGTATGAAGAATAGTGAAGGACTCCGACTTTCTTAGTCCTGGTATGGACCGATCAAAAAAAAAGGCAAGTCACACATTTTTGGACGATGTTGACTATTTTGTTGAAAAGAACACAACAAAGAAAGTTACCACCTAACCCAGAATCAACTTTTGGTAAGCCTACCTTTGAGGATAATTTCTGGAAGTAAGTACAGTGAAAGACGATTCATGGGAAAATAGGACAAAAAAAAAGCCTGAATCTCTGAGGCAGGATAGAATGCACAGTGCCAACCCGACTTAGGAGTATCAGTGTTGCGCACAAGAGAAACTAATGAAGCCAGTCAACGTTCCATTCTATGGAACCTCAGGTTTCGGAATCAACAGTCTCACTGAAGAAAGGTTATAGAGGCATGCTACCGACCATGGAACTTGGATTGCCTCGTGACAACAAGGACTGAGTCAACAACTGGAGTACCCCAAGTTAAAATCCTTTTAAGTGGGGTAGGACCTTTCGTCCACAAACCTAGTAACCGTGAAACCAAAACCTTAGGCCTACCATCCTCTATAAGAGCGACCAACATCCGAAGATCCCCATAAGCAAGAAGTTCTACCACGCCAATCTCCGTACCAAGCACCTCTACGATGAAGACCATATGCTACCGAAGCCACGACATCAAGAAGTCTCCAATGAAGTTTTGGATGTTACCAACATCAGGCAAGAAGATGCAAAAGAAAGATGTTCACCGTCTGATTAGGTCGCTCGAATCTCGAGGACGAGATTCCTTTTAAGTGGGGTAGATTTGTAACACCCGAAAATTTGAAACCAAATAAAAATCACTCAAAATTTAAATTTTTTCCTAACTCTTACCTTTTAATCAAATTTCCAAAATAAAACTTCATTAAATTAATAGAAACTAGAGTTAGAAATGGAAATTTCCAAAATATAAAAATTTGTGCTCAAGTGTTTGATCTTCCTGTAATTTAATTTTCCTCCCTGGTGTTTAATTTGCTCGCAAATTTGAATTCATATTCAAATTTGTTTTGAATTGACCTCTGAAAAATGTTTAAACATTTTCCTTTTTCCCTTCACCTTCTGGGCTGCATCTCCTCGGCCCAAACCTTCCCTCCTCTTCCTCCAGCCCGACATGTTTCCTTTCCCGGCCTGCCTTCCCCTCCTCTCTCTCCGGCCCAACTTGGCCCAGCCCAACCCAACCGCGCCCCCACCTTCTTCCCCGCTCCGCCGTCGCCACGTCGCGGCCGCGCAGCGAGCGCGCCCCCACCGCCCTGCCGCGCGCCATGCCACCCTGCCTCGCGTGCCCGTCGCGTCGCGTCGCCCTGCCTGCGCGTGGCCTTCGCATCCTGTCGCGAATCCCGTCTCTCCGCCCCGCGACGCCGAGCCTTGGCCTCAAAAGCAGCAGCAGCACATGCTGCCCTACAGCTCGCTGCCACTGCCGTCGCGTTGCCTCGACAGCCGCCTCGCCGAGCCGTCCTCTCAAGCGCCGCGCGTGCCACCTTTCCGCACGCCCTTGCTGCCGCCAACGCGCGTGCCCGTCTTCTCTGATGCCACGCAACCGCCGCCTTGTCGCCATGGCCGTGGACGCGCCCGAGATTCGATTCTCGGCCACGCCATGCTCCCGGCCTCCCCCTCACTCCTTCCGCCTATAAATGGAACAGCGCACGACCCCGTGACCTCCCCCAGCTCTTCTTCCCCCTCCTCAAGCATCACCGAGCTTCAATTTCTCAATTCCCCTTTTCTTCCCCATCTCCGGCCGCCGCACGATTCGCCGCCGGCAAGCCTCCTTCCTCCCCCTCCTTTAGCCCGCGCGCCAGCCCGTGAGCTACCCTACCTCCTCGAAGCCTCGCGCTGCCTTGCCTAGGCCCACGGACGCGCAGACGCGAAGTTCTGCCGTGCGCCGCCGCGCGCCGCCGCCTCGCTCGCCACCAGCTACCTCCACAACGAACCCGGCCACGACACCTGGCCGCCCGGCTTCGCCTCGACCCCACGCACCTCCCCGGGCCACAAGAACTCGACGAGGAGCGCCGGAGCATCCTCCCCGTCGAGCGCCGCCGCCGCGCTCCGCCTCTCGCCGTCGCCAGCCCGCCTCCGCCACGGGCGACGTCAACACGTGCCCTAGGTGAGCTCCCCGTCTCCCCCTCTCTCTCCCAGTCCAAGTCCCGTCATGTTTGGACCACCGGAGCGCCGGATAGGCTACTCCGGCGAGCTTCCCCCATGGCGCCGCCGCCCTCGACGTCGCCGGCCGCCGCCTAGCCCACGGAGAAACGACAGCCGCCCGCGCCCAGATCGACGGCCAAGATTAGATCTTGCGTACCCCTTCGATTTCATAAAATCCCAGCCGTTCATTCCAGATCCAACCGTCCAGATCGATCAGTCCACCATAAATCTCCGTGGACCACTCCCATAGATCCGGTCCACAGATCCATGGACCCGGTCCATATCTTTTCCAGTAGAAAAATAATTCCTTAATTTCCCAGAAATTCCCCAGAACCTGTAATTTTGCAGTTAAGCCCCTAAGCTTTATAGTAATTCTGTTTAGGTCCTGTCTTTTTACAGAAACACCCTTAAACTTTTTGGTAATTATGTTTTAGGTCCCCATCTTTTCACATCGAAGCCCCTAAACTTTTTGGTAATTACAGTTTGGTCCTTATACTTTTCTGTTCTTACAAATAAGTCCCTAGAACCTTTCTGAAACTACACATAAGCCCTTGGAATCTTTAAATGCCCATATCTTTTTATCCGTAACTCCGTTTTGAGCGATTCTTGCGCTCACGCGTTCGTAGAAACGCGTAGTACCCTTTGGTACTAATCGTGAAGCTCTAGATTATCCCTACGAGCCATCAATACTCTAAATCCTACACTCTCTCAACAAACCCATCATATGTCATCGATCCCGCACATCACATATGCTCGCTAACCTTTTAGCGTTGACTTTGAACGTAACCTATCTTATTGCACCATTCCATATCAAAGTATAGCAACCTCCGTTACCGTCACTCAGCTCCAACTCTAACCTAGCTCACCCATCGCTCAATCAATCTTAATCCAATGTTACCACCTAATGTTACCAACCTTTATCGATTTATTAACCTCTGTATACATGGTCTTCCATTGAGTTATTATTCGTTGCTATCTTATGTGTTAGTCTATCCTTAACCGTTTGATCCTTGTATTTATCTGCAAACTGTGCATTCATACCATACATGATCACGTACACATGTCACTGTCATACGCACAGCTCATGACAGATAATTAGTAGCTTAGTATTAGTAATTAATGCAGTAGATAATACAATAGCTAATCACCATTAGGTAATACCTTAATCTATAGGTAAGTAATTAAAGTAACACACCTTGCACCTCGTACACATGTCGCATAAACCTTTATATAGGCTATGACCTATATAAAGACTTAGTGCCACAAATGTATGAACAACACATACGCACGCTGCCCCACCTTCACATACACTCATGCACTTATCATCGTGTTTAGCATCCCTCAACCACATTAAAAGCCCTAGTGCTTGACGTCTCACTCCTAATGATCTTAAGATAATAAAACCTTCCTAAAGTAAAACCTATTGCATCATACCTGATTTGTATCTTATCCTTCTTCGGTGTTCTATCGGTTCTTATTGGAGTCAATTGGATCTTATTTGACTCTTTCCGACCTTTATTTCTTTTGCGGTAGTTTGTTTATACGGTATGTTTTTATGCGCTAGCTTACGCGAGATTCGAGAAAGAGCTGAAGATCAAAGAACTCAAGGACGAGCCAGAAGACATCGACTTCACGGCTTAGACGAAGGACTGAAAGACTCCGGCATCGCAGTGAAAGAAGACTTGAAGACATCGACTTCGTCGAAAAGAGTGAAGACATCGACTTCGTCGAAAAGAGTGAAGACTTGGAACTCAAAGATTGGGATAGCGTTTGTCAGGCAAGCTCTACTTTTCCTTGATCATGATTGAACCTACTGTTTTCGCAACGCACCTATATGACCTATTCTCGTACTATGCATTACTTGTTATTTTACTGATTGTGTAGTTATGGTCCTACTTGCTTATTGATATTGATGTCTGTTACTTGGGCGTTAATATCAGAATCCTTGTTTACCCTTGTTTACCCTGTCACCTTGATAACCCTAGGATACCCTATCATTTAATGCTTTTATTTAAATGATGGCGTGATTACCTTTCTACTAGTTATGCTTAGGACCCCTCGCAATGTTTACATTGCCACACCACACTCACATATCTACTTTTATAAATGTGTTAAATGAGTTTGGTGGTGTGTGTGATAATTAGGGTTGGGAGTAGCACAACTGTGTTAGGTGATGATGATGGTGGCGGTAATGATGGGATGGATATGGATCGAGGGCGAGGCCACTGTGCTCGGAGAAGATGATGAACGTGTGATAGTCCACCTTATGTGGAATGTTTGGTGCTCGCCCTGCCACATAAGGACCGGTTCTTGTGACTGTAAGCATGATGATTCTTCCCGTACAACCACGGAACCTGTTATGGGCAGGACTTTTTCCTACCTTCTTGGTACTCCTGCAAGCAAGTTTCACCTGGTGGCTGGTAGTGGCAAACGGATGTTAGGAGCAACTTATACTGTACCTCGGGCATGAATACCCGCACTTTTGGCCAATGGTGTCGCTCACCTCTTTGTTATGTGGAATGCTCCTAATCCTCGTGGTGGGCTTGTGGGACTACTCGGAGAAGATGGATTAAGCGTTACGTATCCTCTAGCTAAGGGTGCGTAGCCTGTGGGAAAAGATGTACAACCTCTGCAGAGTAAAATTCAATCGATTGGACGTTGTCACGGCATATGACACATCTATGTTATGAGATCACATTGATTAGCCACTTACTATTCCTTGGCGCGTGAGTGGGTGTATAGACGCCCGTGTTTTGGAAGTGATGCCGGGTCGGTAAGACCATTGAGGTCTGAAGGCCCAACTAAAACTTGGGAACTGGCGGGAATGTTCATACTCCCCCAGGGCCAACCAACTAAAATACTGACAATCAAATCCTCTGTTTTATCTATGACCCTTGATTGCTCAAACCCTGCATTAAATGTGCTTTCTGCAAATGAGCCATTTAGCCTAATCCTTGCTAAGACTAAATATGCATGTATATATCCCCTTGAGTAGTGTAGGGCTTGCTGAGTACCTTATGTACTCACGTGTTTGCAATTGTTGGTTTAGTAGGAGAAGACTTCGTAGGTGAAGCCGGCGTTTGGGTTTTCGTTCTGCTTCCCAAGTCTGCTTGTGGCTTTGGGCCATGGTTTCCGCTGTCTGCTTTACTGTTAGTTGGACGGATGGACTTGAATATTTATAAATCCTTGTCGTACCGCCACTAATGGTCCCAATCAGGTATACTACTTTATTTACCATTTCGAAGTATGCTTTTGATTATCATATCTGTGTTCTTGTGCGTATCAGCTACTGATCCAGGGACTGATACAGGATGCACAACAGATTCCAGAAATGGGGTCTGACAACCTTTCGCCTGAGTACTTGAGTGAGCTATGTGCAGAGGAGTGATACATTCTTCCTGCCTCAATGATTATGTATTTTACCTCCAAGATTATTGCCTTGGAATAGATTTATTTGTATGAGAGGTTTAGTGATTTGTTGTGTCACATGTCACATTTTTCGTCATATAATTAACTTAACATGACACTATGAAAGGAGTTACGAGCTTCTACGTCTCTATTTGCAGCCATTAAAAAAAGTCCAAATTACCCTTGTATTACTAGAGTCAACAAAACCTTCTAATCTACAAACAAAACTAGTATTTACATAGCCCCCTAAATTCCAAATACCATATTAAATTTTACCTTTTGTTCGAAATGTGATACTCTGGTGGTACCCACAGCAAAAAAAAAAGTCTGGTGGTATGTTTGAGTTGCCACCGTATTCTTCCTCCTTGTTCTCTGCATGCTTTTTCTCTCGAACACGCAGAAGAGCTGCGTATCATTATATTAATAGAAGAAGAGAATACAAAAATAAAAACAAGTTAAATTACATTCGCGGCTTTGAAAAAAAAAACACAACCCGACCTCAAACTGACCACATGGTGAGCTTAAACAACAATGCCCTGAGCATGGCCGGACAGCAAGGATAAGTCATTGGCTCCATCCATGTTTCACCACCTACTTTCCTCCCCTGACATGATCAAGGCCCTAGTAAGATTAGGAGTGGGGTGGGGGGTGGGCGCTATCGAACACACACTCATTGTTCTCTGCATGCTTTGCTAGCCATTGCCATCGAAGGTAGAGCCAAAAGGGGAGCGCACGACAGGCACATAGGGTTTCCACATGCTCGTTGAATCGAAGGTGCAAAACAGGCTTGTTAGAGGCCTACCGTCACCCTTTTGTGATATCTCATTGAAGCTCAAGCAATGAAAGAGATCCTGTAGAACAAAGCAATAAATACGTCCTTTGAAAGCAAGGAAGGAGATAGTATTAATAATCATTATTTCATTACTTCTCCAATTTAACTCCTGTGCTCACCCTAGTCTCGCCACGAGTTAAACGAACAATTTACAACTGTAAGCAGACAAGCCAATCATGATTTATCGAACCACGGAACTATTTAGCTAAACTAAAATGCTAAAAAAATGTTTTGACAAGTGAAAAATTGAGTGTCAAAAAAGCTGAAAAAAAACAAAAGGTAGAAAAAAATGATTTGGATCTGAAATGATATTGAAGAAGAACAAGTATTCTCATTTCTTTGTTCATCATTTCTATGCAACAATCATCTTAAAGTAATCACTACTTAATTCAACTGATACTAAGGCAGAAGATATTTTTTTGATGTGATTGTCACAATAATTATTGGTAGGTTTATCAGGTAGAATAAGCATTGTAACGGTGTCATCGATCAAAAGTGTCAAACCAAACATCGTGTCGGCATATATCTTACAATATGCTTATGTCACGTAGACTAAGATAAAATTATTAAATTAAATGTTATAATACACATGACAAGATCCCCACACACCAAACATATGGTTATCTCGTAACATTCAAGAGATACAACTGCGGCCATAGTGGCACATCCATTACTAATTATCTCATGGGAATCATCTTAGGGTTACCTCTATTAAATCTGGTGGCAAAAGATGAGGTTAAACTAGTGAAGGTGTATTTGCAAACATTTTCTTAAAAATGTATAACTAAGTGTATTTTCACTTGCTTATTATTGATTGTAAACTTGCTAGTGACTTTCACAAAACTCACATGCCCTATTTTAAATGCTCTGAGTAACCTAAATTTATATCGTCTTTTTCTATTTTAATAACACTTTGCTATGCTATATCCTAAATGTCATGCGGTTCCTTGCTGCTGCTCATGGGCTACTGAATGGGACGCACATTCTGGCCGCATAGATCACCAGTCGTGCTAAGCACGATGTCATACCCAGAAAACTCTTGTATCGGTCTAGAAAAATTGTAGAACTCCGACAATAGTATTTACGACTGTCATTTTTATAAGAATAACCAGCAAGCTGAACGCCAGAAATATCCCCCCCCCCCCCCCCCCCCCCCCCCCCCCCCCCCCCCCCCTTTTTTTTTGCAAGGGAAACGCTAGAAATATCTGAAGACAGTAATCAACATCTAGAAGCAGGAGAACCGCACAGGTCCTATCCTGGCAACGGAAAGTCGTAAGAACATGAACCTAGCTTTGTGCATGCTTGAGGCCACAAATATTTTTTTTTTCTCTTTCGGATGCTGCTACTTGATAGGTGCGGTCACCAAAGTCGCCATTGACTTCCATATTGATCGCCCAGCACGAAGATTGCTGTCTACTCGCCGAGCATTACACGGCCTTTAGCTCGCTCACAACTGGCTTCATCTTTTTCCCCTACTGCTCCCAGCCTCCAACAACTATGATGACGCGGCAACCCACTTCAATCACCGTTCTGATCATCCCGCTCATTCTGAGTGCTTTCTCCACAACGAGCAACGACCGTGACGAGCGCGGCAGAGACGGGTTACTGCGCCGCCGACCGGCCATACGGCAACCTCAGCGACGGCTCGCCAACCAGGTACCTATCTTCAGTTTCTCCGATCTCCAACCTACTACCGGCGCATAACCATGGAATCAGCACGCTTGATGAGGATCGGAGGATGAGACGGGAACGGAGGATCCGTGGCGCTCCTCGCCCTGCGAAGCCGGTTTGCGTTCATCCATTTGAAACCCGTGATGGTCGGAGCCTGATACCTCCCACGACTCAACAGAGACTAACCTATTGCTATCCCGTCAATGGAAATTATGGCGCGTGCTGCGCATACAGAACCAACCCCTCGCTCCAATCCCCGAATCCTTGGGAACGAGTACAGCTAGTTGCGTCGTGGATGAAACACTACAACACTGAGCCTGGTGTACATTACAGGCGCGTTAGTTATCCTCGCTTCTACTATGAGGACATCGACGATCGCAAGCACAGCGTGGCAGTGTATCCAAGGAGTGGCCGACCTACACAGAGTGAGAGCTCTGGTCAATCTAGAACAAAGTCAGGTGCTCGCGGCAGCGCAACAGAAGGGAACCTCCGTCCTCGTCCGATGGCCTCGGGCCGCAAGCAACACGTCCTTACAGCCGCAGCAGTTGCCGTCGGTTCTGTTTTGCTTGGCCTTCTTTGCACCATTGCAGGTCTCTTGGTGTGGTGCATGCGCAAGAAGATAGGAGAGGAGACGCAAGAACACATACTGCTGCACACTGAACTCTGCCCCTCGGGACCCAGACGGTACAGCCGCGGCGAGCTCGCTGCCGCGACGCACGGGTTCGCCGACGAGGAGAGGATCGGCCGCGGCGGCTTCGGCCCGGTGTACCGAGGGTATCTAGGTGACCTCAACCGTCCGGTGGCCATCAAGGTGCTGTCTCAAGGATCGTCCGTGCAGGGGGCGAAGGAGTTCGAGGCCGAGGTGAGGGTCATGACAAGGCTGAGGCACCGGAACATTGTCGAGCTCATTGGCTGGTGCGATGGCGGCTCAAGGGAGGTCATGCTTGTCTACGAGTTCGTGCCCAACGGCAGCCTCGACAAGCATCTCTATGATCCTCGGAGGGTGCTACCTTGGTCGGACAGGTTTCTCATACTAACCACACAACTTCTGTAGATATCTTTTGAAAAATATCTTTAATGCGTGTTCACGGTACCACAGGTACAGGATTGCGCTCGGCGCGGGCTCTGCCATACTCTACCTCCACACGGAGTGCGATCAGTGCGTCGTGCACGGCGACATCAAGCCTGCAAACATCATGCTCGACGCGTCCTGCAACGCCAAGCTCGGGGACTTCGGCCTGGCCAGGCTCGTCGATCACGAGGCCGACCCCCGAACCACACAGGTCGTGGCCGGGACGCTCGGGTATATTGATCCGGAGTTCGTGAACAGCCGGAGGCCCAGCGCCGAGTCCGACGTCTACAGCTTCGGCATCGTCCTTCTCGAGATCGCCTGCGGCAGGCGGCCGACCACGAGGCAGTCAGACAGGGCCCCGGCGCTGGTGAATTGGGTCCGTGAGATGTACCGCCATGACTCGATTCTTGAAGCGGCGGACCGGCGGTTGGACGGCGAGTTCGACGAGCGGCAGCTGGAACGCATGGTCGTCACAGGCCTTTGGTGCGTGCAACGCGATCAAGGGCAGCGACCTTCGATCGCTCAAGCCATGGATGTCCTGCGACGTGAAGATGTCGAGCTGCCTGTCTTTGGTCCGGAGATGCATGTTGCTGACGCAGTTCGTTCCCTGGAAGAGAGAACTTATAGTGATTTGTCAAGAGAGGACTCCATATTTGAGGAGTCGTCTGCTGAAACAGAGTACCACACCCCTAAGGAATCCACTTATCTGTTGGCGCAAGAATGAAGTGAGATGTATTCCGTACTGTGCACACGGTTGTGGGTTCTTTCACTTTGTTACCGTGGAATTTATACTGGCGTAAAGAGTTTCTAGAGTTCTAAGTTGGTTAGCCACATCTCTATCAGAACTGTGAAAATGTCATCCCAATATTGTAATTCAATTCGTTACTACTGGAACTTGGTAGGATAAGATATATTTGCACAATCACCTGTTTCAGGTATTTGAAATATTCATCGTCTGATCATTTTGTTGTTTCATCAAGTCTGTATTTCTATCTAGTTCTATCATTCGACGTTCTGATTTTTCTAGTTAAGAGTCACTGGGGCAGAGCATGGTGCTGATAGCGGGATATGGTTTAGCTGCAAGAAAATATTAATGCAAAAAGAACTGCAATTGAAAGCAAACTATATTAGAGGCAAAATGCAAGCTTCTATTGATGGCGATTGAGGAACCATGTTGAGATGTGCCATGGTTCATGATGTGATGAGTAATTGACAACGACTTAGTTTGAGTTGACATAGGGTTCGAGTTTGAAATGTGAGAGGTTTGCATGAGCATGTATATTGATTATGTTTATGGCTAACCGGAGTTGGTGAAGGTGATGGAAGTATGGAGGAGATGGAGAAATGTGTTTGCTTGTCTAATGATGTGTAGGTCAATGGAGTCAACTTGATGGTCAACGGCGAGAGGATCGAGAGGAACAAGCGGGAGGCTTGGGTCCAGGCGATCGAGAGGCCGGGTGAGGTCAAGGGTGATCCACACCGTACACGTGGCGGACAAGAAGCACGGAGGGTTTCGCGGTTTGGCCTCAAAACCGTGGAGGTGATGAAGACGGCGGGTTGACCAAGTCAAGAGGCGAACAGGAGGCCGAGTCAAGTGAAGGGTTCTGACGGGCTGGGACGAGAAGACTTGACGGCAAGGTTCGCGGGACGAGGTGACACGCGTCGACATCGAGGTGGTTTCCCGGTTTATGCCTCAAAACCGGCGGGCGGACGGTTTCCCGGTTTGGGCCTCAAAACCGGCGGCGGCGCATGGTGGTGTACATGGCACCATCGTGAAGGTTACGTCGAGGCGAAGCGAAGTCGTGAAGGGCCCGATGGCGTTCGGGCGAAGGAAAAGAGTTGGACGATTTTGCCTCTAGTGGTAGGTGGGAGTATGTAATACCTTAGGGGTATGTTGGGAAAGAGAAAATGCCCATATAGGGAGGTGGAGTTGGCTGGCCACCTTAGAGCCTTGAGGGACCAAGTCATTTGCATCTAGAGGATAGGACTAGCTAGGGGAGAGCTAGAGAGAGATGAGAGGAGAGGGAACAAGGTGAGAGTTTGTATCTTCAACTTTCAACAAGAGAGGGAGGAAGAGGGCGGCGCCCTAGCTTTGTACCTATGGATTTCGTGATTGAATCAATGGAATGAAGTTTGTTTGAATCAATCTCGTGCTCTTGTTCTTCCTCCCCATCTAATTCCCGAATTTATCTTTTTCCTCATTTTCGGAGCTATTTCGGGTGATTTTTCGATCTCCTTTTGGCTGCGATTTGGGATGGTTTTCTTGGATGGATTCGGTGCTAGGATGTGTGGGAACATGCCTTGAGTGATCTCGTTCAAGATCTCCCCACGAGTACCTCGAATTTGTGGATTTCGTCCAAGTTTGACCAAACCCTTGTTCTTGCACGTGATCTGAAATTCGATGGGATTTGGTTGGGTTTTTGGTATGGATCCACTTGGATGAGGTTCCCAATCTTGTCACGCACCTAGGGTTCAAGTTTGGTGATTTTTGGAGGTCGTTTGATTGGGTTTCGGATTTTGGAGCAACCGGTCGCGTGTTTTTGTTCTTGCTGTTCATCGCCTACCGGAGTATCCGACCGAGTACCGGAGTATCCGGACCTGGTACCCGACCGGACTATCCGACACATTACCGGAGTATCCGGACCTGATACCTTCCGGAGTATCCGGCACCCTACCGGAGTATCCGGACCTGGTATCCGACCGGAGTATCCGACACCTCACCGGAGTATCCGATAGCGGAGTATCCGACAGGTTACCGGACTATCCGGTGGAAGGTCTCGGTTGGATTTTCATCGGTCCATCTCGTGGAGTGCGTGTTCGCTTGTTTTGCTTCCGCAAGTATTCTTACATCATCTTTGATCACTCCTAGGGTCAGCACAACACTCCTCATGTGTGTGTGATCTTGGTGATCATTCTTGAGGCGGGTTGGGACATAGGCCGAATTCTTTGCAAGAATTTTTATCGGCTCCCATTCACCCCCCCTCTGGTCGCCTTCTCGGTCCTTCAATTGGTATCAGAGCCGGTTTGATCACGTGTTGAGCTTAACCGGCTTTGTGATCCGAAGGCGACATGGAGAAAGGTGCGATCAAGCTCTTGGTCTTCGATGGGGAAGATTTTCCCTATTGGAAGTCTCGCACTCAAGCCTATCTCATGAGTCAAGGCATTGGGATATGGACCATTGTGCAAACCGACTACGAGATTCCAGAGAACATGGAGACGGCGCAGCAAGGTGCGATCGCTCAATTCGATAACAATTCTAAAGCTGTTAACATCCTGCTTTCCGCCATCGGTAGAAAGGAGTACGATCGCATTGCTCACCTTAAGACTGCTCATGCCATATGGGAGACGCTTTGCTCCTATCATGAAGGCACTAACCAAGTTAAGACCATGCGTAGAGATTCGTACAACAAGCAGTACCAGACCTTTGCACAGCTGCCTGGCGAGTCGCTAGATGCTACGTTTGCTAGATTCGAGTCCATAGTGTGTCATCTCAGGGCGTGTGGTGATCTTGTTTACACTGACAATGAGCGTGCTAAGCAATTGCTTTACTCACTAGATGAGAACACTTGGGGTGTGAAGATCTCCGCACTGGAGGAATCCCCTGACTTTGGCACACTCACCTGCGAGCAGCTCTATAGCAAGCTCAAGTCTCACGAGCTCTCTAGGAAGTCTCGTCCGAACCACAATGCATCCACTAGTATGGCTTTGATGACTGACTCTCATGGTAATGCATCTTATGGGACTAACCCCTCTCACAAATCTACTTTGGAGTTTGCTCTTTCTTCCTTGGTTGCAGCTTCAGATGAACAGGTGGAGTCCCTTCCGGAGGAGGATCTTGCCTTGCTGATCAGGAAGTTCAAGCGCTCCTTCAACAACAGAAGAGATAGGAGAGGTGGTGATCCCCGTGGCTGCTACGAGTGCGGCGATCCTCGTCACTTCATCGCCGACTGCCCCAAGCGGAAGAAGAAGTTCGACTACACCGACCGCCAAGAAGAAGAACCCAAGAAGAAGAACAACTTCTCCAAGAAGGGCAAGAACACTAAGAAGAAGATGGCGAAGGTGTTCGCAAGGGCACTTGTGGCTTCCCTCAGCGACGTCGACTACTCTACGGGCGATGACATCTCAAGCGCTGAGGAGGAGATGGAGAAGCCGGAGAAGTCAAAGGACAGGAAGAAGACTTCCGACTTCACCGGGCTCTGCTTCATGGCAAAGGATGATCCCTACTCCGACTCCGACTCCGAGACAAGCAAGGTATCACAAACTCGTGAGGAGCTCATCTTTCGAAATGAATACTTGCGTAATGCCTTGTTTGAGCAAGATAAGAAGTTAGTTGAGGCTGTGCGCAAAAATCGTAAGCTAAAGTCCGAGCTTGAAAGTACCAATGTTGATCTTGCTTTTCTCAAGTCTTGTGTTGATGAGGATAGGGTGGTAGAGTGTGAGTCTTGTGATGTTGTCATGAATGATCTAGTCTCTCTGAAGGATGTGCATGCTCAAGTTGCCAGTCAGCTTGAGAGTGCTTTGAAAGAGCTAGAGGAGCTCAAGGCTCGACCTCTACTCTTGGGTGTTTGTAAGACTTGCCCTAAGCTCACACATGACTTGGATAGTCAATTGTCCAAGGTCAAAGAGCTAGAGGCAAAATTGCTAAGTGGTCCTCGTGGAACACCACCACCGTGTGTTGTGTGTGCCTCTTTGAAGATTGATCTTGTCACCACCAAAACGAGAACTTAAAGCTATCCCAAGAAGTCGAATACCTCACCACTCGCCTCACAAGAACCAAAGAGAGTGAGAAGAGAATTGAGAGTGACTTGCTGAGGGTTAAGGAAGGTTCAACTCAAGGATACAACTTGGGTTTGGGTTATGAGAGGTGTGAGAAGGAGAGTGACAATGTGGGTAAGTTTGTACCAAGCTTCAACCTCCAAGATGAGAGTGAGAAACTTAAACCCACTGACACCTACTACCCATCAAACCCAAAGCCATCCTTTAACCCAAGAGAGGTCAAGAAACAAAAGCAACAATCCAAACCACCTACACAACCAAAACCAAAACCCAGGAATGTGTTTACTTGCATGTTTTGTGGTAGGGATGGTCATTTGGATGAGTTTTGCTTTAGAAGGAAGAGAATTGAAAGGAGGCAAGCTGAGTTAGCTAGGAATGCAGTCTATCATTCCTATGTTGACTATCCGCCTCACACTCCTTCTCGTGCTTACAGTGGACTTGGTCATCGCTCATATGACTTTGGTTCACGAAACAGAGGATTCGAGTCGCGATGCTTTGATGGCCCACGTTTTCCCTTTCGTGGTGTTCATCCCCAGCGTGGATATAGTCATCCCTCATATGACTTGTATCCCCATGACATGAGGAGTGAGTTTGGACGCTTTGACGGTCCACATCGTCCCTATCGTGGTACTCGTCCCGTGCGTTCCAATGATCAAGTGCATAGAACTGTTTTTACTTCTGCAGGTCGTGTGGTTAGGTGCTGGATTCCTAAAGCTTATCTCTCTAACCCCAGCACTGAGTCCTCGATCTTTTCTTCACGTTCTATGTAGGTAGCGGATGGAGGCCTGGAGGACAAGTGGTTGATGGACTCCGGTTGTTCGCGCCATATGACCGGTGATCCTAGATGGTTCTCCAGCCTCACCCTCGTGAAGCAAATTGACTATGTGACATTCGGGGACAACAAAAAGGGTAGGGTAAAAGCAATTGGCGCTGTCAAGGTAAATGACTCATTCACTCTCAAGGAAGTAGCCCTAGTAGAGCATCTCAAGTACAATCTACTTTCTGTTTCTCAGTTGTTGGATGATGGCAATGAAGTGATCTTTAAGAGGAATGCATCTCGCGTTGTTGATTCGACTGGTGCTTTGATTTGCAATATTTCTCGAATTGACAGAGTTTTCCGTGCTGATTTTGTTTCTTCTTCTGGTTCTCACAAGTGTTTGTTCGCTCAACCTTCTTCTGAGCTTTGGACATGGCATAGGAGACTGGGTCACATGAGTTTTGACTTGTTGTGTCGCTTAAGTGGCCTAGGATTGATCCGAGGATTGCCTAAGCTCAAATTTGAGAAAAACCTTGTTTGTGCACCTTGTCGTCATGGCAAAATAGTTGCCGCTTCTCATCCACCAATCAATTTGGTGATGACTGAGCAGCCTGGGCAATTGCTTCACATGGACACTGTTGGTCCTGCTCGGGTTCGTTCAGCTGGTGGGAAGTGGTATGTTCTTGTGGTCGTTGACGATTTTTCTCGCTACTCTTGGGTCTTCTTTCTTGAGAGTAAGGATGAAGTGTTTCATCACTTTCGGAGCTTGGCTTTGAGGTTGTTCAAGGAACTCCCTGGTGCACTACGAGCTATCCGCAGTGATAATGGCACCGAGTTCAAGAACTCCTCGTTCAGTGCTTTCTGTCTTGAGAATGGTCTTGAGCACCAATTCTCTGCACCTCGTGTTCCTCAGCAAAATGGCATAGTTGAAAGAAAGAACAGAACCCTTGTTGAGATGGCCCGGACGATGCTTGATGAGCATAGGACTCCGAGGCGGTTCTGGGCTGAAGCCATTAGCACCGCTTGCTATGTTTCTAATCGGGTTTTCTTGCGCTCAATTCTTAATGTGACTTCTTATGAGCTACGTTTTGGGAGGAAGCCAAGTGTTTCTCATTTGCGTACTTTTGGTTGCAAGTGCTTTATTCTCAAGCGTGGCAATTTGGATAAGTTTGAGTCAAGAACTTCCGATGGCATTTTTCTTGGTTACACCCCACATGGTCATGCTTATAGGGTTTTGAACTTGGAAACTAACACAATCGTGGAGTCCTGCGATGTAACCTTTGATGAATCTATGCCTTGTACAAGTGGTGTTGTTGAGTGTGCAGGTGACAGGGAAATGGAAGAGAGCATCTTTGTAGACGGTGATCTACCGGCTCCAGGTGAAGATGAGGATGAACCACTACTTCCTACTACTTCGCCTGCTCCTGAGCCGGTCCCTGCTTCCACAGTTCAAGCAGAGGGTCCCGTAGCATCTACATCCTCTTCGGCGGCCGTCGATCCAGCTCCAGCCGTCGTCGAGCAAGCCCCAGCTGTTGTTGAAGGGGAGGTACGCTCCGAGAGAGAGGCCCCTCGACACATCCAAAGTCGACATCCTCCCCACCAAATGATCGGTAATCTAAATGAAAGGACAACAAGGTCGAGGTCTGCTCATCTCGCATGCTTTACAAATTCTGCGTTTGTTGCCTTCTTTGAACCTCGAGATGTTGGACACGCTCTTTCTGATTCCGATTGGGTCAATGCCATGTATGAGGAGCTAGAAAACTTTGAGAGAAACAAAGTCTGGACCCTTGTTGAGCCTCCTCCCAATGTGAATGTGATAGGAACCAAGTGGGTGTTCAAGAACAAACAGGGTGAGGATGGTCTAGTTGTGAGAAACAAAGCTAGGCTTGTGGCTCAGGGGTTTAGCCAGGTTGAGGGTTTAGACTTTGGGGAAACCTTTGCTCCTGTAGCGCATCTAGAAGCCATTAGAATCTTGCTAGCCTTTGCTGCGTCTAAGGGCTTCAAGCTTTACCAAATGGATGTCAAAAGCGCTTTCCTAAACGGCTACATAGAGGAAGAGGTTTATGTCAGGCAACCCCCAGGCTTTGAAAATCCCAAGTACCCAAACCGAGTATACAAGATTCAGAAGGCTTTGTACGGGCTAAAGCAAGCACCCAGGGTATGGTATGCTAGGCTGAAAACCTTCTTGCTAGAGCGCGGGTTTGAGATGGGGTGTGTGGACAAAACCTTGTTTACCCTCAAGCATGGCACTGACTTTCTTTTGGTTCAGATATACGTGGATGATATCATCTTTGGTGGTTCATCTCATGCTCTTGTGTCTAAGTTTCAGGCAATGATGGAAAATGAGTTCATGATGTCCATGATGGGTGAGCTGACCTACTTCCTTGGTCTTCAAATCAAGCAATGCAAGCAGGGTACCTTCATTCATCAAGCCAAGTACACGAAGGACTTGATGAAGAAGTTCGACATGTCGGATGCCAAGCCCATGTCGACCCCGATGGCCACTTCCACCGTGCTCGATCCGGATCTTGATGGTGAAGCGGTGGACCAGCGGGAGTACCGGAGCATGATCGGCTCCCTCTTGTACCTCACGGCGACAAGGCCCGACATACACTTCGCGGTGTGTCTTTGTGCTCGCTTCCAATCTTCACCAAGGGAGTCTCATCGTCAAGCGGTGAAGCGCATCTTCAGGTATCTCAAGTACACCCTTGAATTCGGCATTTGGTACTCTGCATCATCTACACTTTCTCTTTGTGGTTATTCGGATGCGGATTTTGCTGGGTGTCGAGTTGATCGGAAGAGCACTTCGGGTACTTGTCATTTTCTTGGATCTTCTCTTGTTTGTTGGTCTTCTCGCAAGCAATCTGGCGTAGCCCAATCCACAACCGAAGCTGAGTATGTTGCTGCTGCTAGTTGCTTATCCCAAATCCTATGGATGACTTTCACTTTGAGGGACTATGGGTTAACCTACAAGAGTGTTCCACTTATGTGCGACAATACTAGTGCCATATGCTTATCCAAAGACCCTATCCTACATGGGAGAGTCAAACACATAGAGGTGAGATACCACTTCTTGAGAGATCATGTTGCCAAGGGGGACATCGAGCTTACATACATTGATACCCACAACCAATTAGCCGATATCCTCACCAAGCCCCTAGACGCCGAGCGCTTTGCATTTCTTCGGGGGGAACTTGGTGTTTGCTATCCTTATGGCATTGTTTGAGGGGGAGTTGGCTTCTTTGTAAATATGTATCTTACTTTTCTCGCATTTGCATTGCATTGTAAGATAAGCATCATGTATAATATGCATCTTTAGAAGAAGCTTCAACCTTTATGTCTCCTTGTATTTATTGTTGCTATGATTGAGATTGAGCTAAGTTGTGTGATTGCTAGTAGCATGCTTTTAAACTTAGGCTCTTTTAGATAGTATGGCATAGTTTCATTTGAGCAAGCTAGCTAAACCTTGAGATGAAAATTGACTTTTGTGAGGCTTATGATCTATGCATGCCTATGTTGTTCACCATGTATATGCTTGTTTTTATCCTTGTCAAGACTTGTTTTAAGGCTAGAATTAGAAAATGTCTTGACTTCGGCAACTTATTGTTTGGGGGATGGACTTTGGCAAATGTTTAGCTCATGATGGGACTTTGGGGGACAAATGTCCTTTTGCCAAAAGGCATACTCATTTGCTTCTTGTGCTTAATTTCTAAAATCAATTTGATCTCTTGTGCAAAATGCTAAAAATCCAATACGGTGCCTTGAAGCCTCGGGGTGTTTGCCGTAACCAGTCGTGCGACCCTCCGCTTGGATAAAAGGTTACTTGAGATGAAAAATAAAAGACAAGTAAAAGCTTGCAATCTTCACTTGATCAAATTGAGTCTTTGTTGCATATGTGAGCGTTTGTCAAAGCACATCTTTCCGAATGTTTGTTGCTTGAGTTGAGATTGACACTTGCTAGTTTTCATGGATTCACTTAATGCTTGTTTTGCCTTGGATAGGGAAGATCATACATGTGGTGACCATGCTTTTCATGATATAGCAAATTTGAATCTATCTTGCTCAATTTAATCTTCATGCTTAGCTTGTCTAGCTCTTTGTTTTTGTGCTATGCTCTCTATTATGGCCTTCGTGCAATTGTGAGCTCATACTTTTACACTTCAAGGTTCTATGCTTGTTCATAGCAATGATAAATGCTTGTTGACATGATTTTTGAAGCTTGGTAGGATTCCCACCTCATGCATTGCATTTTTGGCTCTCTTGTATCTTGATGAGTTCATTGCCAAAGGGGGAGAAATATCGATAAGTTTGCATCTCAGATAGATATCAAGGGAGAAACTACCTTTGAAATGCTTTTGGGGGAGTTTTGGTCGAAAATGCATCTTTTCTTGTTTTCAGGACAGAAACCCCCCACCGGACTATCCGGTTGTCTACCGGACTATCCGGCCACCGGATCATCCGGCCCAGTACCGGATTATCCGCGCATTTCGCATTGCATGAGAAGTTGCACCACTTCAGGGGGAGTTTTTCTTTAAACCCTTTTGTTCTGACTTTTTCCTGAGTCTTTGTGGATCTTTGCGACTTTGTGCCGCTTTCTTCGCCAACTCTTGGCTTTTGTGATCCTTTGCTACTTGATGGTCATTTGCTTCCACTTTTCTTGGTTTGGACCATCTTGTTAGTTTTCTTGTTTTCGTATTTCAAACTTTGGATTCTTGAGATCGGTGTTGTTGTCAATGTACTCATCAAGGGGGAGATTGAGGAACCATGTTGAGATGTGCCATGGTTCATGATGTGATGAGTAATTGACAACGACTTAGTTTGAGTTGACATGGGGTTCGAGTTTGAAATGTGAGAACTTGAGGTTTGCATGAGCATGTATATTGATTATGTTTATGGCTAACCGGAGTTGGTGAAGGTGATGGAAGTATGGAGGAGATGGAGAAATGTGTTTGCTTGTCTAATGATGTGTAGGTCAATGGAGTCAACTTGATGGTCAACGGCGAGAGGATCGAGAGGAACAAGCGGGAGGCTTGGGTCCAGGCAATCGAGAGGCCGGGTGAGGTCAAGGGTGATCCACACCGTACACGTGGCGGACAAGAAGCACGGAGGGTTTCGCGGTTTGGCCTCAAAACCGTGGAGGTGATGAAGACGGCGGGTTGACCAAGTCAAGAGGCGAACGGGAGGCCGAGTCAAGTGAAGGGCTCCGACGGGCTGGGACGAGAAGACTTGACGGCAAGGTTCGCGGGACGAGGTGACACGCGTCGACATCGAGGTGGTTTTCCCGGTTTATGCCTCAAAACCGGCGGGCGGACGGTTTCCCGGTTTGGGCCTCAAAACCGGCGGCGGCGCATGGTGGTGTACATGGAGATATCATATTGTCGCCCTATGGACGGGCGACAGGAAGCAAAAAGGACAGCGTGGGGCCCAGTCGCCCACGGGGTGGGCGACAAGAGCCAGTCGCCCATCCATGGGGCGACAAAGAGCCAGTCGCCCCGTATAAGGGCGAGAAGGTATAGTCGCCCGTAGCGCGGGCGAGTAGCCAACTGCTTTTTTTTTTCCGAAATTTATTTACCGCATGTACTTTTTTTTTTCTCATTTATGTTTCATAGATTACCATTTATGTGAGTTTATTTTATGTGCAATCAAAATACTGTGCAAACGTATGTGCAATAAACAAACTGTGCAATGAACGAGCTGTGCAATGAAATAATGTGCAAGAAATGTACTGTGCAGTCGACATCTGTGCATCCGAAAAAAGGTACGATATTTAGGCTCGATACATAGAGTGAAGTACAACAAAGATTTCAAATACCGGTTGCAATGGCATGTACGGAACACGTGACGACTACTATCATAGTTGTGTTCCGCTCTAAACCTAACATGCCTTAGGGAAAAATAAATAATAGGAACAACAAACATGCATGGCTTCTACTTAGGCCCCCTTTGTGCCCGTCGAGCTTCCTCGCGCCATGCAGCTACTTGTTGAGCATGGCGTTGATGAGCTTCTTCCTCACGCTGTTGACTTCGTGCCATTGCACGCTGGCGTGTTTGCTCTTCACGGCGGCTACGTTCATCCATTGCTGCCTTGATCCTTTGCTCCATTAGTTCCTCCCTTGTAGGTTGGGCGTGTTGAATGTTTTGTTCCCTTTGCCCTCTAGTTGGACGTGCCTGTTGGAGCCTTTCATGGTCAGCCATCCTCATGAGGTATTCACTTGTGGTTTCGGCTTCGATGGCTGCACGAGTAGCATTTAGCGTGCACCCTGAACGGACAATGAGTGAACACGCACTTAACGTCATACAGTTTCCTGCTGGACTTAACAACTACAAAGGACCTCTTCACCGACAGAGACCAGTACTTCACAGCATTCATCACATCATCCTTGTCTTTGTACATAGCTCCCTCTGTCACCTCATTCCCGTGGTACTCCATGGGACGGAGTACCCTTCATTGATAATCAGATTTGCAAAATTTTGATTGTTCCACTCAGCTGGGACTGGAATCTCATTCTCGTCGTCTGAAGAGTCAACTTCGGGAAGATTCTCATACTCCTCGTCGTCCCTCCTCATCTCCTCAACTATGTGTTCTATCCGCTCCCCTTCGTCTGCTTCACCCATCGGTTCCACAGATGCCAGATTCTGTTCACCCTCCTCAATTTCTGTCTCGCGATCCTCTTCATCCTCCGTGTCTGGCCTACCTACCTCGTCCACGTCCACGGCATCTACCTCAACTACCTCCTTTAGGTATGCCTGAGCAAGGAGGACGAGAGGCCACCCACGTTCTACAGCCTTATCCACATATTTTCTCCATGTTGATGTTGCATTCAAAGGTATTAACTCCCAGTAAAACCCCTCACGTGCACGGCTAACCATGCCCATCAGGTTCAATCCGTGTTGGTCTGTATCCAGCTGAAACAGCCGCATCAACCAATTGTACACACCCTTAATTGTCCTTTCATTTGGCCTTGTGATTCCTCTACAAACTGACGGAAACCCTGATAGATCAACCCCATGTACCCCACGAACAATATCCCCTTCTCTATAATAAATTTGAAACACTATTTTATCTGACATACCTGTCAAACATCGAGATTATTATTTATTTTCGTATTTGTCACGTACTAATCAAAATTAACTACCTTTTATACTGACTATCGTACTTGCTTATAATACATCTAGATATTGCTTATAATTAATATAAACCCTTTTTTAAAAATATGATACGTCTATATATTAATATATCTATACCTATCTTACAGAGTAATACATCTACAACACTAGTAAGTAAATATTAATACCACTATATAATACTACACTATTTATTTAAATACCATAATACCAAACTATTTAAATACTGGCAAATATTATAATGCTGTTATTTAAATAATAGCAAATACTATAATGCTACACTATTTAATGCTACATTATTTAAATCTAGATCTAGCTTAAATACTATAATGCTACACAATATAATGCTACACTATTTAAATACTATAATGCTACTAACTCTAAATCTGGCTTATAACAATCTAAACCTACATCTGTATCTATGGTATTAATACGACTATATTATACTACACTATTTATTTAAATACTAGTAAATCTAGATCTAGCTACATCTAAAACTATATTTATAACTACTCATACTCTAACTATTATACGAATCGAAAACTTACCGAAGTTACGAAACGTCGGACAGCACACCGCAACCACCTCCTTCTCCCCTCTTCTCTCTTTCCTTCTCTTCTCCTCTCTTCCCTTCTCCTCTCCCTCCCTTTCTGCTCAACGCGGCCGAGGCCGAGGCCGGAACGCGCGCGGTTTATAGTGGGGCGTCTTGTCGCCCGACCGTTGGGCGAGTGGACCCTTGTCGCCCGACCGTTGGGCGACTGGGACCCACCACGCGCTCCCGCCGCGCCTTGTCGCCCGTTAAACGGGAGATTCGAGTCCTTGTCGCCCGTTCCACGGGCGACTGGGACCCACCGCGCGCGCGCCGCGCCTTGTCGCCCGCCGGACGGGAGATCTGCTCCCTTGTCGCCCCACTAAGGGGCGACTGGGCCCCACCGCGCGCGCCCCGCGCCTTGTCGCCCAACTAAAGGGTGATTTGCGACCTTGTCGCCCGCCGAATCGGCGAGAATATCTTATCGCCTTTCATCTTGGCGATTGGGCGACTAGTTTTGCAAATTTCGAAAACGAGCGGTTATTAATAAAAATATAATAAAAAATCGATTAAAAAAAAAAAATCCCCCATCCATATAGGATCCACGATCCTTGGAGGCCGGAACCGGTGGCCCATGATATCGTTACTGGGCTGGACTAAGGGGCGGCGGCTAAATCCATTTTGAGAAGGCAGGCTCGGATGACGGACGGGTGCTTCTCAAAAAAAAAAAAAAAAAAAAAAAGATGACGGACGGGTAGCCGCTAATGAGTGACCCAGCCAACCTGCACATAGACATTTTGGCACAAAATTCCTGTACAATACTATATAGCCCCTTAACATTAACTTTGAGGTTTGTGCTAAGAGCGAGCAGATGGTTTTGCCTTTTAAATTATATATGATGTGTTTAAGATTATTACAAGTAAAATATACGTGCTATATAAATATATTTCTATCCAAAATATATTTAGACCGTTACAACATCGAAATTATGCATGGACAAACAAGTAGACAACAGTAATGCTGTCCAAGTAACATACCGTACCGAGCCAGTAAGATTTTTATGCGCATCGATCATCACTCAACATCTAGAAGACGGATTGAATATCCTTTGAAGTGCAGTACTTAGTGTCAGTAGATGCATCAAAGAAGCAGCGTATTCCCCTCCAAGGATCGCGAACTGAGTCAGGAGTATGCACGGCTAGGTCAACGACTGGCAGCGCGTCGTCAGCACGTCGCAGGACGTCCACGGCTTGCGCGCGCGATCGACGGCCATCGGCTCCGATCGCCCTGCGCGCACCAAAAGGCGGCGTACACGTGACGTCCACACGCATCATCTGCCACTCGCCGTCCAGCCGGCGATCCGCGGTCCGCTGTGCAGCAGCATCGATCGCGGCTTCATCGTTTAATTTGACTGTACCACAGCCGATGTCGGTCGCTTGCCGCGGGCAAAATATCGAGGAGCACGACACCGAAACATCGATCGGCTTCCGGCTGTCAGTTCGATACGACGATAGCGTCCTGTGGTGCTGAGACCAGAGGCCAGCCTGAGGAACGCGCTTCCCTTCATCCAGCTTCTTGCGTACGCACCACAACAAAAGTCCTGCAACGGTGCCTAAAAAGGTCAAGAAAAAACCAAGCTGAAAGCGATTATGCGTTCCTTGCGGGCCAGGATCCTTCGACGCTAATTAAGGAGCTTAGATTTGACCGCGGCATCATTGTCACCTTGTAAACAATAATTTCCTGAACACCGCTTACTGTGTAGAAAGAGAGTGAATTTTGAAGGAGTCGTTGCTGAGAGAGAGACAGAGGGACTCGGTGATCGTGGAAGTAATAAGGATTCAAACTCAACTACTCAACTGGATTAATGCAAATTTCGGGCCCGGACTAATAGATGTTGATTCCATCAACTAGCAGACACAGCCAGAAGGTGGCCGGAAGAAGACACTGACGGAGACTGACTTAGCTAGCCGAAATAAAGGGAAGAGCTTTTCTAGTCCGTCCCAACAGTCCCCATGGTGTGGTGGTGGTATCTAGTGTTTTTTTGCATCCCTGTAGCACCTGCTTCTGCTTTCTCATTCGCATTCAACTTTTCCACCGCTCCGACGAGCCCCTGCGGCAACCATCTCCAGTGCCGGGGCGACGCGTCCTTGAGTAACCATGTGATGGAGCTGACGAGAAACGACATCACGGGCAACAGCGAGCACAGCGTCGGCCGCGTGTGGTACGCGCGGCCGGTGCCGCTCTGGGACGCCGCCGCCGGCGAGCTGGCCAGCTTCGACACCACCTTCACCTTCACGATCACGCCGGACAACAGATTCTACAAGAACCCCGACGGGTCACCAAACACCGGCGACGGGATGGCCTTCTTCCTCGCGCCGTACTCGACCGACGCCGTCCTCAGCAGCGGCGACGGCGGCGGGCTCATCGGCCTCTTCAACGACACCAACAAATACAACGCCACGGGTGACGGCCAGGTCGTCGCCGTCGAGTTCGACACGTACCCCAATTGGGACTGGGAGAAGAGCTACCAGCATGTCGGTATCGACGTCAACTCCATCAGGTCGGTGGCGTACAAGGATACGAGCGGCAAGACCAACCTCACATCCGGTACCATGATGACCGCAACGATCGGCTGCGACAACCGGACCACGCTTTTGGCCGTCGAGTTGAATATTGACGGTGCCTTGTACCTCGTCAAAGCGACGGTTGACTTTACGACAAGCTTGCCGGAGAAGGTTGTGGCTGTGGGCTTCTCTGCTGCCACCGGCTCATCTGCCGAGCTGCATCGAATTTTATCTTGGTCTTTCCACTCCACACTTGAGGAGAAAGCAACGCCTCCTGCACCAGGACTACAGCCCTCTAAAAAACTGCAAGTCAAGGTACTAGTTCCTATACTTGCTGTGTCGGTCTGCGCAACTGTGGGTGTGCTCGTATGGCTGTGGCAGAAGCGAAGAAGAAACGCACAAGGGCACGAAGCACTCAACGACAGCGATTCCGACGGGCAAGACGGCCACGATGCTGATTTTGAGAGAGGGGTGGCCGGGCCGAGGCGGTACCGCTACCGCGAGCTCGCCGCTGCCACTGGCGACTTCAACCTATTCGTGGATGTAAAACTATATATACAAGAGATGGTTGTTTTAGTTGTCTCAAAGGAGTACCATACTTTCTTTAGTCATGGATGTAAAAAGGAATATTTATGAGTTGCATGGTAACTACAACTCCTATAATGATGTGAAAGTCGTCTCATACTCCTAAATTTTAGCACATGAGGTAGTTGCCTCGCGAAACAACCGCCTCTTTCTCTCATCTCCCTCTCTCTCTCTTCCATGTCATAAAAAATTCTATGTGCCAACGCATGAGACGGGCTATGAGACTGTCTATGTGTAGCGTTGTACCTGCCTTAAGGGCATCCTGCGTATCCGGCCATGCTTGTGCGACAAAAGAAGAATTGAAGACCAACTCCGTGGATACTGGATTCAGAAACTTTCCTGCGCTAACTAATAGCTAGCCATACATGCACATCCTGGCCAACAATCAGTGGCAAAAAATTTAGTTCCTTTTTGATAATGGGGTGCTATCAACAGCTCAATGGAAAAGATCTTTTAGGCATGAACTTGCTCTTGTGTCACACAGAGCAAAAGCTAGTGGAAAACTTATTGGATAATTGGCTGAGTAGTCTCTTATATTTTTATCGTTAGGGTCTTTTTTTGGGCCTGAGGACTTGTAGAATGTAAATATTAACCCCTTTTAATAGAAACATACAGTGGGGCCTCCCCCACTTGCTCCTTCAAAAAAAAAAAAGAGCTAGAGGGAAATGATGGGGGGTGGGGGGCTGACCCTAAAGTATTTGTTCTTTTTCTGGTCTTTTTTGCCTTGTGAATGCATAACTTTAACTATCACCCACAGTTATATTACTAACTTAACCAAGTTTTCTCATTGTTTAGCTTTCTTCTTGAGTGGCCAACAGTGTTCCTTGTACAAATTGTTGTGTCCCTACAGTTTTAACTCGATCATTATCAACAACATTATTCCTACAAAGCTATCACCCACAGTTATATTACTAACTTAACCAAATATATTACAAAATGTTGGCCAGTTGCTAAGAAACTGTCGGGAAAAGGTAGTCTTGTAGTGGTATCAACATGCTTGAATTATTACAAACTGTTTGAGTGTTAGTACTAATTTTAACATGCTTGAATATATTACTAACTTTAACCAAATATATTACAAACTGTTTGAGTGTTAGTACTTGTGACGGGCGATGGCAGTTCCAACCACCCATCCAATTATTGACGAAGAGACATCGGGCAGAAAGCCAGGCACATGAACTGATAGGAGTTGATATGATAATGTTGATAGGACACGTCGATACATTGTTGGTTAGCTGGAGAAATTGACGACGGGCGTTTTTGAACACCCCGGCTTGTGACGGGCGATGGCGATTCCAACTATTTGGCCATCCAATTATTGACGAAGAGACATCGGCAGGGAGCCAGGCACATGGACTGATAGGAGTTGATAATGTTGATTGGACACGTCGATACATTGTTGGTTAGCTGGAGAAATTGACGACGGGGTCAGTCGCCGGTCCTCACGAGTGGCACATGCATGGGTCCTCTGCTGGGGAGCGCCCGCGCCGCCAGCTTGTCCAGATGCGGCGAGAAGCACCGGCAGCTTGTTGTCCTCTGATGTTCGCCGGAGATGGAAGACGAAGAACAAAGGAAGAGCAAGGCAGCGTTTTCGTTATGCATTGCAAACTATCCAAAGCCTAATTACTAGTAGCGACTAGTGGCAGCTAATCCGCTGATAATGCAAGGACCAGGACTTTAGGGTCCTAGTCCGCACGAACCGCAGCTCACGTCGAGACGTGGCCAATTCTTATTGGATTTCGTTTCCGCGTGGCCCCAGAGCATGAAGACTCTGCCGGAGACTTTGACTCGAGAAAGTGAGCTGACTGAACTAGCCAGCCAATAAAGGGCAGAGCTTTCCAGTGCGTCTCAGTAGGTGTTTGGAGATTAGAGACTAAATTTTAGTCCTTAGGAATCTTGCGATTTAGGAGTACTAGATAAAGTCTAATTACAAAACTAATGTTAGAATCCCCGGACTAATTCGCGAGACGAATCTAATGAGGGTAATTAAGACATAATTAGCGACTAGTTACTGTAGCATTACTGTAGCAAATTAGAGATTGATTAGGCTCATTAGATTCGTCTCGCGAAATAGCACCCATCCCTAAAAATGTTTTGTAATTAGACTTTATTTAATACTCCTAAATCGTAAGATTCTCTGAGACTAAATTTAGTCCCAGGTGATCCAAACACCAGTGCGTCTCAAAGCTCCCAACACCCAAGTCCCAAATTCCAATGGTGTGGTACTAGTACTCCCAAGCATCTTCAGAGCGAGTTCCATCGAACAATCTTTTTCAGCAAGCTCCAGCAATGGCATGCGCCAGCCGTCCATCGTATTCCTATGGCCTCGCTTTCCTCTGCATCTACTACTGCATCACCGTAGTACCTGCTTCTGCTTTCTCATTCGCATTCAACTTTTCCACCGCTCCGACGAGCCCCTGCGGCAACGATCTCCGGTGTGAGAACGACGCGGCCTTCGCTAACCATCTGATCCAGCTGACAAGAAACGACATCACGCGCGCCAGCAACGACAGCCGAGGCCGGGTGTGGTACGCAAGCCCAGTGCCGCTCTGGGACGCGGCCACCGGCGAGCTGGCAAGCTTCAACACCACCTTCTCTTTCAAGATCACGCCGGACAAGGACTACAAGAATCCGGACGGGTCGTACAACACCGGCGACGGGATGGCCTTCTTCCTCGCGCCTTATTCGGCCGACGTCCTCAGCAGCAGCGGCGGCGGGGGTGGAAACCTCGGCCTCTTCAACGACAGCAGCCAATTCAATGCGACGGGTGTGGTCGCCGTGGAGTTCGACACGTTCGAAAACCAATGGGACTACAGCCCCCAGCATGTCGGCATCGACGTCAACTCCATTAGATCCGTGGCGTACACGGATACGAGCTTCCTGGCGGGCGGCAAGAACAACCTCACATCCAACATCATGATGACCGCAACCATCCACTACGACAACCGGACGAAGCTTTTGGCCGTCGATTTGGGCATTGACGGTTCCAGGTACAACGTCAACCATACAGTCGACCTGAAATCATTGTTGCCGGACAAGGTGGCCGTCGGCTTCACCGCCGCCGCGGGCTCATCTGCCGAGCTCCACCTGATTTCATCTTGGTCTTTCCATTCCACACTTGAAGAGAAGGTTGTGCCGCCTGCACCGGCACCATCTCACAAAATTTCATATCCGTCCATTTCTGTTCCACCGGTCGAACAAGGGCCCTCTACAAAACTGGTACTCAAGGTACTGGTTCCCACACTTGCTGTGTCGGTCTGCGCAGCTGTGGGTGTGCTCCTCGTATGGCTGTGGCAGAAACGCAGAAGAAACGCCCAACAACACGAAGACAGCGAGTCCGACGAGCAACACGGTGAGGAGGCTGATTTCGAGAGAGGTGTGGCCGGGCCGAGGCGGTACCACTACCGTGAGCTCGCCGCCGCCACCGGCGACTTCAACGACGCGAACAAGCTCGGGAGAGGAGGCTTCGGCAGCGTGTACCAGGGCAACCTCCGGGGTGACGGCGGCGTCGACAAGCACGTGGCCGTGAAGAAGTTCTCGTCGGAGAAGTCGTCTCAGGGGAGGAAGGAGTTCGAGGCCGAGGTGAAGATCATAAGCCGGCTGAGGCACCGTAACCTGGTGCAGCTGCTGGGCTGGTGTGATAGCGCCAAAGGACTCTTGCTTGTCTACGAGCTCGTTCCAGAAGGGAGCCTCGATAAACACATCCATAACAACCCCAGGTTGTTAACTTGGCCAGAGAGGTACGGCGAACAAACTACAGTGTAATTTCTTCTTTAGAATACTTCTAGATCTGTCTCAGTATTTACCACTTTAGCAAGATCCGGATACCTTTGTTACAGAGATTTATTTCCCGCTATCCCTGTAACAACTTGTTTAAAATTCAAACTTGCTTCAATTAATAGGTACAAGATCATTCTTGGGCTAGGGTCGGCGCTGAGTTACCTGCACCGAGATTGGGACCAGTGTGTCGTCCACGGCGACATCAAGCCGAGCAACATCATGCTGGACGCGTCCTACAACACCAAGCTGGGAGACTTCGGCCTCGCCCGGTTGGTCGATCACGAGTCCGGCCCGCAGCTGACGAAGCTCGTGCAGGGCACCGTGGGGTACATCGACCCGGAGTTCGTCAACACGCTGCAGCGGAGCACCCAGTCCGACGTGTACAGCTTCGGCATCGTCATCCTCGAGATCGTCTCCGGGCGGCAGCCCGTGGACCGGTGGGACCCGTCCTTCGCGCTGCTCAAGTGGGTGTCGAGCCTCTACGGCCAGGGCAAAACGATCGAGGCGGCGGACAAACGGCTGCGCGGCGGCGACGACGCCGACGACGACCGGCAGATGGAGCGCGCGCTGGTGGTGGGGCTCTGGTGCGCGCAGACGGACCCCGGGGAGCGGCCGTCCGTCGCGGAGGCCGTGCACGTGCTGCAGTCCGAGGACGCGAGGCTGCCGTCGCTCCCGACGCAGATGCACAAGCTGGCGGCGGAGCCGCCGAGCGCGGTGTCCACCGGCGAGAGTGGTACTGCCTTTAGCAGCTCAGACTCCACCGGCGTACGCTCTTCGGCGACTAGTGGCACCACCCATTCTTCCGGGTCTTTTGGCAACTAATGGATGGTAACCTCCTCGTTCCGTGGCAATCGTGCGATGTGTGTTCACTGATGATTATTCGATTATGTGTGGAGAACTGGTCATTCGTTTAGCTTGCAGATGTCGTTTTCATTATCTTTTCTGTGGACTAATATACTCCATTTGATTTCGTCGATTTTTTAGTTCATTTAGCTTGTCTGAAACCGTTAATAAATATAGGACGGAGGGAGTAACATTTTTCATGAGGAAAGCGTGTCCGATAAACTAAGGGCATCCTGCATGTCCGGCCATGCTTGTGCGACAAAAGAAGAATTGAAGACCAACTACGTGGATACTGGATTCAAAAACTTTCCTGCGCTAACTAATAGCTAGCCACATACATGCACATCTTGGCCAACAATCAGTGGCAAAAAATTAGTTCACTTTTTATTATGGAGTGCTATCAACAGCTCAATGGAAAAGATCTTTTAGGCATGAACTTGCTCTTGTGTCACACATAGCAAAAGCTAGGGTAAAACTTCTGTTGGATAATTGGCTGAGTAGTCTCTTATAATTTTTTCGTTAGGGTCTTCTTTGGGCATGAGGCCTTGTAAAATGTAAACATTAATTAATAGAAAAATACAGTGGGGGTCTCCCCCACTGGCTCGGTCAAAGAAAAATAGCTAAAAGGAAATGATGGGGGGTGCTGACCCTAAACTGCTTGTTTTTTTTAAACGTTGCTAGGTCACTGCACACAAGCACAAACATGACACAAACACGGTCAGAGAGACAGAGAGAGAGCGCACGTGTGGACCCCTATTGCCCTTTCACATGTCAGGTCGCAACTCATGGGCGTCTAGTCAGCAAAACCACCCAACTTCATGCAGGCGAAACCATATTTTTTAGCCATGAAAGGTGTAAAGTGCGAAGTGGCCTTAGCCAAGGTGCAAAGGGACATAGTTCCTGTTTTCCACACGATAGATATCCATGATCAACACAATCGGTTTGTGCGCCTGGATTGGGCAGAGGAAGACTGACTCCAACAATGGATGGCAGTTTTGGGAGGCAAATTAGTGATTGCCTTCTATGCACAGTGTTTTACCTTTCCGTCGCAAAACATCCGCTCCAACAAGAGATTGCATTTCGTCTATCTACTCCCCTTCCTCCTCCGGCTCATCCTTGCCTGTCGCCGCCTAGCACCACACACCCCTGCTCCCCTGCTCTCCAAATCAATGGCGGATGCAAATCGGTGACAGCGGCGGCTCCATGAGGCAGCCAGGATGCGGTGTGGTGAGGCGGCGGCCTGCGAAGGCGCAGCGGAGGGAGCCGCCGATCACGGCGAGTGCGAGCGAGCTCATCTCCATGGTGGCTGGTTGGTGGGGGACGTCGAGGTGAGGAAGGAGGTGGTGGAGGCCCTGCTCGCCGCAGCCCAGGCCGGTGCTGGTGGGGGACGTCGATGTGAGGAAGGAGGTGGTAGTGGTCGAGGAGGAGAAGAAGAAGGCTTGAGGTCGCCGCCGTCGATTCGGGTCACCTGTCACCACTAGCTCGAGGTCGCCGCCGTCGATGCGAGCACCACCACCGCCGTCGATTCGAGCGCGACCACATTCTCTATCGCCTCCTCAACCGGCATCGCCGTGTGGCCGACGCACACTGCGCGGCACGTCTCGCCCTGCCGACAAGGGGGCCAAGGCCGATGGAGAAGGAGGAGACCTTCGTCCTTGACCTCCACCGCGCTCCAGGTCATCGTCGACGGCTCCGTGCACCCGCTCGCACGCCTCACCGCCTTGCTTGTAGGCCGGGTGGAAGAAGAGGAGGTCAGCGCGGCCGAGCGGAGCGGGGAGGCGATGGGTGGGGGCAGCGCGACGGCGGTGCGTCAGAGCGGGCAAGAGGAGTGAACGCGGAGCTCGCCGCTGGCCTTCCCGCCGCCCGTCGAGGATGGTCTCGTCGTCGTCGTCATGGGAGGAGCGCGGGCGCGGCGGCGGGAGCAGGGCGAGTGGCGGCCGCCCGTCGGCGCGAGCGGGGCGGGGCGCGGCGGCGGGAGCAGGGCATGCGTCGGCACAAGCGGGGCGTGGTGTGGCGGCGGGAGCGGGCAGGCGCTGCTCCCTCGAATGCATTGGAGGAGAGAGGGAGCCTATTTTTGCATCTTCTCTTTCTTGAAAAGCCAAAATGCATCCTCCTTTACCAACTCTATTGGGGACACTTTTGGTAAGGCACAGTGCTGATTGCGATGCATATATGAGTTTGCCTGCTGCTGTTGGAGTCAGTCTAAGGGGCGCGTGGGCAAGTTACCACAGCCGTTCGAGAATAATTAAGTGTTCAGTAATTTTGTTCGTCTTGTTTGGTAAATTAAGTATATATATATATATGTTTACCCTTAACGCGGAAGAAAACGAGAGCTTCCCAGGGCCTCGCCGATTTTCAGCCAATCCTGGCGTGCCGCGTTATATGCGGGCCCCGCTAGGGAACCGCGTTACCTTCACGCAGGCCAGGGACCAGGGTCGCGTAGGCTTGACGCCGACCAGCTGCACGTCCTTGGGGACGGACGAAATCAGGGTCGCACATTGATCGGCCATGCAACCAAAAATCCGGCTCTTCCTGCCGCGCGACGCCTCCGCGCCCCGGCCTGACCAACGCGCCGCCGCAGCCTCGCCTGCTTCCGGTGCCTGGTCCCTCAGTTCGACTGCGGCCCCCCTTCACCCGCCGTCGTCCTCCTATCGCGCCTCCGAGGCCGAGGGCCATCGGCCCCGCGCCTCGCTGTTCTGGCCGACCGAATGAACCACAGCGGCGGCTTCGTCCCACTTTTCCTCGCCCGCCTCGCTTCCTCGACGGCGGCTCAGCCCCAACCCAAGGCGCCGCCGTCTCCCCCGTGCGGATAAGGTCACGGCCCGAAGTGCACTCTCCTGCTCGCAGGTGTAGCCTGGATGCAAGTCGCAGCGTGGAGGATGCCGGCGTGGAGCGACGCCTCGCCGGGAGCCACCACAACCTCATCGCGGCCGCCGCCGGTAGGGTACCACCACGGGAGTATCTACACCTCCACTGCCTTCCCCTGTACTCTCCCCTTGCCTCTTCCATTTCAATGACGGCTTAGGGGGACGGCAGCCGTGAGATGGGGAGAGGAGGTCACCTTGGAGGACATGATGCCAAGTGGCCGAGAGGGTGGGAGTGCGCGCCAGCCACGGGAAGCCGAGACCATGCCGCCCAGCGACGCGACGTCCCCGTGCAGGTGCAGCCTCCTTGGTGCCCAGCCAGGGATGCAGTTGCGTCAGTGCTCTTCAACCATAATAGTAAGGCGTCCTCTCTTCAATCCCTTAATTGTTGCTCATCTATGGTATCGCGTTTCGTAGTGTCTTATGCATCTAGAGAAGGCGAGAACAGTTAGGAGCAGAGCTGCAGAGGAAGACGAAAGGGGCTAGGATGTTGTTTTCCTTCATTGTTCAATTATTCCACACGTGCTCCTTCGTGTATGTTTCCTTTCAGATATCTCAATTATTTGCCTCTTGGTCTCCACAGCTAACTTACAGATTAAATAGATATGATCAATTTGTAAGAAAGATTCACTCAGGATACCATTACTAGATTCTCTCTCTCTCTCTCTGTCCATCTCTGCGAAACGACTCATATGCTCATTTGCTGGAATTATGCGGATGCTCCCTTCTACCTAATCTGTTGCATTTTTCTTTTCTATTTGCTCTTTAATTCACTGCCATGCCCATATAACTTATCACATTGAGCTCTAATTACCACAGCATAGAATCAATTTTTTAGGATGGATGCAAACAAAATTATATGTAAGTCTTATTCATTTCAATGTTGCCAATAATCATTCTTATTATCTTCTGATGGTGGTTTCCTCACTCCACATTTTGTTTTAACTTTACCTCCAGTGGTGGTTTCCTCACTCCACATTGCCCAAGGGAACTACCGCGACACCGGTTGTATCCCCATCAGCATCTGCAGATTCGTCGATTGCCAAACCTCCCTCCTCTCTTTTGCCCCTGTTTTTGTGCCACAGTATAGAGCTTCGAAGAAGAACGATGGCAGGATGTGCAGCTTCAGGGGAATGATCACGACATCCGTATGGATCTTCAAGGAGAAACAGGGTGAAAAAGGTTAACATTTATTCTTTCCTGATTTTCATCTCTCTTAAGAAGATTAGTTATGCTCACTAGATAGTTATATCCAATCGGAATACCTTATTCTACTTACACGTCCTTCACCCTTTTCTGATTGGTGTTGCACTTTATCATCCATCCTGTTATGCTCCAGTTCACAAAGTGGGGCTTCTGATCAATTCATTTCAAGTTGTTCTTGCTTGGATTTTTATTTATTGCTGGTTTCATTATATGCTACTTAGTTTCTCTGAACATGCCCAGTTAGTATAGGTCATAGGTAATAGCCTGTTATTTTGTCAAGGAAATGCTTTTCCCCTCTTCATTTGTATCTCCATGGTGATCCATGCTGCAAAGCTGTTTATCCTATGGGGTAAAACTTTTATTTTTATACCATTTCAGTCATGAAAGAAAAATGTTGATTTGTGGATTTTTTTTTCCAGTAGTAACATTGATATTATTTTTGAAGCAAGAATTAATAGATAGTATTCCTGTATTGGTTAACACTAACTACGTATTTATTTGACCATACCGGCTGCACTGGAACAACCACTGTTGATGTCTCTGTCAATCCCAATTCCATTGGTTCTTTTTTCTTTTCCTTACAGTGGTAGTGGTTAAACTTATTTAGTCCCAACTTTTCGGCTTTATGGATCTTTTTATTTCTTCATGACGAGTGAAGCTAGGTTTTGTATTTAGGTGGAACGATATACACAATTTGCGATTTCCTTCTGCTCTCCATGCAGCTATGTAAAGCCTCATTGTTTCCTGGAACAAGCAGGCACTAGCTTTGGCGTAGTACTCTTTTCTTTCAGATTTTTGTTCATTCCCACCTTTATAGTGTATCCCTTAAAATGACAAGTTTGGGAGAGAGAGGCTTGACTGCAGTCCACATATATGTATATGTGAAGTATTGTTCCAAAAAAAACTGTGAACTATTGTTATACATCCCACTTCGTGGCTCTGAGAATAAATAATTCATAGACGGAGCAGCTATACTGTTATACTCTTTGTTCCACCTACATGTTCTTCTTCTATTTCAGCGTAGTTAACCTACTCTGATCGATGCTGCACTCAGAGACTTTTATTCTAGATGATCTGTTCCAACATATATTGTTCACAAAGTTCAGGTTCTGATCTATTTATTTCACCGCTGCTTGCGTTTTCTATTCATTACTCATGTTATAAGATGATGGACTAACGAGCATTCCTGCGATTTTGCTTCTGCAGCTCTGATTGCAGAATTGGTGAGTTCGCTTTTAGATTGATGTTCCCGCAATTTCAACACCCTCAGCGAGGACTATATTGTAGTGCAAAGTGAAGCAGCTTCACTTAGACGTCTTATGTACCTTACACTTTTAATTTCATAAGATAGCAATAGTATAGATATTTGTGGCACCACTTCACAGGAACTTCATTTCAGTTATTTCGAAAACTGGAGTAATTCAGTGAATGGTTGCATTCTTTTTGGAGTAAGTCGGTGAATTATGTTGTCATGCCAGGATTTCAACTGTCTTATTGCAGCTATATTATACACTTATTAGTATAAAAATAGCAACGCATGATTTTGTACCAATCTGCCAGGTTTTAAGGCTTTCTTCTATGAAGCGAGATTTCAGCTTGGTGGATGTCCTGTTTAATGTTGAAGTGATGTTTTCCTTACTTTTGTTACATTTTATTGAGTCACCCACCTAAGAACTGTCGCACCTCTCTTAGTGTCGTTTAATATGTAGATCGTTTATTTCTCTTAAGTACTGGGCTACTGACAACATGTCCAACCTGAAGTCCCATGTTTAACAAATTAATTAATCATCATACGTGCAGCGTAAAATGTTGCAATTCAGCTGCACACGCGGCGAAGCGCGTGTCCCTTCCTAGTATATCTTACCACCGACTGCTTCTATCCCAAGGCAAATTAAGTGACCGACCGAAGTCACCAAACGAACAACAAGCAGATCGATGGAGCTAAGCAACAAGAAGCTGAGTGTTGCTCTTGCCCTTCTTTGCCACCAGCCACATCGGCCCCTTCACGGACCTCGCCGTCCGCCTCGCCACGGCCAAGCCCGGCGCCGTCGAGCCCACCGTTGCTGTCACCCCGGCGAACGTCCCCGTGGTCGTCGCGGCCCTGGGGCCACACGGCTCCGCGGCGAAGGATCTGGTGAATATCGCCACCTACCCGTTCCCGGTCTTGGACGGCCTTCCTCCGGGTGTGGAGAACCTCTCCGCCGCGGCGGACGCCGACCAGGCGTCGCGCATCGACGCCGCCGCCGTCGACGAGGCCCTGACGCGGCCGGCGCAGGAGGCGCTCGTCCGGAAGCTGTCGCCCGACGCCGTCGTCACCGACGTCCACTTCTTCTGGAGCGGCGCCGTGGCCGCCGAGCCCGACGCGCCGTGCCCGTGCGTCACGTTCAGCGTGATCGGCCCCTTCTCGACGCTCGCCATGCGCCACCTTGCCGACAGAGAGTACCGTGGCTCCGATGAGTCCCGGGCGGTGGTGGCCGTACCCGGGCTACCAGGTCCGGAGATACGGATCCCCACAACCGAGTTGCCGGAGTTCTTGAGATGCTCAGAGAAGAAGCTGCGTGATAGTTTGAACCCGTCGTGGGCGGCGATGGACAGGTGCTTCGGCGTCGCCTTCAACATGTTCGCGCACCTGGAGAAGCAGTACTGCGAGATGTACGCGCGCCTACTTCGTCGGGCCCGTCTCGCTTCCGCTACCGGCCGGAGAAGCCGCCGGCGATCAGTCGCCGCCGTGCGTCAGGTGGCTCGACTCCAAGCCGAGCTGCTCGGTGGTGTACGTCTGCTTCGGCACCTACGCCACCGTCTCCGAGGACCAGCTCCGGGAGTTGGCGCTGGGGCTGGAAGCGTCGGGGAAGCCGTTCCTGTGGGTGGTCAGGGGGTGGACGACGCCGCCGGCTGGATGGGAGGAGCGCATCGGGGACAGGGGGATGCTGGTGCGAGGGTGGGCGCCGCAGACCAAGATACTGGCTCACCGGGGCCGATCCCAGTTCCCGGACGGCCGACGAGACGATGCGCGCTCGTTCCTAGCAGCAGAGCATGTGGCCTGGTCTTGATCAACTCACGGCTGACGCGTGAGGCCTTGAAGCAGTTAGCATGGCAAGCAGGCATTAGGCAAGTAGCTATGTTCTTTTCATTTTTTAATCAAGCATCGGCGGGTGGCAGGGCTCCATATTCAGCCTGTTCGGCTCGCAATTTTACCGTTGTCGTTGCGCAGTTTTTCTGAGAGAGAACACTGTAGCTGCTGGAAGCAGCACTGTAGCCTGTGAGTGGGATGCAGCAGCAGCCGGCTGCCAAACCGGCTGCCGAACATACCCATTGTATTCTATTCTTAATCTGGCTAATGCTAGCCTCTGCTATTTGTTATTGCTTAGCGGGGCCTCAGCCATCAGGCATGTATGATTCCGGTTTTGAAAAGCGTAAGAAGAAACAAACATTTTTGGCTTCTTGTTTACTTAAGTTGCGTTCTACTATGACACAAGAAAGACTAAATGAATTGCCAACAATGGCACTTGAGAGTGATGTGTTGGAGCAGATTAAGTACGAAGATATAATTGAAGATTTCACCTCAAGAAATACTAGAAGAATGCTTATTTTCAATAGAACATAAGGTCGGTGTATTTGTCGAGCACTACTTTTTCAGTAGAAAATTCCTAAATATTGTGAAAATAACATGTACTGAGGTTATAGTTAATTATAACTGTATTTTGCCTATCTAAATTTTTATATTTTAAAGCCTCATTTCTCATTTCGTCCTAGGGCCTCCAAAACTTAGAGACGGCCCTGGCCCAAGGGGGAAAGAAAAGCGGTAACAACTTCTTTTCCGAAAGGTAAGGAAAAAGAAGCGACCAACTTAACATACTTTGGTTTTTGCAGGGTGCTGGGCATACTGCGCCAGAGTACATGCCACGTCAATGCCTTGCAATGTTGTCAAGGTGGCTTGCTGGTGACCCCCTCTGATTGCTTCCTCGGTGCCTCGTGTTCTCCTGCATTGGAAGAAAACGTCAAACAGAGAAGTGCAAAGTTTGGACAAATTTCTATAACTCGGTCAAATTTCAGATAGTTTGAATTTGATTGACACTATAAGTAAGCTAGGATTTAGTGGGGGTATAGTAGTGGAGATTGAGACTAAATAAAGTTCCCAGGCAAGAGCCCCTTTGGCGCCGCCCAGCAGCTGCACGCAACAGCTGCACGCACGAGGTTGCGATGCCTCAGCCGGCTTATCTTCACCTCGGCCTCGAACTCCTTTCCGTCCCTGAGACGACTTCTCCGACGTGAACTTCTTCACGGCCACCTGCCTGTCGAAGTGTCGATGCCGCCGTGTCCCAGCTGGAGGCTGCCCTGGTTCACGCTGCCGAAGCCTCCGCTCCCGAGCTTTTTCGCGTCGTCGAAGTCGCCGGTGGCGCGGCAAGCTGGCGGTACTGGTACCGCCTCGGCCCGGCCACCCCTCTTTCAAAGTCAGCCTCCTCGGCGCCGTGTTGCTCCCCGTCGGACTCGCTGTCGTTGAGAGCTTCGTGCTGTTATGCGTTTCTTCTTCGCTTCTGCCACAGCCATAGCAGAATTCCCACCGTTGGCCAAACCGAAACAGCAAGTATGGGAACCAGTACCTTTGAGTAGCAATTTTGTGGAGGGCCCTTGTTTGACCGGTGGAACAGAAATGGATGGAGATGGAATTTTCTGAGATGGTGCTGGCGCAGCCGGCACAACCATTTCTTCAAGTGTGGAATGGGAAGGCCAAGATGAAATCCGATGCAGCTCGGAAGATGAGCCAGTGGCGGCAGAGAAGCCAACAGCAACCTTCTCCGGCAAGCTTTTCGTAAAGTCAACTGTAGTGTTGACGACATACATGGAGCCGGCGTCAACAACCTTTTCCATTCCTCCAAATCGACAGCTAAAGGCTTCGTCTGATTTCGTAGGTGACAGTAGCGGTCATCGTGATACCGGAGATTGATGGTGCGAATCATTAGTCCACGATTGTAGGAAAACGAGTATTTGATTATCCTCCCACGCTATAGAAAAATAGCGGGTGAAAAGTCACACCCAGTACTCGATTTCATTTCGGTTTCTATTATGCAAGACAATTCATAAATTCATGCCCATGTTGGAATTCTATCATCCTGCCACCTTGATGGCAGTACTCGCAAAAAAAAAGAAGGCAATTCATAAATTCATGCCCATGTTGGAATTCTATCAACTGCCACCTTGAATGACCTGCACCTCCCTCGCAAAAAACAAAGAAACATGAGAGCAGTCTGCATCTGGACAAGAGTTTGTAGGGTGATGGGCCTGTGTCTCCAGCTGGCTCAGGGCCTCAGGCCCAACAACGTCGAAGAGCAGCCCAGTTTCCAAGCAGAGGGTTAACAATAATAGAAAAATATCAAAAAAAAAAATCGCCGTTGCCGGGGATCGAACCCGGGTCACCCGCGTGACAGGCGGGAATACTCACCACTATACTACAACGACTTCGATGCTAACTTCATAAACTGTTTTTATTTGTAGGACTAGAATATGCGAACTCTCAAAATTACAACATTTTATGCAGGACAGTATTTCAGTTTAATGTTGATTTACAATCGACACGGATCAACCAAAGCTTTGACGTCACTTCACACGGTCACCAAATGAAAAATGTACTCAAACACTCCCGTTGCGTTGCATCAGTTAGATGCAAAAACTACTTGATAATTACGTTTCTTACGTGACTTTTACGCAGCTCAGATACCTTAACTTTTCTGAGCTGCCAAGCATACAGTGGTCAATAGATGGGTAGACGCCCGTCGCAAAAGAAAAAAAAGGATGGGTACACGCACACGGTGATGATTCAGTGTTTCACAGATGCCCATCAGGCATCATGTGGCTCTGCTTCCTTCTCTTACAGCAGAGCTCGGTGGAACTGAATGGCCACGGTACAACTACATGGTGCACATGTACGGTACATCATCAGGGCTCGTTCTCATTATGCTACTTTGTTCTCTTCTCCGTTAAGTATTTTTCTTTTTCTTTCACTGTCGGTTTGTAGCAGAAGGCGGCTTCGGTCAATGAGAAAAAGAGGACAAGTACCTAGAGATCAGATCCTACGGCAATTGGCTAGGATACTACCCTATTGTTTAATCAGATCAGGTCACAAAATGGGAAACCAAGAAATCCAGAAAAAAAAACAGAGTTGCTCATCACGAGCTAATGATCGGTTTGCAAACTGCTACAGAACAGATGCCAGAGAATATACTGATCCCCGCCTATTTATATCATTTTTCTATGAAAGATAACTTGGGCCAACAAAATTAGTGGTTAGACTTTTCGAGCTCCGATCAGCCACTGGCAGACGAAATGATATTTGTGCACAAAAAGATCAGATCATAACGTGAGAAAAGCATAACTAGCAATCGGCCACATGAGAATCTTTTCCAGCAATTGAGATCTTGGGATATAAAAAAGATGTCCACCGTTCAAGGACGCGTAAAGATTTTTTTTTTTTTTGAAACGTAAAGGATATATATTATATTAAAGCCCAGTACAGACGGATCCTTTGTGAGGATCTGAACGTAGAACACCATTGACTACCACTCTCATACAGAAGACACGTAACACGCGTCGGTTGAAGGTGTTTGAGCGCCACGTGTGCGGCAACAGGAACTTTCGCGGATGACCGCGACGACATCGCCGGAGAACTCGCCGCCAGTAGGGCCTCCGTTGCTTCATTGGAAGTCTTGGAGGTTGAAGGAGAGAGGAAGGTGTCGTTGAGTAGTACCCGCCGGCCGAAGATTCGAATGAAGAACAGCGGCAGCGACGGGTAGTTTATCACCTTCATCTCCAGAAGGCAGCAAGCACCGAGCTTGCCACAGCGAACGTCCACCAATCACCTGTTGTAGTCGAGGTGCTGTGACGAAGTGGTGACAGAGCCAACAAGATGGAGTCGTCGACGAAGCATGAGTGGCCGCTCCGGATGCACCTCCAACAGATTCCGCTCCCAAAGGCGCAGATCTGCCGGTGAAGGACCGAAGCTTGGACTTCTCGACGGTGGATGCAGTGGCTGGATGGGGAAAACCAGACCTAAAGGCTACTTTATTCAAGGCTAAAGAGAACTCTTGGTGGCTTGCCTGTAATCCCAGCTCGCCGGAGACGAAAGCACCAGCAGCAGCAAGCAAGGCGGCGACGGCACCAAAGAAAGCTTGGCAAAGGGCTACTTCCATGGCTTGCTACAAGCCAGGAGACTAAAGCTATACAAGCTACAGGACTGGGAGGGGCTCCCCACTCCCTCACCCTGCCGGCGAGGACGCCGGAGATGGGGAAGGAGGGGGGGCCCGTGGGTGGCGGCGGTTGGAGTCCTAGGAGCGGCGCTGTTTCGCGAGAACTCTCCTTCCGATTCCCCTCCTAGTGGTCGGTCTGGGCACACTGATGCCAATTGTTAAAACAGAGACAGAAAAGGACTGAACTAGGATCGGACGCGTAAAGATTGAAAGATTCTTGCAAACAAAGAGAGCAAGTGGACGAGACGTGATTGTGCGACCCCAGATCGATCCCCAAGCTCGAGGCATCTGGGGTCCAAGATATTTTGGCCCCGGCCACAATACAATGGACGAGTTCGTCTCCTCAACCACATATTAGAGAAGGCATCAACGGGACACGATGCTCTCGCCACGATTCCTTGGCTGCCTGGCTTCAGCTCGTGGCCAGAGCGGTCCATGGCATCGGAGGCATCTCTTCCATGCATGGGCTCTCCAAACGATTCTTATGCACCAGCCACTGTCGTATAACCCGTCCAAGAATATCTCCCATTCCTCAGTTGGCGTGTTTCGGGATTAATTAGGAGTAGGTTGCACGAGCTACACACTTTCTTCTTTCCATTTCTTCCAGGGGAAAAAACCATTCATTGGAGTAAACAGATCGAGACACCGCCCAAACAAAAGGAGCAACAGATCGAGACAGGTCACAAACACAATGTATAGGTATGCTTGCCTGGCAAAGGACTATATTAGCATGACAGCCAGGAATGGACCCCCCCCCCCCCCCCCCCCCCCCCCCATGTCAATTTAGACAACTATTTCTGTTACACAAGCCGACAGGGGCCGGGAGCACGCGAGGACATTTCACATGTGCTGCGAGCATGAGCCACCAGCGGCAAATCCTTCCTTGCACGGACAGACCAGTAGCTAGATCCAGAAACCAGGAGGGTGTGGCTACCTCAAGAACCGGACAGGCACGCCACGGGGGAGAAATAGCTGTGTCCTAGACACAAATGGAATACAGTGCGAGGTGACCTGGGTACAGGACATTGCTTGCCAATCTCAGATCTGAAGATCATTCAGTGGCATGACATGTTTAGAGGAAAATACGTCTCTGGTTATGCAGAAATAATAATGAAAGCGTTGCTAAATTTCAACCTGGCTAAAGCAAAAATCACTCAACAAATCTTAAGAAACTGGAGAGTCAAGAAGGGTAGCTTGTATGACGGCATGACAAATCAAGAATGGCAGGCTACCCCTTTTAAGAGAAATGCATAATCAAACACACCACTTAGAGCATTGCATTAGCAAATACGATGAAAACTCACTTCATTGAGTGAAGAATAGATCATTAACCAAGCAGAAAATCACAATGACGTAGGAATATGAATAAACTGATCATTGGCTTCGATTGACACTATATTGCCAAAGATAAGCTACCACAACAAACACAAATTACAGGAGTAGCACACAATGTTATCCGCCATTCATTAAGCTGACAATGTCACATACTTCAAGCATCCACAATATGAGCCGGTGCAAGCAAAATAAAATGGGCATAATCTTATGACAGAGGTTCACAATATAATGCAGGTACGATTGATATAGTTACCATGATAGGGAGCGCGGAACATTAGGAGGACAGGAGGGCAATTGAAGCATGAGCTCACTCTTCAACTCAAAAGACAGATAGTCACTTGCCAACACGAAAAATCTGACCCGATTACATCGGGTTAAATGATCAGTCTCACTAGATAATTGAGAAGCAATCAGATAATTGCATGCACACAAGGCTCAACATCACCGGATGCCTCAAACTCCAATACTCCTCCCAATTACCCATGAGTGTTCGCGGCCTCCCAGACCAAATTCTTCGGCGCAGCACCGGTAGCGGTGCTCCTCGCCTGCAATGCAGCAGCCCTCAGTGTCTTCCATGTAAGCACATTGGCGTCCCAGAATGAGGCTGCAGAGTAAGTCAGCCCATGCTTCTTGCAGAGGTCGCGCACAAAAGGGGCAACCTTCCGAAGGTGGCACCGAGGAAGGCGAGGGAATAGGTGGTGCTCAATCTGGAACTGCAGACCACCATGGAACCAATCCATCCACGGTGGGCACAAGATGTCGAGCGTGCCCGCCGTCTGCTTCTCGAACCAGTCATTCCCCTTGGGCGGCCCGACATACACATCCGACGAGAAATGGTTCAGGCAGAATTGAACGTGCTGGATGCCGGTGATCGTGAAGCTGGAGAGCACAAACGCTACCCTCTCCCACCAATTCGGCAGGCAAGATACCAGCATCGGGTACCAAACCCAGAATGTGGCGACCCCAGCGATCTCCAGCATCCTCTGCGGCACCTTCCTCTGGAACAGCACGAACAGGGCCGACTGCGTGAGAAGGTTGATCCTGGCGATGCACATCACCGGGTAGAAGGTCCAGTGCTGGTAGCTGATGAGGAACTTGGACGCGGCGTCGAACGCCATGGTGCGCTTGTAGAAGCAGGACCACATGTTGCTGAACAGCTTGGCGGAGACGGCGAAGAGCGGCATGTGCTGGAGGTCCGGGTCGTGGTCGAGGCTGTTGCAGGCGATGTGGTGGGTGTTGTGGTTGCACTTCCACCAGGCGATGCTGAGGCCGGTGAGGCAGTTGCCGGAGAGCACCTGCACGACGCGGTCGAGGAGCGGGTCGCCGGTGATGCGGTGGTGGCCGGAGTCGTGGCCCATCCAGCCGGACTGGATCCAGATGAACCCGATGAGGCCGCCAGCGAGGAGGTGCGCCCAGGCGCTGGCGCAGGCGAGGACGCAGTAGAGCGCGGCGCAGAAGAGGACGGCCATCCCGACGAGCTGGACCTTGGGGGTGGGGCCGACGCGTTCGAAGAGGCCCGCCGAGGAGAGCTGCGCGAGGAGGCGGCGGTAGTCGGCGGAGGCGGGCGAGATGGTGTAGTCGGAGAGGCGGCCAACGAAGAAGCGGCGGAGGAGCGGGCGGGCCGAGGGCGGATGGTAGGCGGCGAAGGCGTCGGTGGCATCCTGCCCGGCGAGGGTGAGGAGCGGGAGATCCCCGCCCGGGTGGCGCGGGAGCCAGGCCGTGACGTCGTAGACGTCGCCGGAGATGGAGATCCAGAGGTCGTCGGCGGACGCGTGGCCGCGGAGCTCCTTGGAGGAGATCATGCGGACGTCGCCGGCGGCGTCCGCAGGGGGCGATTTTGCGTCGGCGGAGGGCGGCATTGCGCAGCCTTGGCCCGACGGGGCCGGAGGTGGTGCGGATTTGGGAGGGGGGCGGGCGGCGACGAGGAGTGGATGGAGAGAGGCGGAGATCGGATCTTAAGGTGGTGGTGGTGCGGGAAGGGGGCATATCCGTCCGTCACAAGCTCACCAGTTTCTTTTCTCGGCTCTGTTGATGGGCTGTTTGTTTCCTCCCATTCCTCAAGTTTAGGGAAAGACAGTTAACCATGGGCGGCCCTGGCCTGGTCCGGGGAGGGCTTGGGCTGAACTTGGGCATGTATGGAATCTTTATGGATCTTGCCTCGCATTGAGATGGGAAACATAAAGATGAGATTAATCAAGTTACGATGAGCGCTCAATCCATGGGTAGAGAGGTTGATTCTGGATCTAGCAAACTCAATCTAAGGTTTAAGCAGTCGATCAACGCGAACAACAACTTAAGAATATGTTTTCATGTATTACATTGATATAGATGGATAAGAAGTTGATGTCAACAGTTGAAATTCCAGGTAACATCTTCGCTGTAAAATACCCGAGACTATATTCTTTTGCAAAAGAGAAATACACATCACTTTATGATGCTATGAACCAAGATGACTTTGATTCTATATTCCATCTACCACTGTCACCACAAGCTTATGAAGAGCTTCTGCAACTTCAAGCAGACATTGGACTGTTCTGGAATGATAATGAAGAGCCTGACACATATTCTTTTATATGGGGAGCAATGGAGTATACATCAAGAAAATATTACAAGCACAAATTTGCTGGCAGATCATGCCCAGTACCTTTCAAATGGAATTGGAAAAGCAATGTATGCCAAAAATCAAATTTTTCATTTGGCTGTTATTAAAAGACAGAGTCAACACAAGAAACATGATGAGGAGAAGGAACTGTCATTTGGACTCGGGATATAATTGTGTGCTCTGCAGCTATAATCAAGAGGAAACCTTGGAACACCTTTTCTTTCAATGCCCTTTTAGCATAACCTGCTGGTACACAATTGGGATTGTATGGGATGATGAGTTGAATATTTATGACAGGGTGCTGCAAGTAAAGCAAAATTTCCCCTACCATTTCTTCACAGAAATGTTTTCTGTAGCTGCTTGGATGATCTGGAAACAAAGAAATGGCATGATATTTGAGAATAAGGTCCCAAGCATTGCAAACTGGAAGCGCTCATTCAAGGAAGAGGTGATTCTGCACTTGTACAGAATTAATGAAAGACACCATCAACCAATTAAGCAATGGCTTGCTGGTTTGTAGTTTTGTTGTTGTATCTCTACTGTATATTAGCTGTTGTATCCTTTTTCTTTCCAGCTGTATAGTTGTTTGTTTTAGTCCCTAGCCTTAGTTTTAGCAGTTTTTTTTTTAACATAAGACCCTCTGTCTTTTCCTTTTTATATAATGAAAATCGACAAATGCTGTGGGGATGTTCCCTACAGTTTCGCGTAAAAAAAAACAGTTGAAATTCCACATCTTTGGTTAGGTTTGCAGAAGTTGATGCCATGTCAGCTACCGAAGCGTTCAGAACCCGTTTGGACATGTAATGTCACCCAAAACAAGCTTAGAGCAAGTATAAAGATGTTGTCTCATAGTCTGAATCATAATCTTCAGACGGTTTCATCATACCACTTGTATAATAGGTGATTGTTTTAGTTGTCTCGTAGTAATTGCATTTTTCCTTAATTTGTGGGTGAGCAAAGGAATATTTATGAGTTGCATGGCAACTATAACTCGTACAATGGTGTGTAAGTCGTCTCCTACTCCTAAATTTTAGCGCACGAGGTGGTTGCTTCGCGAAACAACCACCTCTTTCTCTCACCACCCTCTATCTCTTCCACCTCATCAAAAATTCTATATAAAGTTGCATGAGACGGGCTATGAGACTGCTTACGTATAGCATTGTACCTGCCCTTAGGGATGCTAATTAGGTGGTTTAGGAGTACATGTACCTACTGTGCACTTCACTTTTTAATTAAATGCAGACACTTTTAAGTTCCATTCTTCAAGTTCTTTTCCAAGCACTACTAAAACATATTTACTCTGTATCGGCCGACTGAAATCGACCAACTCGTTCAGGCGACGCGCGCGCTGTCGGATGTGCGCCAAGGTTCGTGCGTTCTGATTTTATCCAAATATATGTTATCGGGCCCGCTTCACTTTAACGGTTATCAGATCTCAACCCGTTACGCTGAGTCGATCCAAATTTCCCAATCCCCTGTGTTCCCGTCTCCATGATTTCATTTCGTCGCCTCCACAGCAACGGAGAGGTTAGGTGGGGGCGAGGGAGGCGGAGAGGCTCTGCCGGCGATTCGTCGGCGGCGAGATTTGTTCGCGGCGAGGATTGTCTCCGGCACTTCGTTCCCGTCCAGTTGCTGCCGCCGTCGATGTTCTCACCGTAGCTGTTCTGTGGCGGAGCTTCTGGTGCTAGGGTTTCGTCAAGTCTGCTCGCCGGCGTGGTTGCTGCGGTATGTGTTTGCCTCCCCCCTTCCTTGTGGGCCTGATTTGCGTCCTGTGCATCCAATTTGTGCCCTCGTTACCTTCACTCCGTGTTCGTCTCCGACGTGCTCGCTCTTCGTCTCCGCTCCCTGTTCGTCTCTGTGTGCCCGCTGCCTCGCTCTTCGTCTCTGATGTGTTGCCTCTTTGTTTGTCGATGTCATACTTGCTCCTTGTAGCTTCGATTTGCATTGTGATAGCTGACTAGCTCGTAGGTGTTTGACGCGCCTGATTTGTTCCATTACTCTGCAGTGTGGTGCCTGAGTTGTTGATTGTTTACCAGTTTTGGTAATCTGAATTGTAACTTTATAATCTCCTAAAATATACATAGGTAACTAAATATTGCATTTATTCTGTATGAGCAGATATAGTTTGTTGACAAGGTTTATTTGTTTAAATTTGCAGTAGCAATGTATAGTAATTGTATTTTTTAGACAATGCAATTTTAATAGATCCTTGATGCAATGTTCAACAAACAATTTGGTGAGCTATGGCTGACTAGATACACTAGTGAGTCTGAGAATGATGCCCCCATAGCTTGGTAGTGTATTGAACATTAAGTGACCCATCCAAATGGCATGATTAGGTAGCTTTCGGGGCCTTCTGATCCATAATCCGGCCTTTTTTATTTGATTTGTGTTGGCATTCTCAATTTGCTGATGACAGTACTTTGGGTGGTGTTTCAATAGACAATTAAACCTTTATGATGTACCCATGTATTAGATTATATGGCTAATGTACTACTGGCACTTTTAGGGATGCCTTGTCCATCTCTTCTGATGTCATTTGCAATTTTAGCAGAGAGCTAGCTGTCGTACAAGGATGCTTGTATCTTTTTTGTTCAGTTCTATATGGCGCAAGAATGAACACATATCCTATGAGAAGCAGCTCTGGGTTCTAAATGGCAGTGGTAAGTGTTGTCGGCGACCATATTTATCAGAAAATATGTCTATGCTTATTTGCATTTTTGCATGTATGCTCTAGTTCCTTTATATTTGCTGGATACATGGCAAAACTTTTGTTTGGTGTTACTGAACCGCTAGTAAGTGGGGACTCCTGGGGTTCAGGTGAACACCTGGATTACCATACGTATCCATCCGACTCATGCTCATGTTGTACAGTTGAAATAATTTCCCCAAAAACATTACATTTCATTTAAAGCGAGTACTATTTGAGTTTGGCAATCTGAAATCTATCACTATCAATTTCAAGAACTGTTGGTTTATGTGCTTCTTGTCAGATAATATCAGGCTTGTATGTCTAAACGTAACCAGGACAAGATATTGATGATTTCAGTGGAATGACATCTTCTGCATTACCTTCTACTGTTTGTAAGTCATATATTTTTCATTCAACAATTGTACCTTATGATATCAGTAATTGCAACAACTCATTTGTGAATGTTTATTCATATAAGAATGCATTTGCACCGATTCATTTAAATATTGGAGCCATGTCTGATGATGATGATAATTTCTCTCGAAATAAGTCCTGTACTGTTGATGTGCCATAACATATCTTCATCTATAAGATGCATATTAGGTGCTTCACAACATTTTTTTTATATCTGCTCTTCTTTGTGTTAATTTATCCCGGGTATAGTTTACTCACAACATTTTTTCATCCTACACTCCATGATGAATAACTCTGGTAGTTCGTGAAGATTAGTAAGCCAACTCTCTTTATTAGTCTGTATCTGTATGTTGGTTCTAGTTTTTCATCTGTTTTACCTGCGAATTTTTGAAGAATGGTAACATTTCTTTGTTTTATACACAGTACCACTCGATGCTGAAGACACATAACGATGCAGTAATTCATTGAGTCAGAACAGTAATTCATTTGTTGCATCTGTATTTTGTGTTACTAGTGTAGCAGCTTTTTTGTTTTAAAAATATCTTTCTTTGCATTATTACATTGAAGCAATAGTACTACTGTCCTAGTGCTGAAATTAGAGCCTTATATGATGGTACTCTTCTTGATTCTGGAAGATCTTGGTTCAGACATAAATGGTTATGCAATATTGCAATTTATTTGTGAACTATTTGCAACATTTAAGATATGCAATTAACAATCAGTAATACTGCAATTATACGATTATAGACAATTCATAAAATTACCTTGTTCACTACACAAGATCCCATTTCTAGTACTAAAATCCTCTGAATCCTGATATGATCATTGTTTTATTCTTGTGAATGAAGCCTAAATTTTTTCAAACCTTGCATATATTCCTGGTTGAGAAATAAAAAATGGTTACCAGAAGTTGCAAATCATTTGTATTGTTTTTATGGGTAAATTTACTTAATTAGCAGTCAATAATAGTGCAATTAGCCGTTTTTATGTACCTTAACATTGCATTTTTGTTGGTATTCTTGGTGTGCAGCATCATTTTTTCTTCTCATATATGTCAGGATTCTATCTCCCAAATACAAATATGTGTTGCTGTTATTTTTAGCTAAATTTTTTTGACATATAAAGACATAGCATAGAATATTTAATCATGTGTCAACTAATTCTAGAAAGTCATAAACGACATGGTCTCCTTCATATGACAGGTTCTGTGTTGCTATGTTGTACTTTGTACCTGTTATTCACAATCGTTTTATGCTTGCTTGCATATTTTGACGTGGATAAACCCTAAACCCTGATTTAAAATCACATTTATAAATTGTGATATTTGCATAAATTGATGTGTGCAATTAATTAATATGATAAGTGCAACTTATTTAATTGGTCCTAATTTTTTGTTAAATTTACTTTCCAGCTAATTGAAAATGTTATAACAGGAGAAATAGTACCATTTAGCGGGACGGTTCAAAAATCTGATGTAAGTATATATAATGTTTCTTTTGGAATTCCTATTTTTAACATTCGTGAGAAGTTGTCTGCGTATCTTTTGCCTCTCTTGTACATATTAAATTTGTTCAATATCCATAATATCCTGCATTTATAGTGCTTAATACCAAATAAAACTATGAAACTATGACACTTAGTTTTCAATATTGAGAATTCATGTTTCAGTTTGTGTACAGCTTGAGAATGTAAACACTTTACCTCTGTGAAATTACTTGAAGGCATGTGTCAATAATTGGGTATATGATTACTCTGTACATGAAATTAGGTATCGATTTCTTGAGTTGCAGATTCATAAATAGTTAATTGCATAAAAGAGTTTGTGCAATTATAGATTATAGAAAGTGCAAAATTGAAGTATTGACTAGTAAACGTAGTCTGCAACTTGTAGGATGAGTTTTATGTTATCAAGAGTAGTCAGATTCAAAATACTTTGTGATTAGATTCTACAAAATTCTGATTAAGCGTGCCAAGTAAGCAGTATGTTCTACTTTCTGCCTTCTGCCTTTTGTGCTTGTCTCATATAATTTTTTTTTGTCTCATATCATGGTTTTTATTTATGTTAGCATAATAATAAAGTAATTTGTTTTAGTCCTAACTGTAGAATAAGATTGTCATTGACCAGTATGTTCTAGTCCTAGTATGTTAAACTATGTTGTAGTTTCTGCCTTATGACTTGTGTTTTTGTCTCATATAACTTAATATATTTGTTTCTTATCAGTGATTTTGTTTATGTTTAGATAATAAAAAAGTAAATTGTTTTAGTTACAACTGTAGAAAAAAAATAGTCATTGACACTATGTTCTAGTATGTTTTGCTTTCTACCTTTTTATTTACGTTTTTGTTTCATAGAACATAATCTTTTTGTCTCCTATCAGGGATTTTGTTTATGTTAGCACAATAATAAAGGAATTTGTTTTAGTCCTAACTATAGAATAAAATAGCCGTTGACCAGTATGTTCCAGTATTTACTTTTTGTGTAAAGGGTAATTTATGTTTTCAAGATTAGCAAATTGCATATTATATTTAATGCAGTTATATATCTCATAATTTGCAATTACAATAAAGCTAGTTAACAATGTACTATAGCTAATAATTTGTGTACCCAACCAGATTTGAAATGTTATTTCTGGTATATTGTATCCTTTCTTTTTTATCTATCTATGTTTGCACAAGAATGGTTTTGTTGTGGCTCCATCTATATTTGCACAAGCTTGAAATACAAATTGTTGATTTTATTATATGCAATTCTGATATAAAGAAACTGTAATTTTAGTTTGTTTTGTAACTTATTGTTGTTTCGATTGCTATCACAAAACATTTACAATATTCTTGTATTACGTTAGGACAGCAATGTCAAGTGCTGGAGGAAAAGGTGATGCATCTGGTAGTGGTTCCAAGAAGGGAAAGGCTAAACAGGTCAAGGCTGCCCACAAGTCGAAAGTTACTCCGTCCTATGTATTATTAGTCACTGTTCTAGTGTTTTATTTGTTGTTCTGCAATTAGCATCCAGATCTTCTCTATTTTCATGTGGGCAGCAGCTTTTTCAAGTTCTTGTTTTCAGGTTAACATAAACTGATACAAATCTGACGGAGACAGTTCTTGTTTTCAAGTCACCATAAAACTGATACAAATCTGACACAAGATCAGTTTGCTGTGTAATTTTGAACTCAGACAAGTCGGCGCCCTTTTTTCTGTTTTATTTTGTCTACTTGTAATTAGATTGGCGCTCTGACTTGTCTACCCGTTAAAATTTTGAAGCTTATTGGATATTTTGTTGTGCCCCGTTAGCAAAACATAGACAGGGTAAAGCTTCTTACAACTGCAAACAACTACAGCCAATGGATTGTGATCTGATGGACTGGGGCGTCGAATGAAAGGACCCCCTCTTTTCAGTCGCCTGAAAATTAGTCGGTTCCATAACTTTATCTAAAGAAATGTTCCACAAACGTCAGAAAATAATAAGTAGATAACCACGGCGCGTACGTACGAGAAAACAAATAGAGATCTCATCCAGTTCTTAACAGAGTCGGATTGGCATGCAGAGGTAGAAACCTACGTGGGCGTCGTCCCGTTACCCCGAGGCGCTATATTACTCTGCCCACTGGATCCTGCCGGATCGCTGGAGCATCGTCATGGCTGAGCGGAAAGCATGCAGCGTCTTCCATGGCCGGGAGGACCGGTCCTTCCAACTGAAACTAAGTCTCTCGGTCAACAATGGTCTCGCCGGCAACGGGTACGTCGAGGAGCCCGTCTCCCTCCTCACCGCCACCAGCTTCAAGTGCGCCGCCAGGACTGGCCCCACTGGGAGCATCGGAAGGACGACCGGGGCTGGATCAAGATCTCCGTCGCGACCACTACCACGAGCCAGCTTACGCAGTACCTGATTTTGAGCGGGCACATCGATCTGCTGGCTCGGAACGGCCTGCCTTCTCCCGGCATGACCTTCTTCGGCAGCCTGTTGGGAGGCGTCTCTCTGGTCGCGAGGAGGGACGAGGTCGAGGCGGACTGCGTCGACGTGGACGGCCACTTCACCGCGCTCTGCACCATCGCCGTCTCCTTCTTCTCCAGAGACTCCTCCAACCGAAGCAGCAACAACCCGCGGCTGCCGCTGCCGACGGCGTCCAAGCTAGACCACGACATCTTCATGGCGTCAGACCTCGCCGACGTCACCTTCCAGGTCGAAGGGGAGGCTTTCAAAGCCCACCGCCTCGTGCTCGCCGCCCGGTCGCCGGTGTTCAAGGCGGAGCTCTTCGGCGGCCAGATGGCCGAGAGCACGGGGAGCTCGATCGAGGTCGAGGACATGACCGCTCCCACCTTCGGGTACATGCTCCATTACATGTACCACGGCGTTCTGCCCGCCGCGATCCTCGACACGGCCGGTTCTTCTTCTTCTTCGGGCCGGATGCTGGAGGTTGAGCGTCTCTGTGTAGCTGCCGACAGGTACGGGTTCGCCACGCTCAAGGAGATGTGCGAGGAGATATTGTGCACCAGCCTCTCAGTTTCCACGGTCTTGTCTAACTGGGAGTTCGCCGAAGAGCGATCATGCCGTAAACTCAAGTCCAGGTGCCTCGAATTCCTTGCAGATGGTGCGATTTTCAAGGAAGTGGCGATAACCGACAAATACGTCGACATGATGAAGAACGTTCCGGCTTTTGGATTCCAAGTGCGTAATCAGTTCAAAAGAGTTCGATTAGCTTGAACAAGCATCGTGGCATCGTGTCTAATATATTGGTTTGACCGCGCAACCTTTGGTCTAGGGAATTCATGCCACGTTGAATACCATAATTTCTGGATTGCAGTTTTATGTCACTATATATTGTCAGAAATAACAAGCATGCTAGCATTATATTTGGACAAAATTGTTTTATGTTTTTTTCCCTTCTTGTCCATGTTTCATACCACCTCTTCTAAAAATAAAGTTATTTGTGCAATTATCCAAATCCACGAATTTGGTGGAGCATCTCAAGAGGTACTACAGGATTCATCTTTTCAAAGTCTCCATGGAGTTTGCAGGAAATTACCCACCAAACCACTCATTACACACGTACCACTTCGTTTTCTCTTCTCTCCCCTTTGGGCTCGTCTCCTACCATTACCCAAAATCGACCATCTTCTCCATAGAAACATCCTAACCCTGGCCACCGCTAGTTGCCCTACCAGCCGGAGGTCTCCCACGCCATGAAAGCTGGCGAAATGGACGGATCTGGTTCTCTTCCATTGATCCTCCAAGTTGCTGGGTCGCAATCCGTGTCTCGTTCGTCACACAAGCTCACGCCACATAGGCGGCGCTCACCGCACAATGGCAGGCACGTCATGGGGCGGCAGCGACGCCCCGCATCAACCTTCCCGGTCACACCTCCGACCCTCAAGCCACACCGCCCTCGCGCTCGGGCCACACAGCTTATGGGATACAATAGATATATCAATTGCTTTCTTATTGTGAATGTCAACATATGGCCATACATTAATTATCTTAGAGGCATAAGAGACAATACCAACAAAAACATTCAATTTCTGGAGCTGGAACCGAGTTGCAAGCCAAACATGTAGAGCTGCTCCACAAATCCTGAGTGGATGTGCTCCATGGTGGATTTGGTGAAGTGGAGCTGAATTTTATGAAGTGAAGCAGTCCCAAACAAGACGTTTAGATAACACTACTTGAAAAACAAAAACAACTGACACTAAATCTGGGTTCAAGATCCGAAACATACAGGATCTGCGGCTTCCTCGCTCCTAACGATCTGACACAAGTAGAAACAACTAACCGCAGAATCTAGGTTCGAGTACATAAGAGATCTTGTGTCCCGCTCTCAATGGAAACCAAACTGCATGCATAACCAAAAGATATTATTCAGCCCCGCCTGCTAGCCGGAAAACCCTCTCTATCCCCCTCTGCAGCCCTGTCCTTGCGCCGCAAATTCCTTCGAGTTCACCGCCCCAGATCCAACAAAAGTGCCATGGCCGCCGCCACCGACGACGGAACCAGCGCCGTGGCCGTCACGCCCGCCCGCAGCGCGCGCGACCTCTTCTACGCCCGCGACGCGCGGAGCTTTCACTTCCGCGTGAGCCAGTCGGCCACGCGGAACCTGGCCCCCGGCCAGTCCGTCGAGAAGAACGTCATGTTCCTGTCCGGGTTCCGGTGCAGCGCGCGGTACTGGCCGCGGTGGCCGCTCAACGACGACGAGTTCGGCTGGATGAAGCTCTCCGTCGTCGTGACCCGCAAGAACAACGCGTCGTCGTCCTGGGCCAACAAGAAGGCCCCCAAGCTGGTGACGGCGCACATCGATCTGCGGACGAAGGACGGGGCGCCGGCGCGCACGGCGATACGGGAGCCCGTGGCCGCCGCCGGCGACTGCGTCGGCGGGGTCTCGCTGCTGGCGAAGAGCGACGAGGTCGACCGGGACGACGACCTCGTCGCCTTCTGCACCGTCGCCATCCTCAAGGGCTACACCCCGCAGGACCTGCAGCTCGCCAACAGCATCGGCCACGACCTGTTCGGCATGCACGACCTCACCGACGTCGCGTTCCAGGTCGACGGGGAGACGATCAGGGCGCACCGGCTCGTGCTCGCCACCCGCTCGCCGGTGTTCAAGGCCGAGCTCTTCGGCCAGATGGCGGAGAGCACGGCGACCTCGATCGAGATCGAGGACATGAGGGCGGACACGTTCAAGTCGATGCTCTTCTACATGTACCACAACGTGTTGCCTGCTGCCGCAGCCGAGACCGACAAAGCGTTTGGGATCGTGGAGCTTCAGCATCTGTTTGTGGCCGCCGATAGGTACGGTTTCGACGCGCTCAAGCAGACGTGCGAGGATCTACTCTACGCCGGCGTCTCGAAGGGCACGGTGTTGCCGATCTTGGAGTTCACCGAAGCGCACGCGTGCCCTAGGCTCAGGTCCAGGTGCCTAGATTTCCTTGACGTTGCTGAAAATTTCAAGGAGGTGGCATCGACTGAGGAGTACCTTCGCCTCATGAACGCGTACCCGTCTTTGCAAGTGGAAGTGCGGAATTGGTTCAAGAGACCAAGGCCAGTGTGAAGACTACAACATGGTATGTACTAAGGGTCTGTGGGATATACATGATCATTCAGCCCAAGTGACGATGTTACATTTTTTTTTTACATTATACATGTAAACTTAGGTTTAGTATCAAATTCTTGATTCGAAAAGGTCTTATATTCCAATTCTTACATTATACTTGCCAAAAACCACGAACTCGATCGACTTCCCGTTCTCCACTATATATTCTCTTCCAGCTAGATATGAGAACCACCCAGAGTCCGCTTACATGAAGGAGAGTAGAGAGAGATATTGCATGTCCCGCTCTCAATGCAGATAGAATTGCATGCATGTCCCCTGGCGTTCCGGCCACCATATATTATTTTCGGATACAAAGACGGCGCCGAGAACCTCCTGTAGTCCCCTCGTCCTCAAGACGCCGCCCCCGCCGATCCAAGATGGCCGCACGGGTCAACTCATGCCACACCTTGTCACCTCTGGGCGCCCGGTACTTCCACTTCCTAGTGAGTCACTCGGCCACAAAGGATCTCGCCGCCGGCGAGTCCGTAGAGATGAACGGCACGTTCGTCCCCGGGTTCATGTGGACCGCCAGGTGCTGGCCGCGCTGGGTGGCCAGATACGGCGAGCCCACCAGAGTCAAGCTCTCCGTCGTCGTCACGCGAGCGAACGGCCCGTGGGCCAGGTCTCCCAAGGTGGTGGCTGCCCACATCGAGCTGCGGACCAGGAACGGGACGCCGGCGCGCACGGCGACACGGGAGCCCGCCGACCTCGCCGGCGGTGGCGGCGGTGACTGCGTCGGTGGCGCCGCCGTGCTCGTGGCGAGGGACGAGGTCGAGACGGACTGCGTCGTGGACGACCACTTCATCGCGCTCTGCACGGTCGCAATCTTAGATTGGCCGCCGCTGGCTCTGCCGCCTCAACATGGTACTGGTGTAGGGAGCGACATACGGGGCATGCAGGATCTCGCCGACGTCTCCTTCCAGGTACAAGGGGAGACGATCAGGGCGCACCGCCTTGTCCTCGCGTCCCGCTCTCCGGTCTTCAAGGCGGAGCTCTTCGGCGAGATGGTTGAGAGCAGAGCGAGCACTATCAACATCGAAGACATGAGTGCACGCACCTTCAGGTTTATGTTGGACTACATGTACACCAACACGGTGTACCCAGCTCTCCCGCCCGGCGACGCGTCTGTAAATTTAGAAGTGCGCCATCTGTTTGTTGCGGCTGACAGGTACGGCTTGGACAAGCTGAGACAGGCGTGTGAGGAGGTGCTGTGCCACGGCATCGCCATAGAAACCGTCTTGTCAACCTTGGAGTTCGCGGAGGAGCGGGCGTGCGCGAAGCTCAAGTCCAGGTGCCTTGATTTCCTTGACGTCGCTGAAAACTTCAAGGAGGTGGGGGCAACAGACGAGTACTTCGGATTGATGAACGCCTACCCGTCACTGAAAATGGAAGTGCGGAATAGGTTCAAGAGAGCACGACTAGCGTGAAGGCTTGTTTAACATGCATGTGTTTATTTGCTCTGGTTCAACCACGGTTCAAAGGAAAGTCGGTAGGGGATTTGTTTGGGTGTAATCAGCAAGCGTGATTGTGTGGAAATTAATCAAACTGGCAGCATCATAATTTTTTTTGTTTCATGTTAAGAGTTAAGATTATAGAGGCCAGAATGTATTTCAATTGCATTTTCTAAAAAAATGTTAAAGAGTTAAGATAGGTATTAGGTTTTAGAATAACCTGCAAATCTGCAGATCGTAATCATCATTCTGCCATTGTTTATCGGGAAAAATATGTGAATTTGATAGTTCAGACCAAAAATGTTTTCTTTTTTACTTCTCTTCCTTCTGATTCAGATTTCATATCACTTAGAGTGTGTAGACTATACGGGGAGGGGGGCTCAAGCCCCCTTATAACCTCCTGTCTTTTTTTTTCCTCAGATCATTGATGGGCTCCTGTCTTGTGGACAAGGCAGGGAGGGGGAGGGAGGATAAGATGCAGAGAAAGAGGAAAACAAAGAGGGGGGACAAGGACGAGAATGATAATAGTGTAGAGTGCGACCAATCCAGCAGCCATGCAAGTGTCGTCTCATAGTGCTTTTCTCTTGTCACCACTGTCGTTCTCATTGACTTAGGGCTTGAGAAGTGGAGGCGCACGAGGAGCACATTCTGCTTGAGACGAGGGGGATGGAAAAAAAGGAGGTCGGAGAGACAACCATACACCACTGACAAGATAGCCATCTGGATGAACAAGATGAGAAAATCATAGAACAAATGCTTTATATGAGAAATCATAGGACAAATGAGATTGTTCTGGAACAAATTTTGAAATTAAATGTGCTGTGATTGTCGGAGTTTTTGGATGAATCACTGCTGTGGATTGCAAATGTGATGTGAAATTCTCAATTCGCACAATGACAAAGGCGGAATACGATCTGAGCTGAGGCTGAAAATCTTCCCAAGCCCAGGCCAAACCACTTCTCGAACTCTCAACGGACAGGGCAAACATGTGTTTTGACAGTTAATTAAACACTGCTCAAACATGTCATTCAAAACTGACAAAAGAAAGAAAAAGACAATAATAATTTTTTTGAAAAAAAGACAATAATAATTTTTTTGAGACGAAAAAGACAATAATAATTGCCATTCAAAACTTCAAATCCCGATCATGTCCTCCTGCTATAGAAAAGCACACTGTTGAATTGGGCTATCAGACGGAAAATGGGCCGGAACCATCGACGGAAAAGCAATGGTGCATCGCCGTTGCGTGCCCAACTTGTCTAGCGCCACCGCCTCTCCAGTTTCTCTTAAAAAAAAAAAAAAAAAGCTCCACCGCCTCTCCACGGCGGCGTGTCTATCCTCCCCGCCGCAATCTCACCCACATCTCCCCTCCACAGCAAATTCCCAAATCACCCCTCCGCCGAAACGGGAGCACAGCAGCGGCGGCGCCCCCCAACCCTCCCCTGAACCCTAACCTCCCTCTCCCCACCCCCATGGCTCTCTCCCGCCGCCTCCTCCCCCTCTTCCTCCGTCGCGGCAACGGCGGCGGCGGCGTCACCCCCGCCCTCTCCTTCTCGTTCCCCGCCCGCGCGCTCTCCACGGCCGCCGCTGCTGCCGAGCCGCCGCCGGCGGCGACAGGGGAGGAGGATGAGTCCGTCGTCGTCAAGGGCGTCCGCATCTCGGGCCGCCCGCTCTACATGGACATGCAGGCGACGACGCCCGTGGACCCGCGCGTGCTCGACGCCATGCTCCCCTTCTACCTCCACCGCTACGGCAACCCGCACTCCCGCACCCACCTCTACGGCTGGGAGTCCGACGCCGCCGTCGAGGAGGCCCGCGCCCGCGTCGCGTCCCTCGTCGGCGCCGACCCGCGCGAGATCTTCTTCACCTCGGGGGCCACCGAGTGCAACAACATCGCCGTCAAAGGCGTCGCCCGCTTCTACCGCGACCGCCGCCGCCACGTCATCACCACCCAGACCGAGCACAAGTGCGTCCTCGACTCCTGCAGGTATCTCCAGCAAGAGGGCTTCGATGTCACCTACCTCCCCGTCCGCTCCGACGGCCTCGTCGACCTTGCACAGCTCGAGGAAGCCATCCGCCCTGACACCGCGCTCGTCTCCGTCATGGCCGTCAACAACGAGATTGGCGTGGTCCAGCCGCTCGAGGAGATTGGCCGCATCTGCAAGGAGAAGGGGGTGCCGTTCCACACCGATGCTGCTCAGGCGCTCGGGAAGATTCCGATTGATGTCAACAGGATGGGGATTGGGCTCATGTCGCTGTCCGCCCACAAGATTTACGGGCCCAAGGGCGTGGGTGCGCTCTACCTCCGCCGTCGCCCGCGTATCCGTGTGGAGCCGCAGATGAGTGGTGGTGGGCAGGAGCGGGGCATCCGCAGTGGTACGGTGCCCACTCCTCTTGTTGTTGGATTTGGTGCCGCCTGTGAAATTGCAGCCAAGGAGATGGACTATGACCACAGGCGGGTTGCCGCTCTGCAGCAGAGGCTGCTCGATGGCATCCGTGCGCAGGTCGATGAGGTTGTCATTAATGGAAGCATGGAGCACCGTTACCCAGGGAACCTGAACTTGTCATTTGCATATGTTGAAGGGGAGAGCTTGCTGATGGGGCTGAAGGAAGTGGCTGTATCGAGTGGTAGTGCCTGCACTAGTGCCAGCTTGGAACCCTCATATGTTCTACGGGCACTCGGGGTGGAGGAGGACATGGCACACACCTCTATTCGCTTTGGCATTGGCCGATTTACCACTGAGGAAGAGGTTGACAGAGCAATTGAACTCACAGTGCATCAGGTGAAGAAGCTACGTGAAATGAGCCCACTCTATGAGATGGCCAAGGCTGGTATCGACCTAAAGAGTATCGAGTGGTCGCAGCACTGAGCCAGCTTTCATGATTACCAGTTACTTGAAGTGCTTTAGATGTACACGTATCGCATACATAGGTATATGGCTCTTAGCTGTCCACCTCTTTGTTATACCCTGTTTTCATTCCGAAGGGAAATGTTGCCTTGGTTCTGCTAAAGTAATCTTGCAAATGTTCAGCATACCTCCCTGTAATACAGTTTTGGGATCATGAAAATGTGTGCAATACTTCCTTAGTGATTTGTCCCGAGCATACATTTGTGCATGTAATGTTGTCTGATGAAATAACAAGTGATCAATTTGGAGAAATGCTCCTAGTACTGTTTCATTCCTTTTAACTACATGCTAAACTCAGAAAAATATAAAATCAAAGTCTGATGTGCATCTTATCTTGTTTTCTCAATCCAAATTCATTGCTACAAAGTTCATTAGAAGGGTTGTTTGTACCGATATTCCACGTGTCTGTTAGTTATGGAGTAGTCAAGGCACCATCTTTCATATAGAAATTCGCCGAACTGAAATGGTTAACAATATTCCATTCTTTGTGTCTGTTTTGTGGTGGTGGTGGTTGGGGGGGGGGGGGGGGGGGGGGTTTTTTTAATTCTCACTGAAACTGCTGTGTTGAAATAGTAGTTATTAATGATAACTAAACTCAAGCATTTACCATTGAGCTAGATTGCAACAATTTTATGTTATATTGTGCCACTGCTTTATTGGGGACTAGATCAACAGATGAGGGGCTATATCAGCCTTTTTGGAAACTTTGCTATATTAATCTGTTGTGTTATCAGTGTCCTCAACTGAATAGTACTAGGTTGCTTGGTTGTAGATACTAATCCTGTGTGTACCTGTTTTCTTAACTCTCCCTTCTTGCTGTCCCAGTTTTTTCATCTGTTTAGCACGTTCAGTTATCAATACTCAGTTATATTTTTTCTCCTTTGCATGTGTTCGTTATTCAACTTCGTGGCTTTACTAATTAGGAGCCATTCACCAGTCTGAATTATTGTTTTGGAAGTTAACCCATTTGCCCTCTAGAACACAACTTTGACCACCATTTTGTGCTTAATACCATAAATAAAATTTATTAGAAACTTATTCTTTGATACTTTTGGAACAAATCTACCAGTGAGAGTTTTCACATGTCCAATCTGAATATTCTTTAAGTTCTGTCTTTCCAGTAGTTTTAAGAATTGGCTGCACACATAAGAAAATTTAGGGAGTTTATTATGAGTTTCATAAGTGATTTGTTTACCACCATATAGTGCACTTCACTACCAGCTCTATCTGTGTAGCTTCTCTATGTGATCATGTTATCATGCCACTCTGGATAATACTCTCCAGTTTCTAATTGATGATGTTAGGTCAACGTTTTAAGATATAAACAATGAACTAAGAGAGTTAACTTGATGTCATCAATCAGAAACCAGAAGTCATTGCATATGTTTTGGGGTTTGCTTATTTTCTGCAAGTGATTAGTGAGTGTTTCTTGGTGACTATATATACTTTTTGAAGTTATTGCTGAAAGTTTGTGCTTGCCAATGTTGTTCCAACCATATGACACCACCTACGGACTCAATTCTGTGTTTCTAGAAAGAATCTTGCTTTGGTTAGTTGCTCTCGTCAATGTTCAGTTTGGTCGCTAAGGATATTTTTCATTATGTATCAGGAATAGTATGTAGTTCAAACACTGACTGCAATACTAATTTGGTTGGAACTCTTTCAGGCTTTATGTCTGGTATTGATGAAGATATTCCTGTGCGTTGGAGTCCTCTTGAAGTCCTATCAGACTATCAATTCCATCTGTCATCTCCGACACTAGCAAACATTTAGCAGGGGCTGTCATGTCTCTTGACACAGAATAAGAACTTCAAACATTTTAGCAATGTAACGTCTAAGATATAGTTTGAAGTTGTCAGCAGTAGCAGTGCTGTGAATATATTTTGGTGCAGTATTTTGTCTTTTCAAATGAATAAATGCTGTATTTTCTCCATTTGGTGAGGTTCAGCAAATAATTGTGAATCAGACTTGTGTGGTCCTTGATCTGAGTCCTCTCTTCATATTTCAGACCCTTGGTATTCTATAGTTCTCTTATCTGTTTGAAGTCCAACGCCTCAGACTTTCATGTTTTTTAATGTTTTCTTGTTTGAGATTTCTAGTTGGCAGTTATCAATCTTGGTGTTCTTTAGTTCTCTCCAGAGAATACTTTTTTTTTTATGGGAAAGTGGCACGCTCTGCCTTTGTATTAAGAAAGAAGTTAGAAAGAACCAAGTTCAGATAACAAGACAGGCAGCAATAGCTGACTCGTGCAGCTGTCCAAGCTCATTGCAATTCAACATACAATTCTCTTATATGTATATTTGCCATTCTCGTGAATAATATTTGAGTTATTTGGATCTTGCGGCTGTAAAGTCAGTTGTAGTTTGTATAGCGGCCGCTTTTCTTCCATTAGCATGATGGGAGCTTATTAATTTGAGTAGGGTGGTGGATTGGTGTTTGGGACAGTTCGGTCAATAGGTCATTGGCAATTGAGGAGCGCTCTGAATTCCTGTCAAGGGAGGAAAAGAACAACACACTGAGACAAGTGTTTCTCTCGTGTTTTTAGAGTGCAACATGGTTTTGAAACATCTCGATACTGTCGAATGCCCTAGGAGTTATAGTCTCGTTCATAGTTATCTTGTAAATTCAACATATTTGTCTCAATTTTTTCCTGCCATAACTGGAAAGATGTGGCAGGCTTTTCTTGCTCTGAGTTTATTTTCTTTTGTTTTCCATATACCATCTATAGCTTCTACAAACATGATCAGGCTACTCCTGATAACAATTATTTTCCGTAAGTACTTGGTTGACCACTTGACCGAGAGGACTGAATTTCATCAGATACTCTATGAAAACAGGTTGATAATACAGGTTATATTGACCAAACTGGAGCAAAGAATAAACCACAAATCACAAACAATAGCTGAGTTGATTGAAAAATGCTACTGTTTCATCAGCCACACTAGGTGTAACAGAATATATGCTTGTATATCTTTCCTCCGACTATATTAGTTGGCGATAACTCTATTATCTTTTATTTTTTTTAAAAAATTCTGGGATGGAAGTTTCTTAGGTTCTAGTGGGCTACACTGTATACCTCTTGCAACCGTAGATTTGTGGCGGATAGGCAGTTATTGGGTCACTAACAGATGGCTGAGACAAAATGTGACAGCTGATAAAATATCATTATTTGTTCTCAGTAATATTGAAATATGCTTATGTTGGCCAACGATCATTAATTGTCAGCAAAAGGAAGAATAAGGGAAGCGCAGGGAAGGTGCAATTCGATGTTGACCTTGCGAGTCTACTGAATGCAGTGATAAAGAAGTTGTCATGAACCTACTGACCTTGCCTACTCTTTTTGGAAGATGGCATTGACGAGTCGAGCTGCATTGTTCTTGCTCTCAGTTTGCGCAGCGCTATTTACCGATCATCTTGGTCGTGCCACCGCTGTATCTTTCTTCTACAATTTCTCGGACCCTACAAGCTTCAACCAAGGCGATCTGCTCCTTGAAGGCGATGCTTACGCTGGCGATGGCCCGGTAGTCTGGCCAAGGGGCAACTCACAGCTGGGGATACTGCCTCGTCGTCAAGTGCTGGTCGGCTGTCTTACAGGCACTCAGTTCAGCTCTGGAGCAGCAACGCCACAGGTTGTAGCTTCTCTACCAGCTTCTCCTTTGTCATCAACGACACCGGAGGCGGTCTGGCTTTCTTCCTCGCACCTTACAAATCAAGGATGCCACTCAATTCCGGAGGTGGCTACCTCGGTCTTTTCAACTCCACCACGTACGGCGAGCGGATCGTGGCCGTGGAGCTGGACACCCACGGCGACTTCGGTTGGGACCCGACTACGAGTGCGTCGCCACACATTGGCGACTTGGCGTGGATCTCAACACGCTCCACTCGGGTAAGAACAGGTAAGGTCGTCGACAACCTCGCCGACAGCGTACCCAAGTTCTTGCAGGTGGACTACAGCGACGTCACCAAGGCTCTCGTTATCACCCTCCGAGATTTCACGAATGGCAGTTCCGTGACCCTCAAGGCAGTTGTTGACTTGAGGAAGCAGCTTCTGCCGCAAGAAGTGGCCACAGCCACAGGCTTCTCGGCAGCCAGCGTCTCAGGAAGCGGTCCAAGTCGAGTACTTTCGTGGAGTTTCAACAGCAATCCTGGCCAAGGTGATCCTTCAAAAGAGGCACTCGTTCATGTTACTCCAGAAGTGGCGCTCAACGCAAGCGCGTCGCCTCCACCTTCAAGTAAAACATATCTGTAATTTTGGGTTAAGTGTTGAATTACAAGTGAAAAATCTAAACTTCCCTACATATTGCTCTAGCCTTTTGAGTTAGTTTTGGTTGCAGGATGAAATACCCTAACTTAGTACTAGTTATTGAGCCCGTGCGACACGCACGTGCAAATTTTTTTTCAACACGACATAGTTTTGGGTGGTTATGTGGGAATAATCTTAATAAATAAAATTTATAATGATATTGTTCTAATAGTCACATTCAAATATGATGTGATACATAGGCTTATATGATATGGAGACCCACGTAGGCCTCGAAACCGGCAGCGGTTGTTTGTAGCAAGGAACCCTTCCAGTACTTTTACTTGTCAGAAATTATTAAAAAAAAGATAGAAAATGAGCTTCTGTGATCTCTCTCAGTCCCGGTCTGAAGCCCACGTATACTCAGACCATGCATACACCCTCGACTAATTTCAACTTCATTTTATGACCCAGCTTTGTAAGATGATCATTTTCCTTTTGTTATATTTATCTATATTTACGGGGGGCTTCAACAATATTAGCTATGTAAAAAATATTATAAATAGACATTATTTCCAAATAATTGAATCAATCGGTTCGTCAGATACAATTACAAACGCCAATTGGTGAAGATAAGGTCCAACGAACGTATTAAGGAATAGCAAAAATCGGAGATAGAACTTGTTCACATGGTCCTTAACTAAAGAAAAAGAGAACTAAAACTTTTCAAAAAAAAATGTTGCATCAACCAGATATATTGTGGTTTATCCTAAATAGTAATGCAAAATGTCTGATCGTGATGGAAACTTGGGCAATATCTAAAAGGAAAAGCCATATTTCGAACTTATTTCAGTTGTCGCCATGGCCAGCTTGCAACCTCAGGAAACATCACTGACATGGCATGGAGAAAAGCTGCTACCCCAAACTTCCACCAGCAACCAAGGCAAGAACAAATGGGTTGTATCTCTTCTAGTCGACTGGAACTTCATCAAACTCCGGTCGTCATCGTTGCTCTTAGGCTATCTCCAACGGTAGCCGGCGACCCAAACCTATTCTAGGTGTCTATTTCCTTCAAGATAGAACACCAAAAAACTTGCATCTCCAACGGAGCACCAAAAAGTAGCACCCAAAAGAAGTGTACCTTCTCCTTCCTCGCCTCCATCCCGCCGCGCCGCCGCCGACCCGCTCCCGCGCCGCCGCTCCTGTGCCGACGCACCACCGCCGCCGCAGCTCCCGCTCCCGCGCCGACGCGCCACCGCCGCCCCCGCACCCGCGCCCGCGCCGACGCGCCCCCGCGCCGCCCCGCGCGCCCCGCTCTGCCGCCGTCGCCCCGCCGCGCCGCGCCGCCGCCACTCCCGCGCCGACGCCGCCCTGCGCGCCCCCGCTCCGCCGCCGTCGCCCCGCTGCGCCGCGCCGCCGCCGCCGCCTCCCCCGCAGCCGCGCCGACGCGGCCGCCGCTCCGCCGCCGTCGCCCTGCCGCACCGTCCCGCCAGCTCCCACTCCGCCGCGCTGCCCCGCCGTAGTCGCCCCGCCTCGCCGCCCCGCGAGCAGCTCGGGAGAAAGAGAGTGGAGAGAGGAGGAAGAGGAAGATTGGGCGATGGGTCGCGAGCGGGGATGATGCATTTTTGCGTGAGCAGGGAGGGTGTGACTAAAAATGGGTCTTCATATGAGTACTCCGTTGGAGAGCGTTTTTACCTCTTTCAACACCCATTTTGCGTATTAATGAGGATATAGGTGCTCCCTTGGAGATAGTCTTAGAGTTTTTCCGATAGAAAAGGTTGTCGTCATCAATCATCATCATCTTCCTGCTTCCCCACCCTTCGATCTTCCAACTGTCCTCCTATCTGTCGGCCCTCCAAAACTCCCCACCACCCTCTTACCTGCATCAGTAAAAAGGTAAACACTCTGATTTTTTTGCAAAGTTGTGCCTATACATGGTTTCTATAAATGCTATTTTTTACAATCTGCTCTCGGTATGTCATTTTTTTACTTGCTGTATCGATTGTTTCATGTCTTGTCAGTTTATAACAACTGTTGTGACCAACATTTTACTTAGCGTTAGAGCCGCGAAACCCGGTCCAGAAGTTGAAAACCAGTTAAAATTTGTCAAATTTTTAATGTCATTTGAATTTCAAACCCAAAAAGGGGCAAACCGTCCGAACTGATGAAAAGACAAAGTAAGTCAGTGATTCGAATCTGATGGAAAAAAAAAGGAGGTGGAGATATAGAACCTGAGCAACTTTTTGAAATGATGCCTAAACTTTTAACTTTCATTTAAAACTACTTCATCAGCAACTATGAATTAAATCTGATCACATATTTAATTAACTGAGAAATTACCCACCACTGCCATTATGAAAATTTTAGTCTAAAACACCCTCAAGCCTATTTTTAAATTACCCACCATACCATTATGAGTCAAAAACAGCTAAATTCGAAATAATAAAAAATAGACAAAAATACCCTTCACGTCGATTTTTAAATTACCCACTATGCCATTATGAGTAAAAACATTAGCTAAATTTGGAATAATAGAAATAACCAAAAATACCCTCACATCTATTTCTAAATTACCGTTCATGCCATTATGATTCAAAAAAATAAATTCAAAATAATAAAAATATCCAAAAATACCCTTAATTCCTATTTCTAATTTATCCATCACACCAAAATTAAAAAGTTTGTCACTACAGGCTAATCAAGAAAATTAATAGGTATTGTTTAGAGTATATTTTATATCTTTTATTAGTGTTGTGTCTTTCTTACCCTGAATGTTGATGGAAGAACAATATATCAGAAGAAGTAGAGGGAGCATGATGAAACAAATTTTGAAAAAAAGTGGGAATTCCGTATTAAGTTTGCATAGAAAAGCATCAATTATGTTCATTTTGCATGGTTTAATAAAGGATACATATATGTTATGATTTCATCTTTTATTCTAGCCCTTACGTAAATACTTTCATGTTCACTATTTCGACCATGTATCTTTATCAGCCAATTGTCACAATGATGATCTTTACATGCTACCTATAAATATTAGTTATTTCAATATAGCATTCAGCTAAATGATGATTCATATCACTCACCCAAACTGACAAAGTCGCTGCGAATTTCTCCAATCAATTTTAGTTATGTTAGAAATGTATTACTATAAAAATAATAATAAGAAACTATGCATAAATTTTTACAATAATATAAAATAATAAATAGTTTAACAAATCTAGCCGCGCAAATGCGTGAATAGCCATACTAGTTACTCCTAAACAAGACTCCTCCTCCAAACGGAGCACTGGCCTTTCTCGAGGATAGCCACGTCTCATTTTCTTTTAGAGATATTGCCGACTTAAGTAACACTCTAATCTCTTCCAATAACATTGCATGTGCAGTAGAATCGATGGCAAAGATGTGCGTATTCCAACCCGACCCCATGGGCCCCAAAACATGCTGCTCGCCTTTCACGGCTTAAGCTGGTTGATGTGAAGCCAATCACAGCTGTTCTTTTCCCGGAGTCATCTACTTCTTTCCCTTCAAAGCGTGTCCGACGCTCAGTGCCACCAGGACTGCCAAGGCCTGTATCCAAAGCTGCACCCTCGCCTAGAGTTTTTCGATACGAGGAGGAGCTTTGCGAAGCAGTGGCACAGAATAAGCTTCTCTGAAGATCCAACAAGTGTATTGCTTTCATCTATAGTGTATAGTTTATCTGTGCCAAGCTCCTTGGTTGAGTTTTTTCTGCCAGCTAGCTCCTAGCTGGTATCGTAATTCCTAGATTATGGTCAGTTTAGATTTTAGACTAGTGTTAGACTGTTATATACCATTATGTCATGGGTATCTAGTTTGGTTTCTTCATGGTTTTGTATATAGCGTGTAATAAAATGAACCCTTTTGTGTATTTATTTATACCTAATATCCATTTCCTGCAAAAGTGGTGCACTTTCCGTAGTTGTCATCTGTCAGGGCTCTGGAGCCATTGCCTTTCTAAGTTTGCTTTTGGTCATCCAGTTGCAATGAGGTTGGATCCTGCAAGAGCAGAGGATTTGAGGTCTGGGTGCATTCAAGTGTTTGTTAAATAGTTTGTGAGCTTGAGTGATACTCCATCCGTTTTTAATTATATGACGCCGTTGACTTTTTAGTTGAACTTTGACTAACAATATAGATTTAAATAATTACTTTTGATATATGAAATGAATATCATTGGATTCATCATCAAAAGCACTTTAAGATTAACTTATACACTTAGCTATTTACCCTAATATTTCTAGATAAGATGAATGGTCAAAGTAACGAAAAAAGTCAACGACGTCATATAATAAAAAACGGAGGGAGTACAACCTTTTCTATTGACATTGCTTTTTTTTTTTCAGAAGCTGTTTTTTCTGATTTACATCCCTCAATTCTACCGTGCCTAGGAGCAGGACTACTGGATCAGTATGGTTGTAACAGTTTTATTCAGCAAAGTAAAACCTACATTGCTGATCTTGTTTAGGTGCAGTTTTTGAAGTTTTTCAAGTTTCTTGGTACAACAGAGATCATCAATTCGTTGCCGGTATTATCATAATATAAGCTGGGGATATGATACTGAACTGCTGATTGCTTTAGCTGTAGTTTAGCAACAGGATCAAAATACAGTCAATGTGAGCAGGACACTGAAGATCCAGCAGAAGCCTCTGAATCCAAACTGCCGAGATCTCCATCGCTGTCATCACATCCATTTCGGTTTCAGAGCCCGTATCTGTTTATAATCTGCGCCATGAGGAGGTCGTAGCCTCTCTGGGTGAGGTGGTAGGTGTCCCAGAAGAGGAACTTGATGGGGTTTTTTTTAAAAAAAACGACACGCCTGATCGACGATCAAAGAAGCTAATGGAATGATCATCGGGATCGGGCAGCACCCTGCGTGGCGTCGCCCCTGGATCCGACTCATCAAAAGGAAACAATGTAAGTAAATCTTTCTATGGGATAACAAGCCGCTGTGATTCTATTACTACGAGGCCGGATCAGTTAATTTGATTGGTCGTTGCTTTGATCTGTTGTTAGTACTCTGCTAGCACTTGTTCAGGAAATGATCATTCAACTCAGTTCTTCCTCGAGTACTACTGCTGGCACTGCAATTGGAAGGTACATACAGATTATGGATGACACATGCTTGTTAATACACGCATGGATGCACACAGGCACACAGTTAGTTTGAAGCAGCGGGCGCCTACATTAAGATATAGAAATATTATGACACATAACAGTACACCATTTCATAATTGAGCTGCAGTAACCACTCAAAGCATATTGTAGCACACGATACATTAATAAGAGGCCAAATGTGTGCGCAAACATTGCACTTATTACATGGTATAGTATCTGACACACGGGAAATAAAGCCACACAAATTTAAATCCATGAGCATAGACACAACCAGTATGCTCAGAAACAACCACAAAGCACTCATATAAAAGCAAGTAACTGGGCACACTAACGCGCATGCACCCGCACAGCGATCAGAAATCAACATGAAAGCAGAACAGATGACAATCCACATGAGCACAGAGCCACAAGTCCACAACCACACAATGTGGGATCGAAAAAAAAAAAGGCTCATCCTGCTGTCAAACCTGTTTCTTCCAGCAGTAAGGGAATCTTGTAGCATCGTCGTCATCCTCTTCTTCATATCCTTTTGCGTGGTCTTGAGTTTCTGGTACATCACATTTAAGACTGAGTTTGTTTTTACGGTTTTTGATGGCTTCTGTCACTTCGTCAGGAGCATTGACACCTTTGAACTCGAGCTCCTTTAGTCTAGGAAGTTTGTCGATGCCAGAGACAGATATGTGAGATGACCAGACAATCTTCTCGAGCCTAGGAGCAGATCCGCTAGTGAAGAGGATCTCGTTGATGGAAGAGCATTCAACAACGAGAAGGTTGAGCCATATGAAATCATTTTTATTGAAGGTTATCTTGTTCTGGCTTCCCTCAAAAGACTTGTCCAAGAGCACCAGGCAGCGTATATTTGGTTTCTTGGAAAGGATTTTCAGAGCATCTTGCTTCAGCAATGTACCAGAAAGAGTTATCTTGGCTATTTTTTTGGCCTTGTCAAATGAATCTGAGAGCAACCTGCCGCAGAAGCTGTTGTGCAACTCGAGCTCTTCCAATTTTGGAAGCCTGTGAACTCCAGAAATAGACCCTGTGCTGGTGAAAGACAAAACTATCTTCACAAGCTCACTGGCTGCTCCGTCCCCAAATCTGATATTAATCAAGTGGGAGCCCTCAACAAGAAGGTACTTGAGGCATATGAATTCGCCCTTATTGAAGGTAAGCATGCTCTCGGTGCAGGTAATGTTTTGGAGCCTGAGACACCGTAGCATGGGCAGCTTCGCGAGGATGTCCAGATCATCTTGGTTCAGCGGGGTGCTACTTAGAGTTACCTTGGCAAGTCTGTCATTACCACCTTTTGTGATCACTGGAAGAAGATGCCCCATCAGTGTGGTTCCGCTGATGCTGAGGCTCTCAAGAATCTTAGGGTGGTGTCGTAGGAGAGAGCTAATATGAGATGGTAACTCTGCACTAGATGGAGTACTCTCATGTGGTGCGGCTTCAGAAAGAGTAGTGATTGAAAGAGAACGGAGGCACTCATGTAGGTCACTGATTGTTCGAAGCAAATGTCTGAGGTGACTATCCTGATCTTCGATAACCACACCTAACTTCCTAAGCTGCCACAACTTTCCAATATCTTTCAAATCATGACTATCCATATCCCGGGCCTTGACATTAGATAGTACCTCCATGTTTACCATTTTATCGATCCTGTGAGGAATCCGGACACTGTGATAATCGCTTGAGCTCGGATCACTGTCACCAGCAAGCAGACGCTTCAGCTTCAATAGCAGAATATTTGCTGTTTCTGACGCAGGCACCTTGGTTTGCCGGATATCTAATACCTCTAGCTCATGGTGGTAGTTGATTTCACTGGGTAGCTGGGTTATATCTGTCCCCCTTAGGCTTAAATACTTGAGCAGTAACATCTTGCTGCAGATGTCCTTGAGGTACCGCTGCTTCTTCCCACCAAAGCACTTACAATCTTCTAGATCTAACACCTTGAGCAGGGATACTCGAGATGATTTAGAGAGCCCTTGGAAGAATTTGTCAATTCTATCGGAGCTGCGGAGTTGGAGATCGTTGAAGATGGAGAAATGCCGAGCCAAGTGATGTGACAGGCGTGTCTCCACAAAATGTTGTTTTCTGGCGATGGCAGTAATGAATTGTCACACCTAGTTTTAAGGACAAAACTGAATGCATAACTATATGTGTGCCAGGATCAAGTTCCACACATATAGAGACAATAGTGAAATAAACAGTATAACCAGTGTCATTATTACATCGTCTCATCGTAGCATTATTACAATATCTGAATAAAATGTCTCAAATGACTAAACAAAACGACAGCGGAAGACACCCATCACACAGGCAGTCGACTGGGAGACAGCACGCCTAGTATTCCTCATCGAAGTACTCCATTGCGCCTTCATCTTCTGAGCAGCAATTCAACATAGTGTGGGGAATAACAAGTGTGAGTACATATCGTACTCCGCAAGTGTAGGAAAAGATGACATGCATAGCTTAAACAAAAGAAAGGCTAACACATGGTTCATAGCAGAAAGCAACTATAAATTAAGTCATTTAATTAAAGCACCTATTTACTAGATGATATAAACCCACCCAAAAGTTACCATCAAAGGGGACACTACAAGTTACCCACTTGTAGCAAAACGGGTTACCCACCCAAAGCCATACTACAAGGTACCCCCTTGCAGCATCAAACTGGTTACCCACCAGAACCAACCATCCATCTCTAATCATGTGAGGATCCAGGCCGCTCCTGACCGTGAGCACGGCTGTCATGACAGTTTTACTTCTCTGCAGAGGTGCACAACTTTACCCACAGGGTGGTGATTCCGTCACTATTCAGCGACTAAAGTCTCCATGTTGCCATAACCACACTACCAAGGTGTGAGGCCAAGAGAACACCACATGGTCTTTCAAAGCGCTTCCCAGCCTGCCAACATCCTCGCTAAGGTTACACTACTGCCAGTACCCCTGCAACAGTAGCCCTCTCTGGCGCCGTGGCTAGGAGTACCTCTCCATCACCTGAGTTCAGAAGTAACCCTTCCTCCCTCTTTCCTTGAACACCAGCAAAAACTGGGAAGACAGCATAATACTTGACCAAGTCTACCATAATCAACCCTGTGCTTTGCGCTGTTGTCCTGGGTTGCCGCTCCACGAACCGGTCCTTATGATCACAAGCAGGTACTAACCACAAACCAACAGTACCATAACAGGCACATGTGCATACCCGCACCATCATCAACATCCTCCTGCTTGGATCACCTAAGTTCCATGTTGCTAAAAAGATTAACCGGTCCGTGATCATTATGTTCAAGTGAACCATTAGTCAAGATTATTAGTCAAATTATCACCCAACCCAGTTCAGCAAGCTAAGCAAGACCTACCCATCCTCATACTATCATCTACCACAACCAGGCGACAAGGAAATAGTATGGAACAGGATAAATGACATATAGGATTCATATTAAACGCTATGCATGCAAATTAAACTAGAGGGAGAAAGAAATAGGTTCAAAATGGTCAAGGACACTTGCCTGTTCCCCCTGCTGCTGCTTGGTCAAACTCTTGATCTTGGAAGTTCTCAAACGGCTCCTCTTCTAGTAACGGTAACATGCAAAGCACACATAACATAAACAATAAGAAAACAGTACACCAAACTGTACCAAACTGCTACAAAAACTGTACTAAAAGCTAGAGCTCGTTCCTACGATCGCGTGAGCGCAAGAATCGCTTAAAACGGAGCTATAAGTAAAAAGTTATGATGTTTCAAAGATTAAGGACTAAATCAGGAAAAACAGAAACGCCTAGGGACAGAAACGTGCGCGTTCCCGTTGATTGGCTGCATATTTAGGAGCATGGTTTGCACAGTAATCTGCGCAATGTTGTGGAACATAAAGGACACATGATGATTAGGGCACAGGTTCACCTGAATTGGAGATCGGATGGTTGAATCTCGATGAGATTGTTCTGCGACAGCTGATGGTGGCATGGCGTTCCTGGTCGTTTCTGGCATGATCTTGGGGAATCCTTTGGGGAAACTGTAGTATACTTGCTGGAACACAACCGGGTATTGAATTTAGGTCAGAAACAAAGAGGGATTGGGTGGAACACGGAAAACAATTACCATCAGGCGCGCTGGACAGATCCAGAACAGGGAGCAGTAGTCATTGCGAATTAGATCCCCGTCGATCCAGGTCAGATCTTGGGCTGAATTTTGGATATGTTGGAGAGGACTTCATGGCGCACCTCCTGGCAAACATTGGCGACGTTTTGATGGCTAGATCATCGGGAACGCGAATGCCAATCTGCGACAGCAGTGCTGGACGCGAGGGCAGGGAGTAGCGGCGGCAGCCTGGCGGCGTGGGAGGAGTTTGGAGGGGAGGGAGGACGTGGGGAAGGCTCCCATATATGTAGAGAGGGTGGCCTAAGGCTTGGGAAAAGTTTTTGGGCTTGGCCCATAGGGTAGAGGGGCGAGGAAAGATGGGCCTCGGCCCAACCGGCAAGGAAATCGATGGGAAAATTGAGATATGGTGGTGGGCTGCCTTAGTTTCGGCCCAAGAGGGTTTGGGGCCATGGGGAGGACGTGGAGAGGAGTCCAAGCATTCATAGGCGATGTCGAGATAGTGTGCTAATGAAAGGAAACGGGAACTAGGAAAGTGCATTATCGAGCGTTAAATGTTGTTTTTCTTTCCTTTTGTGCAAAAACAGTAAGTGGAATGAACGTGGATGGAATCATATCTTGGGTGTAGAATGTGGGGGAGATCGTGTCGACATGTGAATCTATAGATGACGAAAGGTGATGTTATGAAAGAATAACATGACTCATGAGGTCAGAATGAACATGCACAGAGGTGAGGTGGGCGATTGAGTTGGCGATTGGAACCACGATCGTAGTTGAAAGATCTTGACAAGCCGAGTGAAGAGGAAGGAGAAGAAAAGGAGACATGCCAAGGGAGATTCAGCCCACAATGACTGGGAGCTTGAGGCTGAATTGCAGCGGCTGTAGCTAGGCTTCAACCAAGGTGAGGCAAAAGGAGAGAACGCCTAGATAACAGCAGCGGCTTGCCGTGGCCTTCTTGGTAACTAGTTTGCAGGCAAAGATAGACAAAGAGAAAAGAAACACAAAGAATGCTAGGGCATTCTTGGTGCTATCTGTTTTAGTTAGAAGATGAGATACAAATAAAGAGTAAGAAAGAAAGAAGGCTCGGTAACGATACTGAGCTGCAGGCATGGGTGCAGATAGAAGGCAAAGAGTGGGCCAAAAGAGAAGAGAAAAGGTTGTTGCAAGCTGCAACATTGGGTTCCAACATAGCTACAGATGTAGATTACAAAGTAAGTCACGATAGGAAGAAAATAAGCAAAGGAATAAAATGTTTGGGTGACACAAAGAAATGAGGAATGAATGAGATTGTGTTGCCAGGTGGTAGCTCATTTGGTTGCAACTCGATCAAATGAGAGAACATGAGTGGAGACCAGAACGATAGGGTAACAATACGAGAGACAAGGCTTGCGAAACGAGATAGCAAAGCCACGATGGGAGGAACAAAATAAAGAATGGCAGACAAGAGAAAAGAAAAAGAAAAGGGAACAAAGGAGGTCAAATAAAAGGCATACAGAGATATTTCGATTGCATAGTTTTGTTGCACACAAATGGCTTGGTCGTTTGCATGCTGAAGGAGAAAAGAAACCTAATAAGATGACAGCTTGGCCGAGATTAGGCCTAGGCTAGGAATAGGATTATTATCGATATTCAAAACTAATCTAAACTACAAGATCACTATCGAATTTTGAAATTCATTATTCACATAAAGAAATACCAAATGCAAACTAACCAGCATGAATGCAACAAACAAATTTATATAACCTAAATTAATTTATTTAATTTAGAAAATAGTTCTTTTGCCTAGGAAAAGTGATAACACCCTAATTAAATTAAGGAAATTTTAACTATTCGAAAATGTGAAAATTAGGGTGTTACATGAATCCATGAACTAGATCACCTACCACACAGCTCTTGACCTTTCCTGTGATACTAATGTCAGCAGGATAAACAAGCCACCGACGGATAAACGCATCAAAACACTGGTGGGCCTGGCGCACAGAACTGGACCAGTCTTCCTTCAGGGTCAGCCCTTCTGCAACCCACCTTCCTATCAAGGTTGACCGCCTGATCTTTTGTCCCTTGGGGAAGAGAGCCAGGTACAGCAAACAGGACTTGTATTCTTTAGGCAGATCATTGTAAGAGTACATGAACATCTTCTTAGCTAGGACATTGAATGATTTTTGTGAAGCCTGTAGTGTGCCATGCAGCTTGATTAACTCTTCATTGCTTGTCTTGGGGTTAGCGTACAAAGCATGAGTGAAGATCTTCATGCAGAATTCATGCGGCTCATATTCATCCAAGGTCTTCGTCGAAAAAAAGCACTCCTCCAAGATGTCACGAGAAATCTGGGGGTTGTAGTTGTCTTCATTTTTCTGCTCGCTAGTAAGATCGAGCACCTTATCATGGTAGAGGCCAACAAGAGAATAGTGTATAGGTTCTCGAGGTGGATGGTAAAATCCTTTAACCTGTTGGATGCTCTTTGTGGTAGTGAAGATCAATGCATCAGCGCTGCATTTTAACAGGCTCAAAGCCTGTCTCACCTCATCCCATCTTGATCCATCCATCATCTCATCAACTTTGAGAATTATCAGAGGGCAGCAACCCTTCAACTCATGTTTAATTTTGTCCACGATCCTATTGATCTTTAGTTGTTCTTTAATTTTTCGCTTCAATTGTTCGATCTTCAGCACAATTTCTTCAAAATCTTCCATTTGGTTTTGATCCAGAACACTAGATTCACCTTTTGATTGATTCTTGTTAGGTTTGTCTTCCTGCAGTTCCCTGAGGACCTCATGTTTTGTCTCATGGACGATTTGCATGGTTGGTCCCTCGATCTTCGGGAAAACTTCCTGTAGAATCTGTGCATATTGATCTTCATGAAGGCAAATTGGGCCTTCTTCTTCCTCGTCATCTTCATTGTCGTCTTCTTCATCATTATCTTCTTCTTCATCCTCATCGTCGTCTTCTTCATCATCTTCATCTTCATCGTCTTCTGCTTCTTCTTCATCGTCGTCATTGTTGTTTTCTTCTTCTCCTTTTGCTCCCTGTTGCTCTTTCTTCTCAGTCTCAACCTCTCGTCCCTCCCTCTCCCCCTCCCTCTCCTTTCTCTCATCTCCTCCTTCCTCTTCCTCTTCGTCGTCGTCGTCCTCCTCCTCCTCCTCCTCCTCGTCTCTCTTGCCTCCTTTCTCCTTCTCCTCTTGCTTGCCATTTTCTTCCACTCCCATCTGCCCCATAAGCTCCTTGCTCTTCTTGCCTTCTTCCATGTGCTCCTTAAGCTTCTTGGCTATTTTCATGATGATGTGGTCGTCCCATGCTGGTAATTTCTTTATGTCTCTTTGCTTAATTTGGTCCTGTTGAGACTGGAATAGCATATAAAGGAGTGTGGCTAGGTCCAACTTATCCATACCCATATTTTGTCTAAGGTCTTGGTGAAACAACTGCTGCTTGCTGACCTTCTGTCGATTTTGAATATCACTCTTGATTTTGTCAAGCTTTTCGTAAATCCCCATCTTTTTTATATTCTCTTTGATTTTACTAAGCTCCCTCCCTTTTTCACGATAAATACAATACTTTCGATAGTGATCTTCCTCCTCCTCCCATTGATGTATCAACTGCTTTTGGAATCGAGATTTGGCACGCTTGAGCTCCCGCAGGATGTAGAAGAGAACCTCCTTGGGTCGTAGTGGTAGAAAATGGGGGTGCACTACCGGTATGTTAACCAAGATATCGAAGTGGTAACCGCCACCTTTGGTTGTGGGTGGCACAACCAAAGTCTCCCGTGCAAGAACAAGGGCTTGATGATATGTACCAGGTTCAATAATAATGGCTATGGAAAAAGTTTCCGCAGCATTTGGAGGGAAATCATCAAACCACTTCAATAGCTTCGCCTTGACGTGGTCATCCAGAGTGCGGGGCTCAAAGAAGGCTCTTCGACCAGAATGATGGGTTGTCGTTGCCACCATGAGTTGATCTTCACCATCTTCTTCATCCTCTCCAGCATCAACAACAGCCTTCACCGACGACGATGAAGGCATGAGCCCCGCCGCCAACTTCCCTGGGACCTCCACGCCGTATCTGTTGACACAAACTCGTATATGCTTATAGTGCCAACGACAGTGTCAGACCTACATATGCTTGTAGTGTCAATCTTTGCCATAAACATTACCTCAGGCGTCGCTCGCCGACGTCGCGAGCCCGGTCCTTGAGTTGGCGTAGCTGGACGGCAGCGCGGTGCTGCGCGAGCAGCTTGCGCAGGAACCAGTAAACCCACCAGAGGTGGCGCCGGAATCTGCCCTTGGCGCGGTGGATGTCCGGGTTCCCGCTGTACAGGTAGAGGTCGATGCAGTTGTTGCAGTCTTGGGCGAGGAGCCGGACCTGGTTCATCCACGTGCGCACCTGCTTGTCGTGCTCGCCGCCCGGCGGCGAGCTCGAAGCCAGGTGCGCCAGGAAGCTGTTCATGCTCTCCATCTCCTCCTTGATGAACTGCACGTCGTCACGGACGCCGCCAAGCAGCAGCGCCTCGTTGCGGATGACGACCAGAAGGGAGCTCACGGCTCCCGCAGCGAGCTCAGCCATGGCTCCCTCCCTCTCCCTGTGCCGGCGAGGTGCCCCCGGCTGGTTGTTTGTAGGGGAAACTGGTCTCCGGGGGACAGGCTATATGCTGAGCTGGGTGATGGGCTGATGGCGACGCTTTCATTCTTCTATTCTTCTCCTACCAGCAAGGGAAAATTTATGCATTATCGGGCTTGCAGTTGCAGCTAAAAAAGTGTTATCTTGACTTGACGAACTGTTCGAAAAAAGACTTGACTAACTGTGGTCAAGCAAGCGCAAATTGGATTCTGTACTCCGCAACTGCTATTCCCGCATCCTCCCTCCGCCACAAGTTTTCCTCGGGCCCTGTGTGTCGGTTGTGTATTCGTGTGGTATGCGATTTTTTTCTTTAGCGTATGTGTCAGGAGGAGGACTCCGTATTGCATCCTGCAGGTCGCCATTGGGTGTGGAGGAACGTGACTGGCAGTGAGTTAATGTGAATTGGTGGCGGTACCCCACAGCCGGTATTGCATCCTGCAGGTCGCCGTTGGGTGTGGAGGAACGTGACTGGCAGTGAGTGGTGGCGGTACCCCACAGCCGGATGCGCACTACTCCCTCCGTCCTAAAGTCCCATTTTTCTCAGCTTTTCAGTTGGCTTTTTCAGTTGAAAAACTAGCTAGCTAAAAAACTGAAACAAACAGCAAACTTCTGACCTGGCTTTTAGAGTGCTGAAAAGCTGACTTCTGATAAAATGAACTAAAAGCTGAAAAGCTTGCTGAGATGTGCTTTTCTGACTTTTGACATGCTGAGAAGTTTAATATATATTACAAAAGTCAACATTAAAATTCTAACAGTCAGCTTTTCAGCTACTCAAACAGCCAGCTTTTTCAAAAACTTAAAAGCAACAGCCCAAACAAATAGGCCCTAAATATAGGTGTTTGATCCATCCGTCTCTAAATATAGGACGTTTGACTTTTTCAGACATCATATTTGACCATTCGGCTTATTCAAAAAATTTATGAAAATATAAAAATAATTATGTTATATTTAAAACATATCTACTGATGAAACAAATCATAACAAAATAAATATTATTTTCATAAGTTTTTCAAATAAGATGAGTGGCCAAACGTAATGTCTGAAAGTCAACAACGTCCTATATTTAGGGACGGAGGTAGTATGCATGATAGTAATAGGTGTGTTGTCTCAGTCGCTTGACTCGATTGACTTGTTGAACGATAGGTTGCCGCACAAACAATTTGCTTCCACCCAAGGATTGCAATCCCACGGTTTACTCAGGAATCCGGTCGGTTTTTATATTCAAAATTTTTTGAAAATTTGAAAAAAATTGAAATAAAAATATGTAAAAAAAACTATACAATATTTGCAGTGCGTTGGTGGAAAAAGAACACGAGAAATCGATCGTTTGATGAGTGAAAAAACTCGAGAAAGTTTTTTGTGTTGAAAAGGGAAAAAAAGAAAAAATCCTTTTTCTTTTTTCTCTTTTTGAACCTGCAACATTCCTCGATTTTTTTGACGAGCAATGATTGAATTTTCAAGTTCTTATTGCATGCATTGCAAATTGCATCTAGTTTTTTTTACATATTTTTGTTTCAATTTTTTCAAAAATTTAATTTTTTGCATTCTTTTATTTTTCATCTCCAAACCGGTTTTCCAAATTTTGGTCCGGTTTTCTGGTCATTTTGACCGGTTTTTCGGTAAACCGGTTCGGTATACCGGAAATTTCGGCCAATTTTTTTTCAAATTTCGCTTTTCAAATTTTGTAGCGGTTTTCGCGGTCTTCCGGTAAACCAGCTATTTCGCTCGCCACCGGTTTCGCCGAGTCAATCGGTATTGTAAAACCTTCTTTCCACCTCACAGCTAAGAAAGCAAGAGCATCTCCAATGAAGCTCTCATCCAGCTTTTCATCTCAAATTTGAGAGCTTAAAGGCAAAAGAAACATCTCCAACAATCCCCTTATATATCCATCTACTAAGGATGAGAGGGCTCTCAAATCCTACCTCTCCTCTCTCATCCGTAGGAGGCCATACGGAAGCCCTGGCTGTGAGGTCTCTCAGCCACATGGATAGTTCAATGTGCTCATCAGCGCGGTAGTTTTGGTAGATGAAGAGGGAATTGTGAGAGCAGACATCCCGCAGCCATTGCAACTGCTCGGCCTCCCGCGCCCGGCAGGAATCTTCCCGCCCCGCTTTCGCACCACAAAACCCGCCGCCATGCCAAGCGCCGCCGCGAAGCCGAGTGCCGCGTGAGAGCCACCCGTCGTCGCCGTCGCACGCGACCCCGCCCGCCGCGTGTGGGCCATCGCCGCCGCCGCGGCGAGCAGGACGGTGCACGGGGTGTCGCCTTCGCGGGGGCGACCAGGGCGGCGTGCGGGCTCCTGGCCAGGCAGCGGTAGAGGGAGAGCTCGTCGACGGGAGACAGGGGCTTGGGCAGAGAGAGCTCGCGCAGGCGGGGAGAGGTGCTCGGGAGAGGGGGAGAGATTGGCAGCAAAGTGGCTAGGGATGGCAACGGGTCGGGTTCGGGTCGGGTAAAAGGAATACCCGCCCAACAGCAGAAAGGTGTCGGGTAGAATTTTGCACCCGGCCCCGTACCCACGGGCGGAAACTCTCGCCCGTCCCCGTGCCCGTCGGGTTTCGGGCGGGTAGCGGGTACCCGTCGGGTATTATCGTGGCACACATGTATACACATCAAAATAATCATCTAAATGCATCCAGCACAAGCAAATACATGTTGAAAACTGTATCTCATGTCTGACGCAACCAAATAGCTAAATATACATGCCCAGATCATCATGTTTAACAAAAGAAATGCATATTTTCAGCTCAAGCATGTCTGCATAACTGCATGTCTGAATTACCATTGTCAAAGTGCCATAGTGATCCATACAGACTCAACACACACATGCATGTCACGCAAGCAAAAGCTGCAAATTGAGTCTGACTGACATGTCCAGATTACATAAATGGCGTCCAGAATAGCACCCACACTCACCTAGTTCATTACAGGAAAGGAAATACATGTTCATAACTAACAGAACAGCTCTCACACTAACAAATTCAGTCTGACACACATGAACGGCATTAAGCAGACAACATCTTACATTCTCACAACTGAAACTAGAAATAAAAGGAGTGAAATCAGAGAGGCGCCAAGCAGCAAGTCATCTTGTTGAAATGATCCCAAGCTTCAGTCAATGATGGTTGATTCAGAATCATCCTAGCAATATAAAGAAGCAAGCTTATTAGACATTGTATAAAATTCAGCAAATAAAAAATGAGAGCAGAAATAGTAAGGTGAGTGGATGTTACCATTTTTTCCTCTTCCTCCTCCATACAAGTCATTAGTGCATTGACAAAACATGACTGATCACCTAACAGTTCAGCACGGGACCAAGCTTGCATACACATCAATCCTTCAGCTGTTTTTGCAGCAAGTCTACTTCGATGTGGGCTAATAATCCTTCCTCCAGTACTAAAGACAGATTCAGAAGCCACTGTTGTAACAGGAATTGCCATTATATCTCGAGCAATCTTTCTCAAAGTGGGATACTTAACACCTGCATATTCCCACCAATGAATGATATCGAGCTCTTGAGTTCTTGGCAGCGTTGGCTCCTCCAAATACAAGTCCAGCTCGGTTCTCACATAAGTTGAACTCTCTTCTGGTTCTTCGGACAAGAATTTGTCAAATAAGCCAAACACAAGATCATCTCCTTCATTCTGCACAAAAGTTTTACCAGCTGCACCAACACCATCTGTTGTTGCCATACCTTCCATACAGCCTTGGTATTCCAACACAAGATCATACAACAAACCTCTAACTCTATCAACTTCTTTTTCTGTAAATGGACTGCTTTCCCCAAAAATAGTGCTGTAGAAAGCTTTCATGAATTTCAATTTGTACCTAGGATCTAGAACAGTAGCTACTTCCATGAGTCCATGCACATCTGTCCAATATTTTTCGAACTTCTCTTTCATCTTTCCCGACATCGCTTCTACCCTCTTCTCCATTTCTCAATTGCCAAATGAATACCACAGATTTTGGGGAAAAATAGATTGGCTGTAACATAATTAGTCCCTGACAATACCTCAGTTGCATCATAGAACATCTTTAACCTACCACAAAGCTCACTAGCAAATTCCCAATCTTCTTTAGTTTGCTTAAAACCAGCATAAAGGCTTTCTTTTTGAGCAAGCTTATCAAAAACAACACGATATTCTAGAGCAATGCTAAGCATAAGGTAAGTTGAATTCCATCTGGTTGTACGATCTAGAGCAATTCTTTTGTTGTATTTAAGGTGACATTGTGCTACTGTACGCTCAAATCTTTCATGTCTTTTAGGAGTAGCACACCAAAAACCAACAGACTGGCGAACCCTTTATATGCCTTCTTCCATAACAGTCATTCCATCTTTCGCAATCAGATTTATGATATGAGCAGCACAACGCATATGCAGTAATTGACCCTTAAGCATGAGAGAGGGAAGGGGCAACTTATCATTCATCTTAACTATCATACCGTCATTGGTAGTGCAGTTATCAAGGGTAACCGTAGACACCTTCTTCTCAAGCTGCCAATCATGTAATACCTCCTGAAGCACATCACTTATAACCTCTGCCGTATGTGGAGTTGGAACATATATAAACCTACAAAAAACAGCACCGGTATAGGTCATTATTTACATGAAACCAAAATGTACAGCAAACAAAACAAGGAGTCAGAAGGAATGGAAAATGCATGGCTACCTCAGAAGGAAACTTTTCAGCTTCCAATCATCATCAAGATAATGGACTGTCACAGCCATATAGCCTCTCTTTTGATGGTTCGCTGTCCACATATCCGTAGTCACAGCAATTCGAGATTGGCACTTCTGTAACTGCCCCATCAGCAGATTCTTGTGGACCTCATACATATCCAATATATCCTTCTTGATGGTGTTTCTAGACACATGTTTGAAAAGTGGTTGCAATGCAGAACAAAACCTCCTAAAACCAGCATGGTCGACCATGGACAATGGGTATTCATGAATGCATATCATTAGTGCAAGCTCTTTCCTAGCCACATTCTGGTCGAACACATATTTCTCAACCACCACTGCCCCACTCTTGTCTTTCCCTAACTTCAAAGTTGTTTGCTTCAGTCCTTTTTGAACTTGACGAGATGAACAAGATTTAATGTGACTATGCAAGTGATTAGTTCCATCTTTACTACTTCCGACTAGCTGTTTCTTACACCATTTGCATTCAGCTTTGACTTTGCCTGCCACTGTAACCTCTTCAAAATCTAGCCAAACTTCAGACTTGCGCTTCCTTTTAACCCCAACAGTAGAAACATTCTCATAAGCATCTACATCGACAATTGGCGTACCGTCCACAGATGCTGCTGGAGTAGCATTAGGTGATGGCGCAGTAGCAGCAGTAGCACTCGAGGACGCACCAGCAGCAGCAGCATTCGATGACGGGGGGACAGCAGTAGCAGTATCACCAGCAGCAGCATCGCTTGATGTCGGGGTTGAGCTGGGCCTCCTCGTTGAAGCAGACGAGGGTGTAGTTGACCGCGGTGGACGAGAGAGCGGAGGAGCTCGTGAGCCGGTTCCTGATCCGGTCACCATGCCGCCCTCGCGCACACCTCGACCACGAGATGCAGTTAGGAACCACGGCAGCCTGAGGTCGCCGCCGAGACGATGTCGCCCTTGCGCACTCCTCGCAGGAGAATCCGTCGCGCTCGGAGTGTGCCGGCGACGGCGTGTGCCGTGCGCCGTGCGAGTGGCAGACTGGTGGTGGCGCGCGACGTCGTGCGGTGCGCGCGGCGTCGTGCGGCCGCAGTGTCGGGCGTCGACGGCGAGGCTGCGTGCGCGCGGCGATGGGCGGCGCGAGGTGAGGCAAGGAAAGGGGATTGGCGGCGCGAGGCAGGGACGCTCCACCGTGCACAGGATAAGGTTAGGGTTAGGATGACTTGTGTTGGCTGCTGGCAAGTTGGAGACGCGTTAGTGGGCTGGGCTGTTACCGGTGCTTGGGCTGAAATATTTACTTGCATTTGAATTTCGGTACCCGCGGGTGGGTTTAAATCCCCGCCCCGCACCCGACTCAGTTCGGGTCGGGCACGGGCGCCACCCGCGGGTGAAAAACGAGCCCCGTCCCCATCCCCATCAGGTCGGGTACCCGGCCCCGAATTGCCATTCCTAAAAGTGGCTGAGATGAGGAGAGGCAGTTTGGAAAGATAAGACCGACTCCAACAAGGGGAGCCAGTTTTCAGAGGCAAATGGACTGATGCCTTACGTCTATAGTGGTTTGCCTAACCTTCTCAGTGCACCGCCTCCAACAGAGCAGATGCATTTCCTTTTCCACTTCTCCACCTCTCATCTTCCTCTCTATCTCCAAATCTGCGCCCGCATCGCCGCCTCCACCCGCACTGCCGCCTCAGCCCGCACGTACCGCCGGCTCCCGCACCGCCCGCCTCCTCCCGAACCGCCTCCTCCACCAGCACCGCCGCCGCCCGCACGCCTCGAGAAGGCCGCCATGGCGGCGCGCGGAGGAAGGCCTGCGAGGATGGCGGCCATGGCGGCGGGCGGTGGAAGGTCCGTGAGGAGGTGGCCATGGCGACGGTCGCCATCGGGGCAGAGGAGAAGCACCTGCAGATTGAGAAGACGCACCTCAAGGACGAACTCGACCGCGTCCGCGCGCTCGCCGGCAAGTTCCCTGGCCACCCCATCTTCTCCGGGAGCCCGGCGACATCCCTGCTCCGGCGAACACCGGGTCGACGCGCCACACGCCGAGGGCGCCGAGATTAACAGGCGCGGCCGCCCCGAGCAAGTCACCCGCGACGGCGAGGCCCGGGAGCGAGAGCGCGCAGACGCGGTCCCCGCGCGCGCCAAGCACGAGGCGGACGTGCGACGGCGTGGCGTGGCGCGGCGGGGAGGGGCATGATGAGCCAGGGCAGCCGCCGCGGACGGCGGTGCAGCGCGGCCCGCACCGCGCGGAGCCACTCTCGGGAGACCCGCGCGGCGGCGACGAGGTCGGGCGCGGGCACGCGCGCCACCACCGACTCGAGCACGTCGCCGAAGGGGTACGCCGCTGCGAGCGATGCGCCGTCGCCGTCGACCGCGCACCGACCTTCCTCGTGCCGCCTGTGTTTCACCTCGTGAGCTCGCACTCCGGCACCCATTTCTTTCTTTCCCTTGAAGCTTTCAAGCATTCACAGGAATTTCTCTTCTTCTCCAGGGTGCGCATTGCCCCTGGGACCCTGACAAGATGCGCACCGCGGATGCCGCCGTGGTCGCCGAGCTCCGCCACCTCGCGCGCCTCCGCGACCGCTTCTGTCGCCGTGGGCCACATCCCAGGCTCAAATGCATCAAAGGACATCTCCTCTCTCCTCAAAGCCATCTTGCCTCATGCTTTTGCCCACCTTGTTGGAGAAGGATTTGGTCATGCACAGTGTAGTTGGCGAGGCAAAAATGGGTTTGCCTCCCCTTGTTGGAGTCAGTCTAAGGTCGGGTCGAAAAAAAAAAGAAATAATGCTGACATGGGGACTATTACAAGTAAGGGGTCAGATTTGAGAGTATTGTTGGAGATATCAGCGAAGTAAGGGTTGAAATATGAATGAAAGGGCTCTCAAATGGATGAATATAGGGGGGCATAAATAAGAGTTTCATTGGAGATGCTCTAAGAAACCTGCTCTACAGATGTTGCAAGTTCCTTCATTTGAAGATCACCCATTCTCTTATTGTGATGTTCGCGCGAAGGTTGCTTTTCCCCACGATGAAAATACATACGGAAGGAGGTTCTTCAACTGCCCAGACTTGTGGCCGGATTTCTTTGCATGTTATCAAGAATCCGTTACATTCGCATGCATTCCAAGTCTAACATTTTAGCTCATTATGCAGCAATGCGACTTTGACGAATGGATTGATCTTGTACCACCGATGAGCCATGTATATATTATAGAGATATATGTACTAATGTACGTCATATTTATATGCGTCCTTATGCTAAGATTTGAACATCGGTACAGGTTATAGCATGTACAAATTTAAATTCATATATGTACAGCAAAATTTTCAAAGCAAAAAAAAAACAAATATAATCAACAGATGAAGTACATGTACTCCAAAACAGCAGTCCAATAATAATGCAAGTAATTCAGGAGAATTTCAAGTAGTTTCAATTAAATGAAAATTATTAGTTTAATTCCTGAAACTAAATTTCGCTTCTACCAATTAAGAAACAAATTCAAAAACCTTTTATGTTTCGGTCCGGAAACCTCAACTCCGTCTTCAACGCCATGAGACGACCCAGTGCTTGATGCCTGCCCCTCATCAGCGTTACCCAGCATCGATGTTTGAGGCTGGTGGAACACCATCCGGCCTGATCATCCAAAACAGCATGTCATTTCATGTCATCCAACTACTGGATTTGCATAAATGCATGTCAACTCAGTTAATGGCAATAGTAACTCACTCTGCATTAAGGTTGAAAGCATGTATCGGTTCATCCACATCTTGTTCATGCCCATTATTGTTGCTCCCACTTGTGCCTCAGTCTCACCATCCGAGTCATCGCTGAAACATCCAAAGTACTCAAGTTACATGTGCACCAAGATCCAAGAAATTACATCACGTTAATGGATTACACAATTTGAACTAACCTCCAACAGCTGGATGGTTCATTCGCTGATGCCTCCACAACTTCCCTCAGGTCAATACCAGCTCCACCCATGCACTCCTCTGGGACACCCATGGTACAGCATACACATCACATGCAACCAATAAACCACACTTACAGGTCACCGTATTTACTCAATGGTGTGTCTTTGACGTACCCTCCTGGAAATGTAGCCTGCGTGTTGCCAACAGTTTCTTTGGGATGAGCATTGAGATCAAACTCAGCACAATTCCCATCACTGCCGTTGTCATCAGTCCAGGTCACGGTTTAAGGATTGTATCGCAAAACTATAGATTTTGCGACCAATGTCAATGTGTATCACAACCTAAATGTGTAGTTTTGTGGAATGTAAAATTGAACATCAAATACAGACTTTAATTTTGTGATGCAATGGTACACTAAATCTGTAGTTTTCTGATATCTCGCCTCGCCGTTGATCCCTCGCCGTGTTGCCCCCGCTCCTCTGAAGCATGCATTAGTTCTCTGAAGCGTGTAGTGGACCAACTTAAGTCGCAAGTAGTGAGGAAATTAAACTCACTTTCAATCCATAATGAAGAAGTGTGAGTTTCATTACAATTACATGTAAATCTGTCCAGAAAACACATGAAAGGTTTCAAATATCAAATGTTTACTCAGGAGAGTGCAACACCGTATGAGCTTCAGTTGAGACACAATAAAGCGTAAATTTGCCCAGGATACACATTGAGACTACAAATACCAACAAAACAAATGAAAACAGCTACATTGTAAATTTGTTCAGAAAGCACTTATTCTTTTCCGGCACATTAACTGAACATTCTAGGTAAACATGTATAATATGACATGGTGAGAAAATGCCAGCCATGGTGTGCAGGAGTTCAATCATTTGCGACAGATCAATGTTCTATTAGTTGACACCTATCTCAAATTACAATTCTTGCTCCATGTGTGATGGGCCTTCATGCTTCAGATATAATGAAAAGATGCGACAAATATTTATTGCATTCAAACCAGAATTCGATGATGCAATGGCAGAAATAGGACCAATTTTCCTACAATCTATAGTTAACACTACCCAATCATTAAAGTTACCTCATTTGTTTCAATTTCATAATTTGCAAATAAGACCATCAAAAAAGAATAACACAGTCGAAGACTCAATCAAAATAATTTGTTCTCAAGATGAACCACCAGAGGTACCTCCTCAATGCCAGAACTTGTAAAGATAGAGATCCATGCAACTTTGTGTGATTCAGCAACTGGAAACAATCTGTGTAGGAATATCCATCGCAATATTGCCTCTTTTCCCTAGAATCCATGAAGGCAACAACAACTGATTCTGTAGAAGTTTTCCAAACAGCAAGAGGTAGATTGGTTAAACTGCAGGGTAGAAAAACGGATGCGTACCTAAAACTCCAGTGGGTTTTTCTTGCTGACCATCCCTGGTTCATGGATTTTTGCCCAAACCACGATCCTACAAATGGTATCGGTAAAATCATATGGCCGTCAGTTAAAAATACAAGGCAACAACCTGTAACATGAATTCTTTTTGGACAACTCAGTAGACCAGCATATAATCACTTTGTAGAAATCTCCCTGACTACACGATTTTACCTAAGTGGGTAAATATACATATATGAACTTCACGAGGAAAAACAGAGAATAGGGAAAACACACTACCACGAGTAACAGCAGCGCCCTCATGCCCTCGATGTGACCAAGACAACAGGCCCGGCATTTCTGCAAGCACCTCGCATGCACAAGTCCACTACAAGTCAGATCACGCTCATGCTCCATGCGAGCAAGCCTGCCAGTGAGTCATTTCGGCAAACACCAGGTGTGCACAACGTAGACATGCAACAATTCAAGAAAAATATGATAGCCAGGCACATATGCTGAGTTCGTGGCTCACCTTGGGCACGAAGTCGTCCACATCGGCGGCGAGACATTCGCTCGTGGCCATCCACCTTGGGCACGAAGTCGTCCACATCGGCGGCAGTAGCACCGCCACCACGCCGTTGACAGACACGTCCAGCTCCAAGCCACCGCCGGCCTTCAGTAGTGCCCTCTCGATCCGCGCACGTGGTGGCCGAGCCGAGCCGTGCCGCGCCGCCGACGAGCTCCGGGATTTCCAGGACGAGCGCCGAAGAGGAGGGAGTAGAGGCGCTACCGGCCGCCGCCAGCGCCAAGCGCTGCAGCCACCCGCGCCAAGCGCTCGACCTCGTGCGCCCCGTCCTCGGAGCGTTAGATCTATGGAGGACGCCCGACGCCGGTGGGGAGGGAAAAGGGGGGACCGGCGGCGGCGGCGGGAGAAAGCCGATGGGCGGGGCGGCTGGCTCGGCTGGGCCGGCCTGCTGAGCTGCGAGCGCGCGGAAGAGAAAAGAATGCTGGGGGGGGGGGGGGGGGGGGGGGGGGGGGGGGGGGGGGGCCTGCGCGCGAGCAAAAAAGAAAAGACAAGAGAGATTAGAGATAGATTAGCGGAGGATTAGCGGAGGATTAAGGGTGGAGACGACGTCTTCCTAATTTTATATACTAACCTTTCGACCCATGCATAGAGAGGCACATAAATAAATATATTTTTTTCAAAAAAATTACTTTTAAGGTGTATTTTCCCAACAAGTTAAAAAATATATATACATACTTTTATATCATTTTATTTTGAATTTCACATTTTGCATTTCTGTTTGAAATATTAAAATAGACTCCCTTTATTGATTCAAATTTGGCAAACTAATTAATTTAAAAATAGAAGTTAGGTTTTTTTTGCTATTTTATTATTTCCAATTTAGCTATTTTTAGACTCATAATGGCATGGCGGGTAAATTAGAAATAAAAATTAAGTGTATTTTGACTATTTTTAATTATTCTAATTTTAGCTATTTTTAGATTCATAATGGCATAGTGGGTAATTTGAAAATAGATGTGAATGGTATTTTTGTCTATTTTTTATTATTCCAAATTTATCTATTTTTGGACTCATAATGGCATGGTGGATAATTCAGAAATAAGTTTGAGGAGAATTTTTTGCTATTTTTTTTTGTTTTGAACTTAGCTATTTTTTACTCATAATGGCATGGTAATTTAGAAATAGGTGTGAAGGGTACTTTAGACAAACTTTTTCATAATGGCAGAGGTGGGTAATTTAGATCATGTTAGATTCAAAGGCCGCCGCTTATCTTACTTTAATTTGTACGGCCGGATGTTTTGCTTTTTTGTAAGAATTTCTAAGACTTTTCTTCCGATTAATATGAAGGCCTCAAAAAAACCCTCCAATTAGTAAATATAAGAGTTGTAGAGATTCATGAACAAATAATTCTGCTACGGTAAACGCTTGCTCACTATGAGATTGTGTTTATGATGACATATACACGGTAAGAAAAACGCCGCAGCGTTCAAAAACCAGAACAGGCACATAACTAATACCCCCTCTGTTTTTAATTATATGACGATGCTGACTTTTTCGTTGACATTCGACCAACAATATAGATTTAAATAATTACTTTTCGAATATGAAATGAATATCATTGGATTCATTATCAAAAGCACTTTAAGGTTAACTTATACATTTAGCTATTTACACAAATATTTTAAATAAGACGAACGGTCCAACGTAACGAAAAAAGTCAACGGCGTCATATATTAAAAAACAGAGGGAGTAGATAAATGACCACCAATGGGAAGCGCCGGTCTTCTCTGGGGAAGGCACAAATCAGCAAACACACGCTCGAAGGTCGGTGACGGTACCGCCCGCACAAAGGCGCGACCAAGAAAGCGAACGGCAGGACGAAGATCATGATGCCTTTGGTGATCGTGTTGTCCAGGCCGGAGACGACGGCGGCCATGAAAGCCAGGATCATGCTCATGAGCGCCACCCTGTCATGACCATAGGTATATGGACTGAGGGTGTGGCATTGCGCCGTCGGCTGTGAGCCTTGTAAGGGTTAAGCCGGGTTCGGCCCATGTCTGTGTAAGCCCATAAGGGTGCTACATATTGCTGGCTCGCTGAGCAGAACGGGCAACGAATGAGAACAAAGCTAAACATTATTCCCCTGTTCCCCTTTCTTCTTCCTCACGACACCGCTGAGACGGCGCCGCCGCTCTCCTCCGCCGTGCGTGTCGCCGGTATTTACCCTAGGTTCGTGACACACCCATAGGGATATCAGAGCCAAGCATATCCATGCCACGCTGGAGCGTGCCGCACCCCTGCCGTATGTGAGAAGCATGGTGGAGATCACGGAGGCTGCCACGGCAACGGTGTCGAGCACCACGAAGGCGTTGTACAGCACCAACGCCCGGAGGTTGGCCGCGCCGTTGGAGTCGTACCCTCACCCTCCTGGCACGTTGAACATGGCAGACAAAGCCACGGTGGTGATCAGCACCGCGATGATGCCCAGGTTCTTGGAGGTTTTCTCATGCCATTCCTTGATCATTTTGCTCTTCCATGGGGTTATGCCGTCCTGGAGCTCCGTGCCAAACCGTCCTCCGTGGGCCGAGAGCTTGAGCACCAAACTTACCTGACGGTAGAACATAAGAACATTAAGGTCAGAAACCAAGTGAACAGAAACTGACAAAAACAACGAATGACAAGAAAATTTCCTAAAAAATCACAAAGTCGAAATGGATCTTTACCATGAAGAGAAAGCTTGTTACCCCCTTTGCAAGGTCAAACAGCGTGTGCCCTTCGTTGTTTGCAATGTTCAGCTCGACGTCTCCACTCCCCAGGATAGCAAGATTTGGGTTTCCGGCCATCACCGCCAAGTGCAGCGGCGTATTCCCGTCATTGTCCTGGTCATTCACTATTCCGGCGAGAATCGGGCTGCCAAGAAGGTAGGTTAGAGCATCTCCAGCAAGGCTCCTAGTTAGGTCCCTACTCTATTATTTAGGAGTTTGAGCTAAAAAATTAACTCCAGCAAGGACCCTACTTGAGCTCTCATTTTGCATGCCCTCTCAAACTCCATCTTCAAGCTCCTATTCCTAGGGTCCTCTAATCCTCCCTCTCATTTATGGGTCCCACTATTTTTTTACTAGGTCTCACACAAAATAGGGTCTTGGGTCATTTTACTGCTAGAGTTGAAGCTAGATTTTGGGCCTTTATTTTTGCATGCCGGCCTGAAAAATGAAAATAGAAGCCTTATTTTGAGTTCTATTGCTGGAGATGCTCTTACAATGCGCTCGTGGCCGCGGTCGATTGCAACATGGAGAAAATTTCTGCCGTTGTTGTCAGTGAGCTCTGCAGAGTCCGGGCAAGCGTCTAGCATGTCGTGTATGACGTCGACGTGGCCCATCCACGCCGCAATATGCAGAGGGGTGAAGCCCTCGTTGTCTTGCAGGTACATGGCGGACGGCATTATGCGAATGAATGTCCTGACTATCTCGCCGTCGCCGTCAGAAGCTGCATAATGGAGCGGAATGCTTCCCGATTCATCGGTTTGTTTTGCCAGATTCCCGTTTTCCGGCCACGGCAGCAATTGTGTTGTAATTTCTGAACAGGTTCCAAGATCAGTACTGCGGCTACTGCATCATCGGCGAAATTGTAATGTCTGAAGTCGGAATCAGCTGAAATTTCAGTTAGTCAACGCCTTACCTGCGCTACGAAGCACAGCTGCGTGCAAAGCATTCTGCCCCTTCTGGCCGGAGGCAGAGGCATTCCTCCACCAGATCAGAGCTTTCACGGCGCCCACTGAGCGGCTCATCACGGCGAGGTAGAGGGGCGACATCCCGGCGTCGTTCACGGCGCTGGACAGCGCCGGAGCAGCCACCATCAGCACCTCCACCACCGCGTCGCGCCCGTGCCGTGCCGCCACATGCAGCGCCGTGTCCCCTCCTCCATTCTTCCTCGACAGAACTTCCGGTGCGCCTGGCCCGTGCTGTTGGGCCAACCGGATGAGGAGGGATATCGTCTTCACATGCCCGGACCTCGCGGCGCGGTGCAACGCCGTCTCGGACTTGGAATTCGCCGACGGCAGAAGCCTCGCGGCGGCCGCCACGTGCTCCCGGAAGAGTCGCTGGACAAAGGAGACGTGTCCCCTGCCGGCCGCGATGTGAAGAACCGTGTTCCACCCCGCGGTGACCTCGTCCAGGCTGCACAGGCCTTGATGAGCTCTTCCTTGTTCATCTGTTATTGGGCTGCCTAAAGGAACAGAAATCCGTCAGGCATATTCCGGCCATGAATTCTTGGTCGCCAGTGATGAATCTTGCTTGCGATCTATCATAAGTGATGTGGAGTACCTGTCGTTGCTTGGCCGAGCGCAAGAAGATCCTGCAGGTGCTGTTCACATCCTGAAAAGGCGGCGCGGTAGAGCTCAGGGCACATGAACTTGCGCTCGACGTTCTGCTCATTTGACCGCGCGGCTTGTCCGGCGGCGTCATCGGGGTCGTCTGGAGGAAGCTGCCGCAGCGGGAGTAGCAGCATCGTGCCTTCCGGCGAGGCCCTCGCACAAAGAAGCGCCGCCTGCAGATCCTCATCGTGTAATTCTTTGGCCTTTCTCAACGCTTCCTCTATGTTTTCGGCCGATTCCCCGTTCGGAGTTCGCTCCATCCTTTCTGCTGGACAGATTCCCTGTTGTTCGACCAATTAATACCCGCATTTTTAAATCACTGGTCAACGCCTGCCTTCAGGTCTTCCTACTTCTTGTTTTAGGTTTGTCTTAAATTAATTTTTCTAACTTTGGCTAATAACTTCTTCATATTTGTATATCAACGACATGCAAACTATATTGAATGGAGACAAATTTAATATAGAGTTCTAGCTCTCCTTGAGTTCTACAATTTTATTGCTACCAAAAGTTTCATTTGATTCAAAGGTATCGAGGTAGCTAAAGAACTTTACCACGTTAATATGAGAAATAAAGAAAGTAAAAAAAAACCCACCACTATCATTATAAAAACCTTATTCTAAATACTATCAACATATTATGAAAAATTAGCCCAAAACACCCTCCATGTGATTGAAAATTACCCACCATTATCATTACAAAGAAGTAGCCTAAAATTCGAATATATAAGTTTATAAATTACACAATATTGTCGACATAATACACTACTTGCCACACAAATACGCGGGGCACCATACTAGTTAATATTTGGTGAAAAAACGGAGCCATCATGTTTGCTCTCCAGGGTTAAAACTTACCACAATAATCAGATAAGAAAAGAAAAAAAATTGCCCACCATAGTATCAAAAAATTAGTCTAAATACCCACATGTTTTAAAAATTACTCACTATTTTTATTATGGACAATTTGTCCAAGACACTCTCCACGTGATTTAAAAATTGCCCACCACTGTCATTAAGAAATAGCCTAAATTTCATACATATATAAGTTTATAAATTACACAATACTATCGATACAATACACTACTTGCAAGGCAAACGCGCTTGTCACTATACTAGTTTAATAATGTAATGTAGCTGATGAAAATGAGACCCATTGTAATGTTCTAGTAACATATTCCTAGTCAGTTTGAACACGAAACCATTTCTGACTTGGTCCAGGCTTTTTGGTGTGTCGAGGAATATAAACTGTGAAGCGATCCCCCTTTGTTAACACAAAGAAGCAAAAAGGAGAGAATGAGCTTTAGCAACACGCAATTTCACATGAATATTCGTGCGACCTATAACTTGCGACCATGGCGTAGCTCAATTCTTGTTACCTTCTGCACTATTTGTATTTTATCAGGGGTACTGGTTGATGTTCTGTTTGTACTGACGACAAAAAAGAATCTTTATTTTCTTTACTTTTGTAATCCGTTAGGTACATTACCACTTTTTATTGCCCGTCATAAACAACTCTATAGCCTTAATGTGTGTTTCAAAGTTTTCTGCCGTACGTTTGAAATTTGTAGAGTGGAATGCAGGTTTTATTAAACATGTCATAGTTCAATATAGTACATTGGCAATAATGTAAATTTTACCTATATGCAAATGTACTTATGGCATATAGCCGTAATACGATATTGTATCTCTAGTTACATTGTTCGCCATTTTGGTTCCAATTTATTGACTTACACAGATATAGACATCGGGCAGCAGCACCCCGAGCTGCCACTCGATCTCTAGCTACAGACCACTTGATCTTAATCAAACGGTTCTGGACATCGACTGAAACAACCCTCTCTGTTTCAATCACTTGAAAATTAGAAGCCCACAATATATCCAACCAATCTTTTACAGTCGATAGCGAGGTGCTTGTGGTTTCAATTATGTTATTATACTTTTTTCAATTGTGCAGGCAACACATCTAGTTATTATGTTGAAAAGAAAAAGGCGGGAGGTGTGGCTGGCGGAGTCGCATGCAGGTGGTGAGCCGCTCCAAGTCACAAATACTTGGGCGTGGGCATCTTGGCAGGCAGCGTCGGCAGCGTCACCTCACACTGCAGCATGCCCAGCGCCTGCCTGATGGACGGCCGCAGGCCGCAGTCCGGGTGGGCGCACGCGAGGCCGACAACCATCACGCGCTCCATCTCGCCGCGGTCGAAGTCGCCGCCCATGCGCTCGTCGGCGGCCTCCAGGACGGCGCCTCGTCCGTACAGGGTCCACACCCACTCGACGAGGCGCGTCCGGCCCTGCTGATCCTGATCCTGGTCGGGCGGCAGCACCACGGGCGGGCGGCCGCAGGCGACCTCCAGGAGCACGACGCCGAAGCTGTACACGTCGGACTCCGGGCCGGCGCGGCCGGTGACGAGGCACTCCGGGTCCATGTAGCCCATGGTGCCGGCGAGGTTGGTGGTGTGCGAGCCCCGGCCGTGGTCCACGAGCCTCGCGAGCCCGAAGTCGCCGAGCTTGGCGCCGAACGACGCGTCCAGCATGATGTTGCTCGGCTTCACGTCCCTGTGCACCACGCACTGCTCCCACTCCTCGTGAAGGTACAGCAGCGCAGACCCTAGCCCCAGCACGATCTTGAATCTGCACCACGACAGAATTCATGGGCGGACAGACACAGTACTCATTTTTTTTTCCCTCGTATATTAAGTTCATGATCGGCTCAAGGAGTAATAAAGTTCTCTTTACCTGACTGGCCATGTCAGGAGGACGTTCGGGTTGTACAGATGGGTGTCGAGGCTGCCTTTGGGCATCAGTTCATACACCAGGAGGAGCTCCCTGCTCTCGTGGCACCATCCGATGAGCTGAACAAGGTTCCGATGCCTGAGCCGGCTTATGATCTTAACCTCGGACGCGTACTCTTTCCTGCCCTGCTCTGAACCCCGCGACACTCGCTTGATGGCGACGTCCAGTCCCAGCTCTTTCAGAAACCCCCTGTAAACCGAACCAAAGCCGCCTTCCCCGAGCTTCTCCTCCTCTGAAAAGTCTCTTGTTGCCACGGCAAGTTGACTGTACTCGAAACGTTTGGGCCCTGAGCCCTTCTCGAACTCGTCGTCCATGGTCTTGTTTCGAGCTTCTGATTCCATTTCGATTTCTGCTAGCGCCAATGTTTTCCGCCGCAGCGCACGGAGCAGAACAACTACTGTTAAGCAGAGGAAGAGGGACACCATGCTGGTAGCTCCCAGAGCAACTTTTAGCCCGATTCTTGACTCCGAAGCGCCTGGATAAGTAGACAACCAGCTGGTTCAGTATGAAGTTCAGATATATAAAACGAGATCCATCTCTAAACCGTCGCCTGAACAATTTCAGGCGACCGTGAAGGATAACTAAAGATTAGGTAGCAGCATGCGCGTACCTGTACTCATGCCCGAGTCCGGTGTGCTCCAAGAAGATATCAAGCTGAAGGACCAGGACAGCAGCTGGTGCAGCTCAACGGACGCGCCGTTGGCCGCCGAGAACCCGACCGCCACCTGCTCCGGCAGTTCGGTTCCGAGGTCCACCTTGGCGCTAACGTTGAACACCGGCGTCGCGTCGCCGAACCTGGGGCTGTGGTCGAACCGTAGCTCGACGTTCATCTCGCCGGTGCTGCTGTTGTACTCCACCCGCGCGCTCATCCGCCCGTTCAGGCTGAAGCTCGGCAGCGTGATGTTCGCCACGGACGCGAGCGAGCTCACGTCGATGCCCACGTGGTCGTAGGTCAGGCTCGGGTCCCACGTGTCGTTGAACGTGTCGAACTCCACGGCTACGAACCTGTTATCGCCGGCCGTCCTGTTGACGCAGTAGTCGGTGCAGAGGCCGAGGGCGCCGCCGTACGAGCTCGCCGGCAGCGCCGGCGGGTAGCTGCCGAGGAAGAAGGCCATGCCGTCTCCCTTGTTGTCCCTGTCGGTGATGTTGATGGCGAAGGAGAAGGCGGTGGTGAAGCTGGCGACCTCGCCGGTGGCGCCGTCGCGGAGCCGCACCGGGTGCGCGTACGACACGCGCCCGACGCTGCGGGAGAGGTCGGCGCCGTACGCGTTCACCGTGAGGTCGAAGAGGCCCCCGTGGAGCACGGCGTCGCCGGCGGTCGTGAAGTCCGCGAGGCTGAACGTGGAGGCGTTGGAGAAATCGCAGTCGAAGGAGAGAGCAGACGCGGCGCGGCCATGGCTGCAGCAGCTGGCGGCCGCGACCAAGAAACAGACAAGCGAGAGGACGTGTGTTGTTGTTGAGCTCATCGTGTCCGCCCGGCTAGTGGCCATGAACGTACGCAGCCAAGTGCATGACCCGGCCGGCGGCTTAATCACGTATAAGATGCTTTGCTCGTCGATCGACTTGCTTTTAGGTGTCAAATGCACGTAGTAAATTCCATCCTTCGGTCGTTGTCAACTCCTCGTCGTCTTCTCGCCTCGTCGACACGGCAGAAGAACAGGCGCTCGAATTATCTACAGCTTGCGATTATGACGACGATGGAGACAAGAGTTAGGTAGCTGTAGTTTGTAGCCAGTGGAGCATGGTTGGTTGATACTGCTTGCGCGCAGCACCTTACGCGGGGACAGTCCAAGAACAGGGAAACTTCTATCGGCGATCATCGGTTGACTTGGTGACTTCAGATGAAAAATGACACTGATATATATAATCTGGTGTGGAGCCTGGACACAAAAAATGGTCACAATTGGATATTTTCTGACTTTAGTCAATAATCTAAAATTCAAATTATGGACTATCCTTCCTAGTTTCCACGTTCACTTGAGAAGGAAGGTTCTCATGTCCCCACACGGCGAATCCGCAAGCTGATTGGAGGTGAACTAGCGTGTAGAATGGGCAGGTGATCAAAATATCTGTTGGCTACTTTGCTTTGGCCTCCATACCATTAGCTGGAAATAACGGAGCCGATGCCAAAAATGAAATCCCCTGACCGAGCAGCGCCTCCGGTTCCTGATCAAGTCAGCGGCATTTGCTTCTAAAACTGCCAAACAGCAAACAATCAGTTTTGGACCCGTGGCATTTTTTTGGCCCCAAATGAAATTTGACGAAGTACAGAGCATTTACAAAGACTCTAAAAGACGAACGAAACATCAGAAAAACATTATAACTCTTTTACTCATCTTCAACATCACTTCACTGAAGGTGACTGGATTCAATGTTACCATGTGCACTGAGTTGCATATGAGTCACTCCGCTTTCTGCTGCTACAATGGATTTTTGTGGAGTATATCGTTGAAGACCAGGGTGAAGATTAGATGATTTTGTATAAATAATTACATCTTTGGTCTCACCTCTCTCTCTCTCTCTCTCTCTTGGAAACGTCCTCCCTCTTTTACATGACCAAAATTCTTTCAAGGCGTTGCATGAAGCTGGCTGCACGAAGCTGGCTGGGAGACCTCCGCGTGGGAACAAAATCGTCTGCTGTCGTAACTATAAGAGAAAAGTCTAATTTGCCTCCCTCAATTATTGGAGGTCGCAAAATTTTCACCCTCAACTATAAAACCGGGTATCCACAGTCCCTCAATTGTATGGGTGGGTGCAAATCGACTCCTCGGGCGGTTTTGAGAGTGGTTTTGTCCTACGTAGCACAGTGGGTCCCACATGTCAGGTGCCACATCATCAATTTTTTTTTATTTTTTTCTCTCTTCTCTTTCTTCCGGACAGCACGCCGCTTGCTTCATCGCGCCGCACGCCGGCCTGCCATCTCCCTGTTCTTGCGCCGCCCCTCCCCGCGCGGTCCCTCTCCCTCCGCCGCCCTCCCCGCGCGGCCCCTCTCCCTCCGCCGCCCCTCCCCGCGCGGCCCCTCTCCCTCCGCCGTCCCTCCCCGCGCGGCCCCTCTCCCCCAGCTGCCCCTCTCCCCCACGTCGAGATCTCTCGCCGGAGCTGTACTCGTCGGACGACGACCTGTACCTGCGCGTCGCGTCGCTCCCGGCCTGCCTGGTCGAGACGTCGCATCAGGCTCCCGGTCGCCGCCGCCCCCGTGCAATGCCGCCCCGCGCGTCAGGCTCCCGGTCGCGGCCGCGCGTCACCTCCCGCGCGCTCCTCGCCGACAATCGCCGCGGCCTCTCCCGGGCGCCGAGGACCGAGCTCATGGTGCAGACTGTAGAGGGCCAGCCTGAGCCCGCACCCCGCGCGGGCGGCTGCCGCCGCGGCCACCTGCAGAGGCGGCGCGAGGTGTGCCGCGATGGCGTTCATGTGGCCACCCGCCTGCTTTCCCGATGCCCCGCCGCCACCGGCGCATTCCCTACCTCGACCGCCCCCGTGCAATGCCGCCTCTGTTCTCGCTCGCCCCATGTGCGCCCCTGCCTGCCATCGCGCGCGCCCGCGTGCGGGCCTCGTGCCCCGCACATCGTTCTCACGTCGGATGGCGCCGACGAAGAACTTCGTGGGCGAAGCCATGGACGCGGCGTGGGCGGGAGGGAGGGAGGGGCGGCGGAGGGACGGGAGGGAGGGGCGGCGACGCCGGCGGGAAGGGAGCGGACGTTGGAGGGGCGGCGGCGTGGGCAGGAGGGAGGGGCGGCGGCGTGGGCGGGCACGGCATGTGGGAGGGAGGAAGAGAGAAAAAAAAGAAGAGAGGAAGAGAGGGAAAAAAAGAAAAAAGAAAATAAATAGTGACGTGGCACCTGACATGTGGGACCCATTGTGCCACGTAGGACAAAACCACTCTCAAAACCGTCCAGGGAGGTAAATTGCACCTGAGTGATGAGTTCAGGGTATCAGATATCCGGTTTTATAGTTGAGGGTGAAAATTACGCGACCCCTAATAATTGAGGGAGGCAAATTAGACTTTTCTCTAACTATAACGGCACAGCCTTGCCATTCTCATCTGAATCGCTAACTCCAGCTTTAACCATGGAGATTAGCAATGTCATCTGAATCGTTAATTTCTTCTCAGGCCCACGTTAGGCCCAATTAGCAGTGTCATTTTCGTACTATCACCATCGTGTTCCCCCAGAAAAGTAAACCATCGTTTTCCCCACGCATCTCTCTCACCACAACGGGATAGCTCAATCGATTAAGCTCCTAAACCTATGAATCTCGCCGCCGGCCGCCGCGCTTTGGTCACGTCGTTTCCAATGCGTGTGTAGTGTGGTACGTTTACCTACCCTTGCTGACGTTCTGACCCGGTGCTACACAGAACAGGTCGCACGAGAAACACTTTGGAAATGTTAACTGGGAAAAAGGATTACATCGCGAAGCAAGTATCTCACAGATGGCTAGATAAATGCATCGCACTCCTTCGAGCAACCCATTTTTGGCCGTGTTGGTTTGTCCCTATATGTTTGGCCGATCAAGAAAACTAATGTCCCTATACTTCTAGCGGCTTCCACACCAGCCAAATGGTGCCCAGATAATTTGCTAAAGCCAGTTATTTATGCATCCAAAATGCAACAATGTTGCCAGCATTCGACGATGGGACATCAATGGGTTCCAGTCTAGGCCACCCTGTCGAAACTAGTTTTGCCGTCTGGCCACTGAAGATCCCAACCAGGTGCGGCGGCGGGCGGCCAGCCGTGCTGCAGAAATACGGTTCATGTCGTTGGTGTCTCTACTCCAGAACCCTATACCAAATGCAACATCCTCTGGTCCTGCCTCCCAAGGACCAACAATGGCGGCAACGGGTTCACACAGCCTCGTATCCACGTTCTGCTGCTATTGCCTATGCTACCTGGTGCTGTTGTCCATCCACGCCCAACGCGCCACCTCGCTCTCCTTCAGCTTCAACTTCTCCACCGTCGCCACCTACTGCGCCGAGACCTCCGACCTCACCTGCGCCGGCGACGCCCACTTCTACGCCCCGGAGAAGGCGATCGATCTGACCAAGAACGACATCAGCGAGCCCAACAACAAGAGCGTCGGCCGCGTGTGGTACGCGCGGCCCGTGCCGCTCTGGGACGCGGTCACCGGCGAGCTGGCCAGCTTCAACACCTCCTTCTCCTTCAAGATCAAGCCGTCGGACCCGACACAGCCCGCCCTCAGCGCCGAAGGCATGGCCTTCTTCCTCGGCCGCCACCCGGCCGGCGTGCCCCCCGGCAGCTACGGCAAGAACCTCGGCCTGTTCAACAGCAGCACCAACATGAATGCGAGCGGCGACGACCGCGTCGTGGCCGTGGAGTTCGACACCTACCGGAACGACGAGTGGGAGGAGGACGGCAACCACGTCGGCATCGACGTCAACTCCATCCTGTCCGCGGCGTCCGCCTCGCCGGACAGGAGCCTCAAGTCCGGCGAGACGTTGGTCGCCGAGGTCGCCTACGACAACCGCACACGGGTGCTCGCCGTCGCGCTCTGGATGGGTGGGACGGCGTACCGCGTCAACCAAACCGTCGACGTGAGGAGCAGCTTGCCGAGTGAGGTGGCCGTCGGGTTCTCGGCCGCCACCGGCGGCGTCATCGAGGTGCACCGGCTGCTGACGTGGTCGTTCAACTCCACTCTAGCGTCCAGGGACGCGGATATCGTCACGGCGCCGGGGGCACAAGCACCGGTGCCGCCGCCTGGAGATCATATCAGCTCCACAAAGCAGTCGAAAAAACATGGCCCAATAGCAGTGTCTGCCGCAACATCGTTCGTGGTGATCGGCGCATTCTTCGTTGGGTTTCTTCTACGGCGAAAGCTGCGGACATGGAAGAAACCAAAGGAAATTTCCAACGCCGAACTCCAGGATCATGACGAACACGTTGAGGCGGACTTTGAGAAAGGTGTTGGTCCCAGGAGGTACCAATACAGCGAGCTCGCCGCGGCGACGGGCAACTTCGCGGAGGAGAAGAAGATGGGGAGAGGCGGCTTCGGCCACGTCTACCGTGGCTGCCTGAAGATCGACGGCGAGGACCGTCACGTGGCGATAAAGAAGTTCTCGCCCGAGTCGTCGGTGCAGGGGCGGAAGGAGTTCGAGGCCGAGGTGAAGATCATCAGCCGGCTGAGGCACCGTAACCTGGTTCAGTTGATCGGTTGGTGCGACGGCTGCAAGGGGCTCATGATCGTTTATGAGCTCGTGTCGGAAGGCAGCCTTGACAAGCATATATACTGCAGTGCGAGGTTCCTCACCTGGCCTGAAAGGTGAACAATTTCTTGCTGATTTTGCCTACTACATTTCTGATCATCTATGCCTTAATCATGGTTCATGAACAACAGGTACAAGATCATCATCGGGCTGGGCTCGGCGCTGCGCTACCTCCACGGGGAGTGGGAGCAGCGCGTGGTGCACGGCGACATCAAGCCAAGCAACATCATGCTGGACGCGTCGCGCGACGCCAAGCTGGGCGACTTCGGGCTGGCGAGGCTGGCGGAGCACGGGGCCAAGCCGGCGACGACCAAGGTGGTGCTGGGCACGGCCGGGTACATCGACCCGGAGCTCGTCAACACGCGCCGCCCCAGCGCCGAGTCCGACGTGTACAGCTTCGGCGTCGTGCTCCTGGAGCTCGTGACCGGGCGGCGCCCCGTGGAGGAGCCCGACGACAGCGACGAGCTCTTCGTGCTGGTGCGCTGGGTGTGGCGCCTCCACAGCAGCAACGCCGTCGCCGAGGCGGTCGACCAGAGGCTGAGGGGCGAGCTGGACGAGCCAGAGAAGCGGCGGCAGATGGAGCGCGCGCTGGTGGTGGGGCTCTGGTGCGCGCACCCAGACCGCGGCGACAGGCCGTCCATCGCGCAGGCCATGCACGTCCTTCAGTCGAATGATGTGAACCTGCCGGCGCTCCGGCCGCAGATGTACGGCGCCGAGCCGTTTCTCCACGCCATGGGATCAGAAGACGATTGCGACATGGCGAGCGGGCCGTCCACCGGCAGCCACTCCCGACGACCGGCGGGCGGCACGGCTCGTTCAGAGTCAGTGAAATGGTAAAAGGAAGAAAATCAGGTCATGCTTTAGCGACTGTCGATGATCCGGAGTAACATTCCTTTCAAAAGAGATGATCCGGAGTAACAGAATTCGACCTATTGCCAATATAGTGCCGCCGTAGGAATAACATTCATTGTCGACCCTTTGAAAATCATTCTTTGCAGAACAGTAGCAGAATCAGATGGCAAACATTGTGCCCAGTCTGGATGCTACTGAAATGGAGAGCCACAGACGTACTTATGTTAAAAATGTATATGAGATGTGAATAGTAGTACTGTATGATATATATGAGCACGTAACTGGCGGCTTATAATGAATGTTTAACTGATTCTTTGTGCAATCCATATGGTTATCATTTCTCCTCATGGCATCAATGTAATCCATGACTAAAAAATAAAAAAGAGGGCGATATGCCTTGAATTTGCGATTGATACAATCACAGAGAACTTCCATGATCTGTCAAATTTTGGTAGTTTTTGTTATTATGAATTCGTTTTATTCCTTGTTCCACCAATCTCTAAGTACATAGCAGTTGGCTATATAAAGGTCAAATTCATAGTAAATTTCTGTGAACTCATTTTGAACCTCTAAGGTATTTGACATAACCAACCAATATTATCTATCCAACTTAGGCCCTAAAATACAGCAACAACATTTGTATGTATGTTTTCCTTTCCTATATGATTCTCTCTTTTCACCAATATAGCTCCTGATCCTACTACAAAGTGGGATCCCAGAGAATCAGTATTCAATCCGTAAGAACCCACAGCTAACCTGTTACATTTACTGTCATTTGGAAACGGCATTGGATGAAGTAAAATGGAGAAAAGACACATGAATAACATGTGTATGGTGATGTCACCTAGTGAGCTAGCTATATCTGATCTCCTGTCCTCTCTGATCAACAGATTCCAGCCGGCCGTTTACAATGTGGGCACGGCATGGTGTCCAGCGGATGTTTCGAAGCTAAAATAAGGACAGAGACAGACTGTATCAACGGCTCTTGAACTTTGATTCAATCGAAGCGGTCTTCCTTTAAAGAATCGGATCTATTTGCAAAAACTCTAGCAATTTGATGGCTCATAAGGTTGATCCATAGAAGGATGCAACGGGGCATGCATAGATAGCACTAGCAGTTACGGTGCAAATTAAGTTACAACACAGCTGCGTTAGTTCTTGCACAGCAGTCCATTTGTTCAGCTCCAAAGATACTCTTCAAGGGATATAGCAAGGACGCGGCAAGCCAGAAACCATGATGGCAGTAAGATCTCCCTACCTTTTGATATTTATGCCGTCCTTTTGGCTCTGCTACTCGCTTCTAGCGACCCTCTTCCACTTACCTCATGGAACTTCACATTCCTTCAACTTCGACTTCTCCCAACACAATGGCTACAACTCTGCAAACTTCAGTTTCCAGGGAGACGCTTACCTCCACCCCCAGGCAATCGAGCTGACAAGCAACAACAACAGCATGGGTCGGGTGTCACACCCAATTCCGGTTACCATCTGGGACGACATCACTGGGGAGCTTGCAAGTTTCACCTCCACCTTCACCTTCCAAATTGAAGGAGACACTGGCGGCGGGATGGCTTTCTTCCTTGGGCACTACCCGTCGAGCATTCCTAGCATGAGTTTCAGTGGCGGCCTCGGCCTTATGAGAACGGGCACCAGCAAAACTGGTCAGATTGTGGCAATCGAATTCGACAAGTTCCTGGACCCAGATCTTGACACCAGCGAGAACCATATGGGCATCGACATAGGCTCCCTCATCTCCAAAGTGTACACGAACACCACGGTGCCTGGCAAGACCCTAACATCGGGCCTGGTGATGACCTGCAAGATCAGCTATGACAATAGCAACCACAGTTTCGCTGCTGATCTCCTGATTGGTGGCACAAGGTACCAAGTGGACACAATTGCTGACCTGCGGCAACTTTTGCCAAACCTGGTAGCCATCGGCTTCTCAGCAGCTACCGGCACGGGTAATGACCGACACAGAGTGCTATCCTGGTCGTTCAACTCCACCTTGGATGGCAGTACGCCGCCTGCACCTCAAGGCAGTCAAGATCCAAAATTTTCCTCCAAGAATCCATATTATGTAATTGGAGAAATAATTGCGGCAATATTAATGCTGATGGGTTTAATTTCTTGTTTCACATGTATACCACTGCTAGTATTCCGTCTATGCAGACTGAAGAGGAAGCAATATTATGAGACTCCTGATAATGTCCCAAGACATTTCAGTTATAGCCAGCTGGCCAAGGCGACCAATAATTTTGCAGAGGAAAGTAAGCTAGGTGAAGGCGGTTATGCCACTGTTTACAGGGGTGAACTGAGGAATTCGAGGAGACCAGTGGCGGTTAAAAAGTTCAAACCAGGAACATGTTTTTCTCTTGGCAGGAGGGCATTCGAGGATGAAATCAAGGTTATCAGTCAAGTCAGACACTGCAACCTTGTTGAGCTCGTAGGCTGGTGCAATGATGGAAAGACACATCGTTTGCTTCTCGTTTACGAGCTTGTATCAGAAGGTAGCCTCAATGAACATTTACACGGGGGCAGAAGTTGGTTATCATGGCCCACAAGGTATATATGTAATACTCCCTTAGTTCTCAAATAGATGTATCATCAGTGATTATTCCTTTTCAACATAATCTTTTTGTAGAAGCCTAGTAGATGATAATGTGCTTTCTTTTGATTACGGATGTTGGTTTAATTGGTTGCTATATTGATTGTTGCCTAGGTACAAAATCGTCCTTCAACTAGGTTGCGCACTACGCTACCTGCATGCAGAATGCAAGGACTGCATCTTACATGGTGATATCAAACCGTGCAACATATTGCTCGACTCACAGTATGTTGCCATGTTAGCTGACTTTGGGTTGGCGAGGTTAGTCAACCATGACAACCAGTTACAAACGACAAGCAATGTAGCCGGGACCATTGGGTACGTCGATCCCGAGTTCGTCTGCACAGGGAAGAGAAGCAAAGAATCAGATGTCTATAGCTTTGGAATTGTTTTGCTGGAGATTGCCTCGGGACGACGTCCAGGTTGCTCAAATCATGAGACCACCATGGTCATCCCATTGCTAAAGTGGGTATGGGGCTACTACGACAGAAATGCAATCCTGGAAGCAGCAGATGCAACGCTCAGAGACGAGTCCAATGAGGAAGACCGTAGCCAGATGCAACGAGTGCTTGTTGTTGGGCTCTGGTGCGCGCACCCTGACCCCAGCCAGCGGCCCTCCATTGAAGAAGCAGTGACAGCTCTGAAAGGGAGGGGTGATACTGTGGAGATCCCTCCTCTGCCCCTACAAGTGGCCATGCCTCCGCCATTAAGTCTTACTAATATTGAGAATGTCAGTGGGAGTTCTGGCGGTGGCATCTCATCAAATGCCGGCCGAGCTGATGACAATTCCTATGATATAGCTAGCTTATGTTAATGCAGGTAGAGGACAGATTTAGTACTTTGTATAGCACATCCAGTTGTCTCTTTATGCGGAATATCATCAAACTTCCAATATAATGTAACATCTTCCCTTTATAGGTGTTTCAAGGATGTGCTAAGAAGTGATTCTACTTCTCCGAGACAAGATTTCGTCCACATTTCTACAGTCATTCATGTTGTCATATTCCATTTCACCATGTGTGTGCTCGTATGACTAATCTCAAATGGGCACACTAACAAAAAAAACTCGACCTGCCAGGGGAAGCCCCCCTGACGGCATTTTGTTAAGAAGAAGACCTTCTCACGCAGGGCGAATGGGCACAGTAACCAATCAATAAATTCAAGATAAGGCTCTAAACCACAATTTGTATCGATAAATGTTTGTTCCAGTATTCTAGCAACTAAAATCGCATCTACATGTGTGTTCTTGTGGTGACAGCCCAATGACTTTCGCAGTAATTGAATCGTAAAATAGGCAACAATGTCGGACAAATTTGCAACTAACTGAGCGGGCATACCGTACTGTTGTGTTGTCATCAGAGACTGGGATTGCTCGGAGCAGGATTGGACGGCTAACGGTTGTGGCGGTGCGCCGTGCGCGCTCATGTTCTCCAGATCCACGATGCTGTCGCAGCAATAGTAATCGATGGGGAGGAAGCAACTGAAGCGCTAACGGGGGGGGGGGGGGGGGGGACATCAGAGGGCTCTATGGAGCAAGCAAGAAACAGGGTGGCTTACAGGAGAGTACCTTGGAGCGGGATGAAGGGATGCCGGAGCGACCTTGACCGTCGTCGGCCGGCGGCGGCGGCGGCGTCGCGTGGTGTGTAAGTGTGTTCCCGTGTTCGTCTTCGGCCGGCGACGTCGTTCGTCCATGTCTATGAGCCAAAACAAGCCTTTCCTATGGGTGGTCCGACTGGCCCAAATTGGAGAAAAGGCCCAATAACTACAAGGCCCCTTGAAGTTCAACTGAAAACCACCGTGAAACAAGCCCACACTTGGCGGCCCAGTTTCTTCATGAATGCCCGGTCCCAGCTGCAGTGATAGCATTCTCAAAAAAAAAAAAAAAGCTGCAGAGAGAGCGAATTTCATACGAAACAAGGGGCCCCTAATGAGGATGAAATTCTGGTACCCGGCAACCCGGGTTCCCTAATTGTGAGCCACTCCTTTTCGTGGGCCAGGGAGCTGTTCCGGCGACAGTCGTGGCTGTACGACTCTGAATAACATCACCTCGTAGCATGGGTGCTCCGAGTAATCGTAGGGTATACGAAATGAATGCGCGACTCATTTACGGAACTTTCTGGATCCGATGAACCGACCTACCGACTGTTTTCGCATCACCGACTTCGTGTGGGTATAGAATACGCTACTCGGATTCCAGGCAACCAGTCGACGTCCCAGCTAAAGCTGCAAAAATGGCGAACGAGGGCGAAGCAGGTGTCTGCTCATTCCGGCCTTTTCGATGGCCGCCGTCGGAGTTCGCATGGCTGCTGAGTCCGGCGGGAGCAGATCCACGTGGATCTGTCCCTCAGATTGGTGGGGAATATGGTCAGAGGAATATTGGGCCGATCGAAATGCGGAAGGAATTGGCCGCGACAGGTAATCTTCGTTCAGAATGGTTATGGATCTCATAGTTGCGTAGATTGCCCAGTGTTGATTCGTAGCTTATGATTTTAGGGGCGGCGACGGCCGATGTCAAGATGTCTGCGGCAGCTGTTCCAGGTGCAGAGCAAGGATGGGATCCGCGAGGAAGAAGCGTTATTGAGGCGCTAAGGCTGCAGCCAGCACTCTCATCGCCATCAGCGCAGATGGAACCAGTGTTGAGGTCGACGATGTGGGAGGCGAACACAAAAGTTTGCAGCCATCCTGCCAACGATATAGTGTACGCGCTTTTGATCTGGACGAAACTAGATTCTTATATTGTTGTATGAATTAGTGCTTGGTTAATTGTTTTTTATGCTGAACAGCGTTGGAGTTGCTGGAAGGGATGGGTGTGCTGCCAACTCTGAAAGATGGATGCGGAGAGTAGAAGGCATGGCAAGGTCCAAAAGTGGTGACCAAACAGAAGGAAGTTTAGATATTGTGGTCGCAGGATGTTCTGGCGAGCGGCGTGGTCGTGTTGAAGTCGGACATTCCAACAAATTGTAATGTGAAAGCGCTTAGCTTCTGAATCCGTAACTGAAACTCCATTTTATGTAGTTGCCCACTATGACAGCTGATGTCAATGAGGTTTATTTTTCAGGGATATCATTACAAAAGGAGGGACAGTTGCTAACGAGAGGCGAAACTTGTCATTCGATCTGAACTGCCTGCCTGAAGAAGATGATGACATGGCGGGGAGTCACTCTGTTTTTTCTAGGTATGAACTAACTAATTCTGTTTGTGTTAAGATTATATGGTCCACTGCTGATGTACTGCTTTGGCTGAATGTGATTCAGAGAGTCGACAGTAGATGATATTAGAATTGGAGTTGGTGGCCTTGACCTGATGCAGTTTGTGGATCCATCTGTGCAAGATCCAAGCTCAAGCAATAGGTGAGTAACCCTGGCTGATACTTTATATGGATCTGTCATAGTAGAATTATGTTGTAGAATATTTTCATGCTTGTTCTGTATTTTCCAGTACAAGTAGATCATGTCAAAAGGCATCGCAACCAATTGAAGCCGAGCATGGTGGGAATGAAATGGCTGCCTCAGAGATATATGCTGGGAACATGTATGCTATCTTTTCTGCTGGATACAATTGAACGTATTTTAGTCCATGGATGTAGTAAATCTAACTATACAACAACAACAACAAATTCTTTTACATTTTAGTAAATTCAATTAAAGTGGTCCTTTTTCCGCATAGGTTCCTGACTGAGCATGACGGAGATAGGATTGAAATTAATGCAGCTTCCAGCGTATCATCATCTGGCGCGTGTGAGCGTGGTGATGAGGTTAATGGCCCTAACCCCAAAAGGTGAGTTACAGAAAACACATGTTCAGTAAAAGGTTAGGAATGGATTCGAGCTGTGGGTACATGAATATGATTTTTTTCCATTTGTTTAACACAGGAAGCACAATCTGCAAGGCCCTAACATGCGGGAACCTGTTGCTGGAAGGAAGAGTGCACTTGAGATGGCCCTGATGAAGTTTGCAGACCGTTCGACACCTTACATAATCAATCCTGTTGTTGGTACTGAATTTGACTGCATCAAGGAGGCATATGATTACTACAATCTTTATTCCTGGGAGTGTGGTTTCGGTATAAAATATGGTAAGACTAAGCACTCCGAAAATAAGCAGAATAGGGGCCTAGATCCCAAGGAGAAGTATGTAATGTCCGTGGAGCTGAGATGTTCATGTGCGGTAAGTTAGTAATCTGACGAGAGTATTGGGTTTTCCATGTAAAAATTAGGCTCTATGCTGACATGTTGATGTACCTGCAGGGTGTGCCAGATAGTAAGCATAAAGTTTCAGGGAAGCTAGGGTGTGGAGCAATGATCCGATTGCATCGCACGCAAGATCATGGATATGTTGTTGTTGAGCATCGGGCTGACCATAACCATGCATTGTCAGAGACTTGTGGAGAGAAACGGCAGTGGCCATCACATAAGCACATTGACAAGTACACAAAGGATCTTATCAGAATGCTACGAGAGAACAACATTAGCTTAACGAAGGTATACAGCATCCTTGGAAGTTTCTTTGGTTCGATGAGCAATGTACCAACAACAAAGAGAAATTTGCAAGCGGTTTGCCACAGGATTACAAGAGAGCAGGCTGAGGAGGACATAAAGAAGACGTTAGATGTGTTTCGGGAGTTCCGTGAGGCAGATCCTGGATTCTTGTACAGTGTTGAGCCGGATGAAGATGGAAGAATCAAGACTTTGATTTGGACAAACTCACGATCTCGGATGCAGTACGCACATTTTGGAGATGTCGTCACATTTGATACGACATACCGGACCAACTTATATGACATGCCTTTCGGAATGTTTGTCGGGGTGAATAACCACTTCCAGAGTGTTTTGTTTGGCGGTGTCCTGATGACTGAGGAAACCATTGAATCGTTTCAGTGGGTGTTCAAAGAATTTGTGTCCCTGATGGGTGGGAAAAAGCCACAGACTATACTTACTGGTAAGTTCTCTATTTGAAGAATCATAATGCATATGAAGAATTAAAGTCTTGATTACTATGTAATGTATACCTTCTGGGCTGCAATTCACAGATTTGTCTGTCTATCCATGCAGATCAATGCCGTGCCATGGAGGTCGCAATTGCAGAGGAGTGGGAAGGGGTTGCCCATAGGTGGTGTAAATGGCATGTCCTGAAGAGGGTGTCAGAATGTCTTGGAACAAAGTACACAGCGAACAAGGAGTTCCGGGACAGGTTCCATAAAATGTTGAATGAGATGTTGACCGTAAATGAGTTTAAGACAGCGTGGAAGCAATTGTTGGGAGAATACGATCTTACAAACAATGATTTCCTTAAGCAAATATATGCAACAAGAAAGAAGTGGGCGAAATGTTATTTTCGGGATGTTTTCTGTGCGAAACAAACTAGCACGCAGAGAAGTGAAAGCGCCAATTTCATGTTGAAGAACCTAGTTCCTCCAGATTGTACAATTCATCACTTTGTGAGGCAATATGCAAAGCTATTGCATACTATGGATGACAATGAGAACTATGAGGAACGGCGCACAAAACTAGTATGTGATGCATCCTGTGTTTGTCAACACTTGTGTTAGAGAGCCAACAATATGCATCTGCTAATTCTTCCGTTTTTTTTTTTGTGCAACAGTTTACCCGGGACTTGTCAATGGGCGGGCCACTGATTGCACATGCAGCAAAGGTGTACACATTCAAGGTCTTCGGAATGTTTTGCAAGGTTAAGACTGAATCGGAAGACTACTTTGCTACAGAGGTTGTCAAGGGGGAGGAGTACATTGTTGAGCATTACAACCTAGATAAAGTTCAGAGGTGGTGCAAGGGACGGTATGTGGTGAAAGTAAATGCTGCGCAGACCATGTTCAGCTGTGAATGTGGTATGTACGAACATTTTGGACTACCATGCTGCCATTCCTTGCGGGTAAGAGCTGGTGTACTATGTTAGAAACCTCAAAAATTGAAGTTAGTGGAACTTAGCTCTAACAAGTCGCATTTATTGTCGCTTTTAACAGGTTATGATTTCTGTGGGGATCAAGGCCATCCCTGAGCAGATGATACTTCGGAGGTGGACACGGAAGGCAAGGTTGGTGCTGCCAGAGCATTTAGCAAAATATGGAGAGCCAAACCCGGCGCTGTTAGCACATACTTACAGACATGCAGCACTGTTCCTAGCTGCCTTAGAGCTAGTGAGATTGGGTGACAGCAATGTTAAGTGCTTCCACATAGCAATGGCATGCATTGCTGCAGCTAGAGATAAGCTGCTTGAAGCAAGCAAGACAAAGGATGGGTTAGGCCTTGCTGAGCGGGAAGGTGGTACTACAGATGCGGCGGATGTGGAGGCAATCAGGGGCGATGAGATCAACTTCACTTTGCGGGTACCAAAGAGGAAGAGGTATCGTGGCAGACCTACTAATGCAAGGGAGAAGCCTGGATATGAGAAGCTAACAAAGCGACCAAGGTTCTGCAAGAATTGCCGAGCTCCAGATCACAAAAGTGACAAGTGCCCCTACCGTGATCCATCGACTCAGAGGCCTCGCGCGCCTCCGACATGTCGTGGGTGCGGTGTGACAGGGCACACAATTACTAACTGCGTGTGTGATAGGCAAATTGCAGCAATGGCAGCAGCTATGTGACATCAATAAAACCATCGTGTATTTTGCTTATCTCGTGTAAATGAAGGCGTGGGAAGGTAGGAAATGTGAATATTCGAACCATAGTGGACTAGGCATACTGTTTTGCACGGTTCGTTGTAATCCTGTTGAAATACCAATCCATGTATGTGAACCTGGAACTGTAATCTGGCTAACCAACTATTGGTTGTAATGTTGCCGTTGCATTATGTGTGATCTAGCTTCTGAAATTTTACGTGCTCCTTGTATGAACTCTGATATGTTTACTGCATGATCACTTAAAACCTAATTTCCATGAAGTGAGAATTAAAATCTAATTCGTGGTTTTTTAATTTTTTTGGGCACCCCAAATAGCAGTATGAATCAACCGAAACTGAGAAAAGTATAGTATGTTACATGAGGTACCTTCCAGGAGCTGCAGAATTAAATGAAGCCGGGTACCTTCCAGGAGGTGCGCACAGTAACGGACGGGCGGGAATGGATTTGAAAATTTGGAGGATGGAACGTGGTCCTAAATAAATGGAGTGCCGTGGTACCCCCCACCAACTGAACTAACAGGAGCTGTTCTTCGTCTAGCTGGGGAACCATGGCTGCTCCCCTGGTTCTGTACTCCATGTCCGAGGACAGCGCGGGTACCCTGAGTTCTGAGGTACATCATCCTTTGCTTCCACATTCAAACGCGTACTTCCCTGTTTTACCGATTGTTCAGTCATTAAAATCAATTTTCTTGAAATAGGACTCCGTAGTTAACGACGTCAACCAGAACAATCCTGCGTTGGCGGCTCCGAACCCTGATAAATCCACGATTGGGGAGCTTTCGGACGAGGTACAGCATTCGTTTTCCACTGTCGTCGTTAGCTTGTTCCTGACTCATTTCATTCTGACACTTTATTTTTCGTAAGGAATCGAAGATGGGGAGGGCAATATCTGATGCAATGAAAGGACCTCAGATCGGTGCACACGCGCAGGAGGTTTGATTTGTGAAGTAATTTATTTCCTCAACAAATTAACAATGGATTTTCGTTCTGATATGTCTGTCATTTCAGTGGATGTGGATGACCTGGGTTCCGGATTTGGAGGAAGGCAGCGGGGAGAACGATGTTGATTCCTTGCTGGAGCTGAAGACACTTGATGCTGAAGAAGATGGCGGAAAGGACGACATGGATCGGCAGTCGACAAACCAAGACAACAGCGTCGCCGGAGTCTGCGCGACGGAAGAAGATGAGGATGAGGAGGACGACGCGTGCAGCAGGCCAGCGAAGAAGCAGCGCATGTAGCTGGATGGAACGGCGCATGTAGCTGGGTAGTTAGTAATTAGAATGCAATATTTAGATGGGATGCGTATTTTGTTGTTAAGAAATGAGGAACTGGAATAGCTGGGGAGCTACTGATTAGTGTTTTGTTGGAAAGAAATGGTAGGGACTGAAGCTTGGTAGTATTCGGAGTATTTTGGCTCGTTAATTGCCCTGGAATTGTATTTTGGCTCGTGGACGGGGCATGTAAATATCTGATTATATAAAAATATGTGCTAAGACTTTTCCCTTTTGATACATGTTTCTTCGACGCCGATTTTTTGGCGGATTAAAAGAAGTGTTACGGTGGGGACCGTTGTCCGAAAGGAGATAAGGTCGGTTCGGAGGTGGGGGAACCGTCACTGTTACTCATTTTGGATTTGTGTGGCGGGAGGCATAGGGTCGGGTACTGCTGGGCTTCCTTCACCGACGACAAATCGCCGTTCAAGTTGAGGTACGACTGCCGCCGCGCCCCTCCATTCGACCTCTTCCTGTGTGGTTCCGGTGGATCTGACCCGTAATATTTTTGGTGTGTGGGTCAGCTTGTGCCATGTCCATGGGCATGCGCAGGAAACGACCAAGGGGAGGTGCGGCGGAGGAAGAAGATTCGGAGGTGGACGAAGCACCGTCGGCGCGCATTACTCGGAGTGCATCAGCGAAGAAGACGAAGGTGCATTTCCAGAAGCATGAACCTGTGCGGCTGTGTCGGTCGAAGGTATGCACATCGGGTCCGCTTACTCTTCCTGGGAAGCTTCATGGATGCTTCAGTAGCAATGCTATTTTCGATGTTATATCGACGTTCTGCGATCGGAAAAAAGCAGTAATGAAAGAAATCGGACTCACTGGCTTGGCAACTCTGAAACCTCTAATAAATCACAGCCGAAGACTGGTTTTCTGGCTGTTAGCAAGGATGGATGTGGAGGGTATGCGGCTTAAGTTGGGTGATGGAACTTATGTTGCGATGGGGAAAAAATCAGTTAATCAGATACTAGGAGTTCATGCAAAAGGAAAATACATTGAGAGAAGCAAGGGAGAAATCAACGATGATGTAGTCAGGAAGATTTGTAGGTGGCTGATGGTGGATGAACGCAAGAGTTATCCAACTCTGGAAGATTGCAAGCGGGTTCTGATGGCAGAGTGGGGGGCAGATATTACAGAAGATGAAAAGAATCGTTTTTCAGTTGCACTCGCTGCTTACTGTGCTGGTTACATGTTTGGTCCCTCCGAGCGCTGTGCCAGTATACCGGAGGACATAATGCAATTTATTAGCGACCCATCTAACCTTAGGAATTGCGACTGGGCTGGGTACATCCTGGATGTCATCAATGATGCTGGTCGCAAAGTGCAGAACAACATCAAGAAGGGTCCATTTTCCGTGGTAATTGGAGGCTGCTGGCTTTACTTGGAGGTATATCAATGTGTATTTTGCCTGTTTTTAATTGCACACATAGAAGTGTCTTTGTTAGCGTCTTACGTGAATGCGGTTTTTGGGTTGCAGATTCTTTACTTCGATAGCATTGACGTTGGTTCAGTGAACCAGCAACGTGCAATCGTGCCAAGGATAGCTGCGTACAACAAGAGGCTCCTAGCAGAATGTTTGCAAGCTGACCTGGATGATAGAAAGCCAGGAAATGACCTACCCTTCGGGGTTTGCAACGTAAGTTTTTCTCACGCAAAGTGTACATATCTTATGCAGGACTGAACGAGTTCATGGTTTCATTATTGGTGACCCATAAAATTGTTGCAGGGGCGGGCGGTATGCAATGAAACTGGAGATTCAGAAACGACAGAGAATCAGATTGAGCGTGGCACACCCGAGGTACATGGGGCTGCATCTAGGAGGCTGTATATTTTGTAACAATTTTTTTTTAGGTCGCTAAGAATTCTTTGTGATCTTTTGATTCCTTGTGTGTAGACACAGAGCATGGCAGATAATGTAGACATCAGAGTAGATGAACCTGTAGTAACACTATCAAATGATGTTCCTGTGAATCAGCCACGTCCACACATTGCGGAGAGGCCTACGACGCACGGGGTTGAGGTAAGAAGTAGCTGAGTAGCATAATCTGTTTTTTTGGAGAAGAATTGCAACAAAATGATAGGGTTGTCTAACCGGGTGTATTTTTCTCTAAGGGACGAGCGAGCCTACTTCAACTAATTGATTCTGAGCACAAACGTCAGTTGGCGTTGTTGGCAAAGTTTGAAACTGAAGCTCACAACGAAAATGAACGGCAGTTTGTCCAGAGGAAAGATGCTGTTGATTCATTGTTGCGACAGCTGCGGAGTGGTTTGGAGAGGGTTAGGGGGGATGTCCTGTCTGCACTGCATGATGACAGTTGTGATACAGAATTACATGCAGGTATATTTTCCGATGTAGCACATATGTAACGTTTCACGAACACTGTGTACGTAACTAAAAGATTGTGTCTGCAGGAGTCAATGACCAGGGGGTGGGGCCATTGCAGGATGGTATGGTGCATTACAATTCCGTTTTGAACGATACAGCTCGAACTGTTCACTCTGAAGGCAACTACACATCAAGTTTGGTAAATGGTGTGTGCCGTGCTACATCCTCGTTCATTATATCAGGTTACCTGGAGTGGGAACATAATTATCAATTATGATTTCTGGTATGCAGAACATGGAGCAATGGAAGAGGATCAGGAAATAGTCCCAGTTGAAGGAGTAAGTTTGGAGGCAGCCGTGTCTGGTACAAGTATTGATGTCGGGCGAATCGCATCAGGGATGGGCTACAACTTCTCAGGTTATTCACTTGCAAAAAACCAATGCACATTAAATTGTATTCGTAGACTGCTGATCTTGTTCTATTCCACACGCAGTGATGATTGATGTACCAGCTATAGTACGCCAAGCCAACAGCATGCATGGTTTATTTGGTCAGGACGCTTTTGTAGCAAGAAACCTGCTAGCTGAAATGAGTAAGTTTGAGCTTTGAAGTACGTATCTCATTAATATAATTCTTAGACAAGAAAGTGACTATTCTGTCAACTTAAACAGATGCATGCAGGGAGATTCCATTGGGGGGGGAAAGGGGAGCGCAGAGTATGTGAGACTGAAAAAAATGCACAACAACGTGTATTGGGCAGGATCAAAACTAAAGTGACAAACCGTCCAACATATAAAGAATTGAAGGCTACGTATGCAAGCAGCTCCAGTCCGTGCTCAACTGGGAAGAGAACGTCAGAGGGATTGTTGTACAAAAGGTTAGCAACGAGACGTAACAGCTCAGAATCTGGGAAGAAATTGTTTGAGGAGGAAGCAAGTGACGACGAAGATTCAGTTACATGTTCATGGCTCAGCGCACCCATAAATACTGAATGTCCCCCCTTGAGTGTGGTGACACATTACCGACATGTTTCACAGAGGTGCATTGCAGAATCACCTTTCGATCTGGGTTTGAGTCACCGGACATGCAGCTGGAGTGTAGCACGTGAGAAGCATTACAGGATTCAGAAGGCAAGGGGTCAGGAAGTGTTCAGGTACCTCTTTCCCCGTACTTGACATACGAATTTTGCACTGTATGGCAGACTGGTAATACTTATTGTACCTGTACAGGGATTGGTTTGTGCACGAGGTGCCGTGCACCATAAGGTTGTCAGGCCGTGACTTCCAGGTTGAATTTAGCAATGATGGTCATATAAGTGTGAAGATGATGTCAGCAATTACCAGATTGCTCCAGCTAAAGGACACAGCAATGTACAATCTGTTGAACAGAAAAGTAAGGCAGTGGAGGCACATCCTACCACCTGAGTTCGCGGTGAGTGAATACATTTTCTGATCGCCATTTGCATTCGAGTCATGTACTTGAGCTAAGTGTGCAAACAATGTTCTGTACAGGAGCTCGCAATGAAAGGAGTCCAGAATTTGGCAACTGAAGAGGTTGATAATTGGTTTCTGGGCAATCATCTGAATACTCAGATGGAGCACTGCAGAATGGTACATATCCCTGTTTCAAAGTACTTCATAAGCTGTCACTCTACCCATCGTTTAATGTGGCTTAAAATGTAGGTGTTCGTCCCCTCACGCGCAACGGGTTGGTGGGTTGTCTATGCTTGGGACCTGATTGACAAGAAGATTCATGTCCTTGACCCTGTTCTTACAACTGAAGGAGAGGAACATATGTTTAACTGTCATGATGCCATCATTGACAAGCTGCATGCGGCACTATGTTACTGCAAGGATCGTTTGTTTCGAGGATGGGAAGAGCCATTAAACGACTACTCTGTCACCTTCCATCAAAGACTTAACAGGAAGATTAAGAGGTTAGTTGCATACGCGCATGACAATCAGAAAGTTAATTCGAAAACATTTGATCTCATAGAAGCCTTCCTCTCGTATGCAGCAAGGACTCCGCATTGTTTGCAGCGCATTACATCGTGAATTTCACGGGCACAGTGATTGCACAGCCACTACAACTAGTGAGTTATTACTTATACCTTGACTACTGGGTAGCAGAGGGATTTGTTCTCTGACATTACAAAATTTTTCATGCAGCAGCACAAGAAGGAAATACGGAGGAGCATTCAGTACGAGCTGTTGACAATGAAGGGGAACATTGCCACATTACCATCATACCTTATTGAGAGAGTTGAACTATCAGACTAGTGATGAACGCTTATGGTGCCTTACTATGAGTATGACATTGTTGGAGCTAATTAGACTATTTATGATACCATCCAGTTTGGTAATATTTGTAATGACGCTGTTTGGAACTATGACTTTACAACTAGTGAACAATGTTTGAGTGTGTATCTTCATGTGTCGCGGCTAATGTTTTCCACTAAAGACTATGTATGTTAAGGTATCTATGTGTGTCCAGTAATTATGGTTGGTTGACATGTAATATATGTGCAAGTGTTCAGCTGAATGCATGGGTTCGTGCATCATTTAAGATTTTTTTTTTCCATTTGCTGTGATCATGGATGCTGGGTTTTGTAGGTCTACAGAATGAATCGTTGTCATACAAATTGATATGCATGTTTCATCTGGTGCTTCCACAAGCACACAAAAAAAAAAGGCTATTGGTGAAAGTAGGCAACGTGTAAATCCATTTGATAGCGAGAATAAATATGATGCAGTATCAGTGTTGATTGACGACTGTTGGCGGTCGTTAAACCGTGTTTTGACCGCCACCCTACCGGTAAATAAAAGCATAACACTAAGATTTTGTGCATAGTAGATAGGAATAATGCTACTCCACAAGTTTTGGTGAATATTTGGATGCAGGAGGAAATCCATTGAAAATGGGAGTAAAAGCCTACCGGCCGGTCCCATCATAGGCCGGCCGGCTTATGTTGGATCTCAACATGGTCCAGCAGTCCCAGGCATCTCCCAATGGGCTCAAACATCAAGGATCAAATGGCCAACAAATATTTCCCAGCCCGGAGTATCGACCACTGCGCAAGGCCCAACAAACAAGCCCATCAACCACTCAAAAAGGCGTCAAATCACCGGGCAGGACCGTGGATCTTAATGGGCACATCATGAGAGGCCAGCCCACAAAAATTCGAGGCATTCGGAGAAAAAAGCCCGCCGGCCGGCCTAGGCCTAGGCCGGCCGGCCAACTATTTTGTCAGAATCGGCCCATCTTTTTCCAGTCGGTTCCAGAGGCGGTTGCAAGCTAAATTGACGCGCCGACTAAGGAAGGAGACGTCGGCAAGTGAGGAATATCCACAAGATTCTCCAAGACCTTCTCCACTCTCCCAAGGCAACTCATCTATAAATAGAGGACCTCCCCCTCACTTCCAACCTGCACCTTCACACTTGAGAAGAGAAGATCCAATGTAGGGTCACGCTCTTCTCATGTGATCATTCCACTTGTGTAGTTTAGAGTAGGCTAGTTGGTCATGGGAGTTAGAGTAGAAGTGAGAGCTTCGCTCGGAGCTCCGGAGTTCTCTTCGGAGTTTGGGTAAAGTTCTCGTGTATCTTTTCTTTTATACTTTCTTTAATATAATTATTTCTTATTTATTTTCTTATTTATTTAATTTAGTTTTCCTTTTAGTTTATATTTATTTAAGTAATTGTTATAGAGAAATTCCTGTATTGGTTCCACGTCTGTGTATGGTATGTCTATCTGCATGGGTTGTTTGCACCGCAAATGCTTACACAATCCACATAGATTTGTTATGCATGGTTGGCTTGCTCTTACGCGTAGAGTAAGTTATCTAGGATATTTGCTTGCATGGTGCGATGAATTATTCTAGACGTGAGTTTGCTCTACACCCCACGGAGGATGGTAGCCGCGAGTACGTGTGACAGGCGTACCGGTCTCTGTAATCCACCACGTCCGGGTGATGGTTTTAGTAGGGAGGTCAATAGCACGTAGTTCCCCAAGGTAGTTGAACCTAATTCTCGGGTTGCTGCCTTGGCATGCGTGTGCCCCGATATGCAGGAACGTATCTGTAATGAAAGCTTAAGCAAGTAATTGTAGACTATCAGGAAATACTAAATGCTAACCCCTAGGCTGATACTCTTCTTCTCGTTGTCCTCCCAGTTGACTAGTTCTATCTCTTTATCTTCATATGGAATTCTTGCGTGTGTTTGGTTGCCATCCATCATATATGTATCCCTGCTCTGGTCTTGTTTGCAAGTTATAAATAATAGATGTTTCCTTGTTAATTCACGATATTCTTAGCCCTGCTTCCCTGAGGAAAATATAAATACGATACCCTTGGAATACTCCTGGGTGAAATGCTACAACGGTGTTCCGTGCGCTTGCGGAGTTGATATTTATCTCTGTGCGTAAGAAACGCCAACAGCTGCATAAGCACAATGTCAAAATACCTAGGTAGGCTTCTACACTTGTTCTGGAGAACATAGTCGACATGGTACTACGGCTACTTAGCAGCAAAATGACACATGTTGTTGCTACATTGGGTCGTGTGGATCATACATCGCACCGATGAAGCTACATATCGTTGCCTAGAAGTTCCGCCAAGGTAACCCCTACATCAGCCCGAAGGTGAGCAATTCGTTCTTCAAACTGGAGCCGAGTTGACTCTATGCTGTTCTGGATAGTGATTTCTGCCTGGACATATCTCCTGGAATTCTCTGACTGAAGCTCCTTCTGCAGCTTGCTGAGGCTCTTTTTGGCCTTGGCTGCAAACTCATCAATTTGTTTTAAAGCTGCAGCTGCCATGACCTGAAATATTACCAGATAGTTTGGTCAGTTGCAATCCTGCAGTGCACATCGTGACAACATCGTCTCGTGTGATAAAGAGTGATGGGATTTTACCTTGCCCACTGAGTTGTCATCTTCTGGCTCAATATCATGTGTTTTGCTGCTGCTCGCCTGAAACACCAATTTTTTGCGTGCCAACTCTGACTGTCCGTGGGGCCCTCTTGGATCACTAGGGCTGTCGAGCCGTGTGGTCTGTGCACATAACAAACTTAGCAAGAGATTGGCCATAATGTAGTTCTACATGTGCAACATGCATTAGCAGGAGAGTAGACATAAGAATGTGCAAATTCTTCAAAAAATCCAAGCGAATTTATTTTTAAGCAAGATGATACAGCCTATTGAATAATGCAAGTATGTATTTGATTTTCTCTGGATTCACATGTAGTTTTTGCATTAACTAGGGTGTCCTTGCTGTTGCATACTACAAACAGAACATAATTCAAATACTTAATCCTGCCAACAAAAAGTGATCTTATCCAACAAAACTGGTCATGTAAGTCTCGAGACGTTAGAAATGATCTGGAGCTTTTATTCCGATGTATACTAATGGAATTATCAACTTACATACACTTCCAACAGATTTTGGATAATAAGAAATCTATAATTATAGGAAAGCCATCTGATAAGGGACACCCACGGATATATCCAAGACCATCTCGGGTTAAGAACAGCTGCACCTCTTCTCAAATGGTTGCATATCAAGGTTGAAGTTGAGGAAGAGTTAATTACCTGCACCATCCCATATATAATACTGCAAGGAAGCTGAGGTTCTGCCTTGTCCAACTCAATTAGTTGGTGTAGCTTTTCTTCAGTATATGCTGTGGCCCTAGGATAAATGTTTGCTTGTACATTAAGGTCACCGAAGTCAACATGGTCAAGGTACATGATCTGCATTTCATATTTGATTAGACATCACTACTCTGTGAAAAGAATGGGAATCTTAATACGGAAAAAAAAAACCTTGTATGAACGCACCTGAAGGTATAGCAAGCACCCACGAACTGTGACACATTGACGATGGTTGCGGAAGTCATTAATCAGCCTATCTGATGACTCCCTAATTTTCTGAAGCACGTAGCTTGCCCAGTTGTATCGCTTTAGATTGCGAGGGTGCAGAGCTATGTGGAGTATTTCAACTGGAATATGTGGAGATTTATGGTACGGTGCCAACAGGTAGGTGCAGCACAAAATAACTACTGCAGAACGTATCATATCCTTCTCATCTTCCGTGAGGGGCTCGTTGAGGTGGCGGCGTAGAACTTCTTCAATATCTATAATTGTGATATGAGTGGTGTCACTGGGCAACTGAAGTACTTTAGCCAGTGAGCGGTATAGCTTCCTATCTGGTGACGGAAGGTCAGATGGGACCTGGTGACCATCCGAACTGATCCCAAGCACCAACTCGACTGACTTGTAGTCAAGTGAAATCGGGTGTCCGTTGCCTAACTCAAGAGACAGCACCTTGGACCACACACGCGTGAGTAACCACGCTGAAAATCGGCGGTCTAAGAAAGTAATTCGAGGAAGATCGAGGAGACCCCCAAGACCAACTTCTTTCACGATTTCCTTAGCAGCTGGACCCAAGGAAGAAAGCACCGATTGTACCTTGTGCGCGCTGCAGGATGTCAATATGAGCAGGTCACCTCCGGATTCATCGTTGATTTCCTTTGCATCTGCACCTGACGGCTGAGATGTTTCAAGCTCCTTGTCGACGGATTGGCAGGTCTCTGTGTTAGACGGGCTACGATTGATGTTTGCTTTTGTACCTTCCTCTAGATCGGGACTGGATCGCATCCGCTTGGAGGATGCGGGTTCCATGCGAGCAAGCAGAGGACAATGGCTGGTACAGGTGCCAGTGTGGGTTGGGGGAGACGGAGGGGTTATTGGTGAAGGAATAAATGCAAAGTGGTTGGCTCCACGTATGGGTTATTGGTGAAGGAATAAATTGTTGAGATAGAAGATACTGGGACGGCGAAGAAAGTTGTGTCATTTTTAGTTTCATGTTTTTTTCTCGGTCGTGAATTCGGTAGCGGTAATAGCGGAAACAAACACAGCGTCGGTATTATAGGAATATCGAAAATAGAATTACCACGACAGGAAAAATACGGTATCGATCGAGAATCGATATTGATTATTCGTAACACAACTCACAGTTGTGTATTAGCAGTAAAATATGCATCAAAAAAATACAAAAATACGGATGGATAGCTCATGTTATCCTCTATCATCATGCAAAAATTGAGGTACAATAGAAACTTGTATAAGGTACAACATAAAAGAGAAATCAGGCTGTGAATAGCGTGAGTATAATATTGGTACTTGAACTAGGTACAAATGTATCATAAAAGATGCGAGACATTTTGTTCGAATTAAAATGTAAGAAATATAAGTACCGACATCATCATTTGTTGCTTATTTAAAATGTAATATAGATTTAGTTGACTGGACTAAAATAAAATGGTAAAATGTTTGCGGTCTAAAACGGAAATTGTCGGAAACGATCGATAAACTCTAATCACACATTATCCTCACAAATGTAATATAGATTTAGTGTATTAGCAGTAAAATATGCATCAAAAAAATACAAGAAAAATACGGATGGATAGCTCACGTTATCCTCTATCATCATGCAAAAGTTGAGGTACAATAGAAACTTGTATAAGGAACAACATAATAGCGAAATCAGTCTGTGAATAGCGTGGGTTGCAACTGTTCATCCTGTACCCGCAACCTGTTACTATTCACTGTCTGATTTATCTTTTTTGTTTCTCGTTCCACAAGTTTCGGTTGTACCTCGAATTTTGCATGATGGTAGATGGTTGCATGCTCTATCCATTGATTTTTTGTTTGAATTTTAGATGTACATTTGACGGTGGTACAACGATTGGTAACACAGTAAGACGCGAACCCGCGGTAACACCTGATGTACGTGGTACATCTGCACTCCACGTACATGTACTTCATTGGCTAGGGGATTAATTAGAAGACATTGCATGTAGATGTGGGTAAAGTAACGTGCAGTTGCTAAATAAGCATTAACGACTACTGGTTATCAAGTACCTCATTAGAACACATGGCATGTCATGATCGGGCTGTCCACAGACTTAACCATACAATTTGGTGTACTCTAGAGTGGTGCAACTATATTACGACGTTGTCTGGCGTTCATCTTGTACCTGCAACCTGTTACTGTTCACAGTCTGATTTCTCTTTTCTGTTTCTCGTTCCACAAGTTTCGGTTGTTTGAATTTTAGATGTACATTTGCAGGTGGTACAACGAGTGGTAACACGGTAACACGCGAACCCCGCGGTAACACCTGATGTACTCTCTGTTCTCATCGATGTACGTGGTACATCTGTCCTCCACGTACATGTACTTTATTGCCTAGGGGATTAATTAGGTGACATTGCATGTAGATGTGGGTAAAGTAACGTGCAATTGCTACATAAGCATAACGACTACTGGTTATCAAGTACCTCAAACACATGTGGTGTACTCTAGAGTGGTGCAACTATATTCACGACGTTCTCTGGCGTTCATCCTTTACCCGCATCATGTTACTATTCACATTCTGATTTCTCTTTTTTTGTTTCTCATTCCACAAGTTTCGGTTGTACCTCGAATTTTGCATGATGGTAGATGGTTGCATGCTCTATCCATTCATATTTTTGTTTGAATTTTAGATGTACATTTGAAGGTGGTACAACAATTGGTAACACGCGAACCCGCGGTAACACCTGATGTACTCTCTGTTCTCATCGATGTACATGGTACATCTGCCCTCCACGTACATGTACTTCATTGCATGGGGGATTAATTAGAAGACATTGAATGTAGATGTGGGTAAAGTAACGTGCAATTGCTACATAAGCATTAACAACTACTGGTTATCAAGTACCTCAAACACATGGCATGTCATGATCGGGCTGTCCACAGACTTAACCGTAACATGTGGTGTACTCTAGAATGGTGCAACTATATTCACGACGTTCTCTGACGTTCATCCTGTACCGGCAACCTGTTACTATTCACAGTCTGATTTCTCTTTTTTTGTTTCTCGTTCCACAAGTTTCGGTTGTACCTCGAATTTTGCATGATGGTAGATGGTTGCATGCTCTATCCATTCATATTTTTTTTTGAATTTTAGATGTACATTTGAAGGTGGTACAACGATTGGTAACACGGTAACCCGCGGTAACACCTAATGTACTCTCTGTTCTCATCGATGTACATGGTACATCTGCCCTCCACGTACATGTACTTCATTGCATGGGGGATTAATTAGAAGACATTGAATGTAGATGTGGGTAAAGTAACGTGCAATTGCTACATAAGCATTAACAACTACTGGTTATCAAGTACCTCAAACACATGGCATGTCATGATCGGGCTGTCCACAGACTTAACCGTAACATGTGGTGTACTCTAGAGTGGTGCAACTATATTCACGACGTTCTCTGGCGTTCATCCTGTACCTCCAACCTGTTACTATTCACAGTCTGATTTATCTTTTTTGTTTCTCGTTCCACAAGTTTCGGTTGTACCTCGAATTTTGCATGATGGTAGATGGTTGCATGCTCTATCCATTCATTTTTTTTTGAATTTTAGATGTACATTTGAAGGTGGTACAACGAGTGGTAACACGGTAACACGCGAATTCGCGGTAACACCTGATGTACTCTCTGTTCTCATCGATGTAGGTGGTACATCTGCCCTCCACGTACATGTACTTCATTGCCTGGGGTATTAATTAGAAGACATTGCATGTAGATGTGGGTAAAGTAACGTGCAATTGCTAAATAAGCATTAACGACTGACTACTGGTTATCAAGTACCTCAAACACATGGCATGTCATGATCGGGCTGTCCACAGACTTAACCATAACAGGTGGTGTACTCTAGAGTGGTGCAACTATATTCACAACGTTCTCTGGCTGTCGGTTCGTGGACCTTGTTCAGCGTACATGTAATTCATTGCCTGGGGGATGCTATGACATGATCGGGCTGTCCCAACCAACGAGGCTGAGATGATGCTATGACATGATCGGGCTGTCCACGTCTCGACTACTTTACAGCAAAATAGAAAGCATCGGACTACATGATGCCAGCTTGTGACCAAAAAACACTGTACCCGCCGCAGCTGCGTAAATCAACCCAGCTTACGAAGCTAACAGCTTAGCAACTACCAGTGGCAGCTCAGCTTCGTTGTCCTCAAGTTGCAGCACTTCTGTGAGAAGAGACGTCCGATACAGCTGCAGATCACCCTGAAAATTTTTCCCGGTCATGAAGATACAAATAATGGGTTAAAA